>CAMZMU010000058.1:46113104-46700044 GCA_947311845.1 Poa pratensis
CGCATTACCAGAATTGGTCTACGGTGTTTTCTACGCCGCCAGGAAGTTAAGGCACTATTTCCAGGAACATTCAATAACGGTGGTGAGCAAGGCACCTCTGGGGATATCATCAATAATACAGATGCAACAGGCCGCGTTGCCAAATGGGGCATTGAACTTGCCGCCTTCGACATCGTATAACCCAGAACGGCCATTAAGTCTCAAGCCTTAGCAGATTTGTAGCTGATTGGACGGAGGCATGGACGAAGTACCTCTCCCTGAAGATGCATACTGGATCATGCACTTTGATGGATCAAAAATGCTTCAGGGCTCGGGGGCTGGCATTGTTTTAAGAAACCCTCAAGGAGACAAGCTTAGTTATGTGTTACAAATTCACTTCAAGGCAACTAATAATGTTGCTGAATACGAAGCTCTCCTTCATGGTTTACACATTGCCAAGGAACTTGGCGTCCAGCGTGTCCTCTGCTACGGAGATTCAGACTTGGTGGCGCAACAGATACGTGGTACTTGGGACACAAAGAGCGAGCAATGGCGGCATATCGAGCTACCGTTGACGAATTCGCCAAGTGTTTTCTAGGCTACGAGGTCCGCCACATCCCAAGAGCTCAAAATGAGGCGGCAGATACACTTGCCAGAATGGGTCTGAACGCAAAAAGGTACCAAAAGATGTTTTCCTGGAACACCTACACAAGCCGTCATTAAAGGAGCAGACCTCCTTGACCCAGAATCGGCAGACCAGTTGATAATGCTAGCTATGCCGTCTACTTGGTAAAGCCGGATTGGACGACGCCATATTTGGACTTCCTGATCAATCAGGAGTTACCGGATGATGAGGTTTTGAAAAGGCAAATAATAAGAAGAGCCAAGGCATTTACAATAATCAAAGGCGAATTGTACAAGCGTAGCACCACTGGTGTTTACCAACGCTGCATTTCGCCCGAAGAAGGCAGAGAACTGTTGGATGAGATACATGCCGGCGTATGTGGACATCATGCTTCCTCACGCGCCCTTGTTTCAAAAGCCTTCCGACAAGGTTTCTATTGGTTGACAGCCAAGCAAGATGCAGAAGACATTGTTAAAAGATGCAGGGGCTGCCAACTTTATGCCAGACAATCACACATGCCGGCTCAAGAGCTTAAAACAATACCCATCACATGGCCTTTCGCAGTCTGGGGCTTGGACATGGTTGGTCCGTTTAAAACGGCGCCTGGTGGCTACACACATTTACTTGTGGCTGTAGACAAGTTCACCAAATGGGTTGAAGCTAAGCCTATCAAAAAGCTAGACGGCGCCACAGCCGCAAACTTTCTGTGGGGAATAATCTCTCGGTTCGGGGTGCCTCATAGCATCATCACCGACAATGGCACTAACTTGTCGCAAGGCGAAGTCGAGGAATACTGTTATAAGCATGGTATCCGCCTAGATCTAGCCTCAGTAGCACATCCGCAGGCAAACGGTCAAGTAGAGCGTACAAATGGTTTAGTCTACAAGGAATCAAACCACGTCTCGAAGTACCATTGCACAGAGCGGCTGGGGCTTGGGTGGATGAATTGCAGTCTGTCCTTTGGAGTTTACGCACAACTCCAAACAGATCAACCAAGTTTACTCCTTTCTTCTTAGTCTATGGCGCAGAAGCAGTGTTGCCAACCGACATGATGTACGATTCTCCCAGAATTCAAGCCTACGTCCAGGAAGACGCAGAAGATGCAAGACAGGATGGCCTTGACCTACTTGATGAAGAACGAGATGTTGCCCTTGCACGATCCGCCATCTATCAGCAAAGTTTGAGGCGTTATCACAGCAGAAGGGTGCAGGCAACGAAGTTTTAGAGTTGGTGACCTGGTTCTCCGCCTAATCCAAGATAGGAAGGGCTTGCATAAGTTATCCCCGCCTTGGGAAGGACCTTTTGTGGTCAGTAAGGTGTTGCTCAATGGTTCTTATTACTTGGTCGACGCACGAGACGGATACAAGAAGAAGCGAGGTCGCAAGCGCAAAAGGAAGGTTGACGACAAGTACGAAGAAACCAAGCGACCTTGGAACATTGAGCAGCTACGTCCTTTTTACACTTAGCAATTTCCACATTGTAATAAGTACTATATGATTATGAAATAAAAGTCTGTGGTTTGCTCATTCAGTTTTGGGATCATGCCATCTTTTGTCTTTTCTCGCAATCATATATCTGTTGTCATAAAAGTTACCAAACAAAATAAGTTTTTGCTCCGTGCTAAGGTTCAAACTTTTTGACATTTGCCGTCTGCCGGCTAAAAACGCAAACAATCTTTGCACCGCCTAATGTGCTTATCTGTCTGTTTGTGTGTGGGTCGCCTAGTAGTATGTCGTTGGCACCAACATGCTGGCTTTGGTCTCTGAGTCTAAATTAGTTGGTATTGCACCTGGTTGGCTCAGCTAAAGTAACTAAGATGAGGTTCCGCCAACATATGAAAAAGCTAAACATGCAGGCGAGATACATATTAAGGCGGGCCACTTAAATAAGCCTACCGCCAAGTGTAGCATAAAAGTTGGCCCATAAATATTTACAACCCAAAATAAAGTTTTATGCGTTAACAGATTAACGCAGTGTTTTGTGCTGCCTTTGCAGGAGGACAGTCAAGGGATTGCCGCCTTGGTAGAGCTGGTGGAGAGATCCTGGGGGCTGACGCCGGCATTCTTGGGGCTGGCTCCGCCATCCTTGGGGCTGCGCTTGTCGGCTCCGGCTTCGCCTTCTCGCCCGGCAGCTTCAGGATCCGCCAAGGGGGATCGGCTACGGCAACATGCGGGTCCGGGTGTTCCTTGTAGAACTTGCGGATGTCAACCATGTTGGCAACCCGGGTCGCATAGCCGCGAACAGACCGCAGCACGTCCTGCATCACGATGGCTTGGTTTTCGTCTTCGGTGGGGAAGTACTCGGTGACTTGATGAATATCAGCCTCCGGGTACCACGCCGCCGTCATTGCCAATGCCAACTTGGCGCCGCCTCGTGCTGCTGAGCGTAGCGTGCTGTCGTGTTCGGCTGCCGCCTTCTCCAGCAGGTCCGGCAGAGCATCGAAGATGACGGGATCGCCGTCTCCCCAGGGTAGAACTTGGCGGCAAATGCTTTGCCTGCGCCGACAATCTGGTTGACGATTTCGCCAACTTTCAAGATTCGGGCAAGGCGCGGCGTTGTAGCCAGGTCATCTCCCAAGCTAGCCGGCACTGCACAAACAAAAGTTACACACTGCAGCTTCAAGTTTCAAGAGTGCAAGGTGACAAAGATGAAGGATTAGACATACCCAAGACATGTCGTGGATGGCGTTGACCTCATCCAGATGGTTCTCAAGCGTTTCTTGAGCTAGCTGGACCGCCTTGACAGTTGGTCCTGCTGCTCCTTGGCGTTCTTGTTCACCTGGTCAAGGTTGTTGCTCATGGCCTCAAGTTGTCCGTCAACTTGCTAACTCGGCAGCATGGGCCAACGCCGCTCATCCAGCTCCTTGGCGTGATCCGCCTTCAGCTTGGCCACCAGCCCGGCAAGATCTGCAGCTTCGTTCATCAAAGCTTGCATGTCAGTGGAGTTCTTGAGAATATCTTGCGCAGTGTTTAGTAATTCTACAAATAAAAAGAGACGACTAAAATACTTGTCGGAAAAGGAAAAGAAGTCGGACGAAAAGAAGGCAAAGAAAGCTTTGTCACCTTCATCCTTCTTGCGAGCTTCTTCCAAGCTCGCAATTTGGGCGTTCTTCAACTCCACGTCCTGCTGCAGTTGCTGGCATTCCTTGTTTTTCTTCTCTTGAGCACGAAATAGCTCAAGATTGGAAGCAAGAACGGCCTGCATGCACGAAAACAACATTATGGTTAGCACTATTTAGTCAACGAGACCACTTTGCCGGCTAAAATTTTTCAGCCGCCAAAGTGCTCGGGGGCTGGGACCATAGGCTATTTTACCTCAAGTTGTCCGTGCAGGGTCTCGTGGAGTTCGTCCATGTGCGCGTACCAGTTGCGGGTACCGTCACGCATGGTCTTCAGTTTGCCGGGGGTCTTGCAACCCTTTGCCAGATTGAGCCAGGATGGGAGGATGATCCGCCTTGTTCGGCCGCCATCTGGTCATCCATCTCCTGCTTCATGGCAATAAATCGAGCGGCATCACTAGCCGAAGCTTCAGCCGTCTTGGAAGTGGTAGGTCCGGCAACTGATTTCTTGCCCCCGCCTTCTCCGTAGCCGCCTCTGGGTACCAGCAGCTGTGTACGTTCCCTGGCATACAACCACGGGAACGCCAACTGTGGGCGTTGTCGGCGCAGCGGCTGGAGAAGAGCGTGGTGGCTTGCCCCTGCCGGCAGCAATCTTCAAGTTGGAGCGGAGCTTGGGCATGGCAGGCTTGCCCTGTAAGCAGAAAATGCAAGTTTGTCAGCACAAACTATATCAAAATAGCTAAGTCAGGGAAAGCAAAGTTTGCTACCGCTTGAAGGGGACATTCCCCACGGTCTCATCCTCTGCATCGACAGAGGTGGCCGCCTTCTTCCTCTTCTCCAAATCCTTGGTGGAGGAGCTCAGCTTGCGCTTCTTCGATTTGCTGGCACCGGTGTCGTACCAGTTTGGAGCCAACTCTTCCTCCCCCAAGGTTTGCAGCTGAAAAGGAAACAAGACAATATTAATCCAGTACCAGTGGGCAAGGATGTCAGTGAAATAACAAAGTAGCTTTGACTTACCGCTGGGGCTGGGTTGTCGTGGGTGAACATGGCGACGCCTTCAGCCGCCTTCACCGACAGAGGCTTGATAAGCTCTCTGAGCCGGTATTCTAAGGCATCCTGATCAAGGGTGCTGTTGCCGGCGTCATCCGCCTTGTACTCGCACATCTTCAGTGGGCGATGGCGGAGTGGCATTATCTTCCTCGACACCCAGCAGATGACGGTGTCAACTCCGTCAAGTCGGAGCCATCATCGTCTTCGTCAAGAACTCGATCCGCCTAACGGCAATTCGAAGTTCGCCGACAAACTGCTGAGCGGCACCTTTGCCGTCCAACAGGCCTTGTGGGTTGGCGGACCGTTGACAAAGACAGGCATCCCCTGTGTGCTGCCAGGTGTCGGGATGTCCTTGCAGTAGAAGAAAGTGCTGGTCCAGTGCTTCACCGACTCGATGTATGGTATCTTTGGGTACCAGTCGGGTTGGCGGCAGTTGAACGTGACACTACCGCAGGTTGCTAGGTGGCCGCCTGGTATGGTTTGCCGGCGGCACAGGAAGCAGTACTTGAATAGCTCTATGGACGCAGCTATGCCTAAGTACCCTTCGCACAAAGCCTGGAAGCCGGCTAGCACTAGAATACTATTGGGCGCTATGTTGTGCGGCTGCAGCCCATAGAAACTAAGTACCGCCAAGAAGAAGGCGGAAAGCGGCAGAGACATACCGCGGAGGCTGTGCGACGCCAACATGACGCGCTCGCCGTCTTGTGGGTCAGGCACCGCCTCGTCGCCTGGAACCCTCCAGGAGCATTCCGTCTTTGGCGGAATGTATCCGCCTTCCTCCAGCTCCTTCAGATAGGCTGACGTCATAACTGACGGCAGCCAGTACCTGGAGCCAAGGTCTCCAGTCTCTTCCTCTTCCTCGGCGTCGTCATCATCGTCGGCGGCAGATTCCGCCGCAGCCTCAGAGCTGGTCGCCGCAAGGGATGGGAGGGGAAAGGTCGGAGCAGTTGTTGCAGGCGCCGCCGGAGCTGGGGAAGAAGTAGAAACCTCGCCCGCAGCCACGGTGGCAACGGGAGAGGTCATCGGTGCGCCACGGGCACCGCCGCCGCCGCTGGGCAGATCCAGATCCAGCGGGTCGCGAGGCCGCAGCCAGCGCCGCCGTCGCCGCCGCATCTTGCTGAGTGCTCGCCATTTGGGGGAGAATGCTCTGCTCGTGCTCGCCGGAGTTGAGTACGGGGAGGAGAGGAGCTCGGGAAGGTGAGGAGGCCACGGTGGGTGCGAATGAGGAAGAAGAGCATCGGTGCCCTTTGGGTATTTATCCCCACGCGCCAAGATTCGTGCCCGAGATTGGGGGGACGCGTGATTTCCGCCACGTGCCCACGATTTGCACGTCGTGGCAACGGTGTCTGCGGCCCTCGCTCCGATTTCTGTGCGTAGTGGGAAACAATCATGACACATGCCCAAGTCCAAACTGTCGTGGACTGCATGACGTCAGCCGTCAACATTTGAAGACCAGTCAATTGACAAGACTGGTGCCGGGAAGATTCCTGACAACGGTCAGGCCGTCTTTCCCATGATGGCGGCAAAACGTCCGACTACTTTAGGCGGACCGCCGCTTACTTTCAACTTTGGAATGCTTCAAGCTCTTCAGACGCTTACAAGACAAGGCGGACGTTGCCGACAAGAAGAAGACGGCGCCTGAAGAACTCGAACCCTCCCAGGGGCTAATGTTGGGGATATACCTACTAGGGGTATCACCAGCATGGATCAATCCGGCTAGTCCAGGGTGGCCCGCAGTGGTGGTAAAGGCTTTGCCTGCCGGGCGGCCCAGATAGCTGACGACCAAGGAAGGCGGATGCCGGCAAGGAGGAGGCCCAAGACTGAAGCCCATGAAGCCACCAAGACCAAGACGGAAGGCGGCATACTTGCCGGCTAGGTTTAGGACTCCGTATACTTGCTGGATACGTAATCACCTTGTAACCCTAGGTCCAGCCGCCTATATAAGCTGGACCTCGGGACGCCTTTAGGGCACGACGATCATCGAATCAATCACAACCAACTCATTGTAACCTGTTCACGGCGATATTGCCTTATAGTGAGTTATAGCAGCACGTAGGGCACCGCCACCGCCGTGGTGCCTGAAGCTGGGTAAACTGCCGTGTACAATCCCGACCTCGACGACGTCCACCTTCTTGCCCTACGTTCACCCTCGGCTAGCAGGACCCCGTCTCCTATCCAAGATGCCGATACGACGACAAACAAACACCTCTCAAAACTTATTTTTACTCTCTTTATGATTTCAAAAACTTAAAAAGCTCTAGCACATGATTTAATCCATGCTTCCCTCTGCGAAGGGCCTTTCTTTTACTTTTATTTTGAGTCTGTTTTCCTACTTCTTTCTATCTTAGAAGCAAACACTAGTGTCAACTTTGGTGCAACAATTTTTATATGCTTGTATATTGCACTTATTATATTGCTTTGTGTTGACAAATATCCATGAGATATATATGTTGAAAGCAATTGTTGAAGCTTAAATCTTCCTTTGTGTTGGTTAAATACCTTTTGCTTAGAATCTATTGCTTTATGAGTTAACTCTTATGCAAAACTCTTTGATGCTTGTCTCGAAAGTACTATTCATGAAAAGTTTTTGCTTATATGATTCAGTTGTTTGCTCATTATCTACTTGCTAGCAAACTATAGACTATTGACCTGGATCACTTCATTCATAACATGTGCTTTACAATACTATTTGATCAAGATTATGATTGTAGCATGTCACCTCAGAAATTATTTTGTTTTTATCGTTTTACCTACTCGAGGACGAGTAGAACTAAGCTTGGGGATGCTTGATACGTCTCAAACGTATCTATAATTTCTGATGTTCCATGTTGATATTATACCAATTGTTACATTTTTTATATACACTTCATAGCATTTTTATGCATTTTCTGGGACTAACCTATTAACAAGATGCCACAGTGCCAGTTCCTGTTTTCTGCTGTTTTTGTATTCCAGAAAAGCTAGTCTGGAAATATTCTCGGAATTGGACAAAACTTGGACGGAACCTCCTATTTTTCCAACATGAACACGGAGTCCAGAGGAGAGACGGAGGAGAGCCACGTGGCACCCACACCATGGGGCCGCGCGGGCCCCCCCTGCCGCGCCGTGGGGTGGTGTGGGGCCCACGTGGGTCTCCAGCCGCCGCCCTTTCGCCTCTTTATTCCTCCCGACGCGAAAACCCTAAATACCCGAGCCATTATCCACGAAAAGTTCCAGAGACGCCGCCGCCGTCAACCCTAGCTCGGGAGGGTTCACAAGCTCTTCCCGGCACCCTGCCGGAGAGGGGAATCATCACCGGAGGGCTCTACATCACCATGCCTGCCTCCGGAGTGATGCGTGAGTAGTTCATCCTTGGACTATGGGTCCATGGCAGTAGCTAGATGGTTGTCTCTCCACTTTATGCTATCATGTTTAGATCTTGTGAGCTGCCTATCATGATCAAGATCATCTTATTGTAATGCTACATGTTGTGTTTGCTGGGATCCGATGAATATTTAATACTATGTCAAGTTGATTATCAATCTATCTTATATGTTATTTATGATCTTGCATGCTTTCCGTTACTAGTAGATGCTTTGGCCAAGTAGATGCTTGTAACTCAAAAAGTGAGTATTTATGCTAGATAGTGGGTTCATGCCTCCGGTAATCTGGGAGAGTGACAATAACTTCTAAGATTGTGGATGTGCTGTTGCCACGTTGGCGTGGAAGGACTGGATCACCAACTCCTCCTTGATGCACGGGATGGTGTTCATCTTCTGGGTGAAGCGCTGGATGAACTTGCGAAGAGTTTTACCCGGCAGCAGCTTGAAGTCGTGTAGATCACTGGGAGCCCCCGGGCGCTCGTACCCGCCTTGGAAAGCCCCCAGAAACTGCTCCTTCAGCGCCCGCCAGGAACGGATGGAGCACTTGGAAAGGTTGAGAAGCCAAGGCTAGGCATCTCCCTTCAGGGCCAACGGGAACCAGTTGGCCATCATGACCTCGTCAGCCCCGGCAACCTTTGCAGCAAGAGAGTAGATCTGCAAAAAGTCCCGGGGGTTCGTGGTGCCGTCGTAGCGGAGAACGTCGATCTTGAATTTCTTGGCCCAATTAAAGTGGCAAAACTCGGGGGCGAGGGCGAGGCAGCCTTCGGCGAGGTCGATGCCCCGATCTTCCCGGCGGTGACGTTCTCGGCGACGCTCGATGCGGGTGCGCATGTCCTCGTTCCGACGGCTGTTGAGCTCGTCACGAAGATCTGGGTTGCGCGAGGTAGACGACCCGATGGAGATGGCCTCGCCGTGATCGCGGTTTAGCCGATCAGCCATCGGTGGCGCGGTGCGAGGAGGCGCCGTCTTGGCTTGACGTTCACCACGAGGCTGGCCTTGCGGATCACGTGTCTTGTCTTGTGCTGCTCCGGGATCATCGACGGTGGGAGCTTGAGTGGGTTCGACCCATGGACCACCATCGGCGAAGTCGAGGAGCCTCTCGACGCGAGTCCTCCATTCTTGGTAGACCTTGGGATCGCCGCTGCTTGGGGGGAACTGCATCAGGGCCTTGGCAGCGACTAGAGCATCATGGCGAGCTTGCGCGTCCGAAGGCGAGTGCGCGGAGGTCTTGCTCTTGGATGCTCGTGGATCCCCGCTGGGGCGAACGCCGTGGTTCCCTCCTCCAGCGGTGGGCTCCTTGCCAGCGCCATTGCAGACGCTCTTCTCCCCCGAGCGAGGAGGAGGCATGGTGGTGCCCTTTGGAGCCGCCGCTCCGCCAGGGCCGTTGTCCTTGTCGCGACCGTCCACTTCGTCCGACGCCACCCTCTCCATGGGAGGCGGGGACGGAGAGACGCTCCGCCGCGCGCCAGCAGCACGACGTTCAGCTGAAGCTTGAGTGCGTGAGGGAGAAACCGGCTTGGACGCCGCAGGGTCTCCCTTCTTCTTCGGCGGCATGCTTGACGAAGAACTTGCCGATGAACTTGATGAAGATGAAACCAGCGCTTGCGCCCCCTACCTGGCGCGCCAGATGTCGTGTCTCGATGCACGGACACCGGGAGTATAGGATACCCCCTTTTAGGTTCGGCACGGGGCGCGAAGGAGGCTGAGAATCGTCTTCTCGGGCGGAGTCTAGATCAAGCTCTCCTCTCCACGATCAAAGCATGCAACCAAAGGGACACAAGGAGCTACCCAGGTTCAGGCCGCCCGGAGGCTAAAAGACCTACTCCTGCATATCTGGATTGATGAGTTCTTCATAGTGTGGCTTACAATGGAACCTCCCGGATGGGGTACCCGGAAGGGTTTTGGTTGGAGGTAGAAGAAGGACAGATCCTGACCCGGAGGAGATCACCTTCCCCTCTACCTTCGCAGCCCTAGTCTAGTCTTGCTCTGGTTGAACTAGTGCCTTGGTTCGACCTTGTTCTGTTCCTCCCCCCTCCTCCGTGCCTTGGTCCTCCTTTTATAGGCTAAGGGGTTGCCACAGGGTCACGTGAGGGGCACGAGGGACCTTCGGGGTGAAGGACCCTCCTCATCTAGTTTAGGAGGGGACGTGGCCTCTCCTCAGCCTTGCATCTCCTTTGGGTTAGGTGGGAGCGTCCGCCTTGGGGTGGACAGGAGCTGACACCACCACGGGATGTGCTTCCCGCCCACGCTGCCTTCGCCTTGCTTCCCAAGTCTTCTGCGGTGAGGTGGAGAGCTTATCCACAAGGACGTGGGGAGGTACCCGAGAGGGAGCCTGGCCTCCTGCCGGTAACTCGGGCTCTCGGGTCCTTCCTGGCCTTCTTGCTTGGTTCGGGGACCCGGCAGGCCCCCAGGACCGGAGCCCTTCGTCGACGTAGGCCTTGCGTGTCCTGACGGTGAACCCGCCAGCTTGACTTGAGTCTTGGTCTTGTCCATCTTCATCTTGGGCCCACATGGGGTGGACCCACTTTGGCAGCACTAGGGGAACCCCATGTTCCACTGCTGCGACAGATAATACAACCAACAGCAAACATTGTTCCTTTTCATTCTCTGCAATTTACTACTGTTTTCCACACCATATGTTTAATCCTTTGTTTTCAGCAAGCCGCTGAGATTAACAACCTCACTGTTTCGTTGGGGCAAAGTAGTTTGATTGTGTTGTGTGCAGGTTCCACGTCAGCGCGCCACTGACAACCTTCAGAAGTGATTTCTTGCTCCTACTGGTCGATTAAACCTTGGTTTCATACTGAGGGAAACTGCTGCTACACTGCTTCATACCTTCCTCTTGGGGTCTCCCAACGAATGTGTGATCCACGCAATCAAGCATATTTTCTGGCGCCGTTGCCGGGGAGCAAGAGGATTTCTGCAAGGGGAGTTTCACGCTTCCAATCTCTTTACATTGTTATTGTCTTGCTTAGTTTATTTTTTATTTAGTCTTGTTTGCTTTATTTATCAAAAACACACAAAATTAATTACTTTTATTTTCAAGTTGTTATCTTTCTGTTTTGTTTTAATTTTGCTAAAATGAGTACCCCTGAGAACACTAAGTTGTGTGATTTCACTAGCACGAACAACAATGATTTCATTAGTACACCAATTGCTACACCTGCTTCTAACGCAGAATTCTATGAAATTAAACCTGCACTTTTAAATCTTGTTATGAAAGAGCAATTCTCTGGTGTTAGTACTGATGATGCTGCTGCTCACCTTAATAATTTTGTTGAACTTTGTGAGATGCAAAAGTATAAAGATGTAGATGGTGATATTATTAAACTGAAACTTTTTTCTTTCTCTTTGAGAGGACGTGCTAAAGAATGGTTGCTATCTTTGACTAGAAATAGTATTGATTCATGGACTAAATGCAAAGATGTTTTCATAGGAAAATATTATCCTCCTGCTAAGATTATATCTTTGAGAAGTAGCATTATGAATTTCGAACAATTTGATAATGAGCATGTTGCTCGAGCTTGGGAGAGAATGAAATCATTGGTAAAGAATTGTCCCACCCATGGACTGACTGCTTGGATGATCATCCAAACCTTTTATGCAGGACTAAATTTTTCTTCAAGAAACCTATTGGATTCGGCCTCTGGAGGTACCTTTATGTCCATCACTTTGGGTGCTGCAACAAAGCTTCTTGATGATATGATGATAAATTATTCTGAATGACACACCGAAAGAGCTCCATAAGTTAAGAAGGTAAATTCTGTTGAAGAAATCTCTTACTTGAGTGATAAGATTGATACTATTATGTCTATGCTTACAAATGGAAAAATGCATGTTGATCCAAATAATGTTCCTTTAGCTTCCTTGGTTGCTCAAGAAGAGCATGTTGATCTGAACTTCATTAAAAATAATAACTTCAACAACAATGCTTATAGGAATAATTTTGGTAATAACAATTATAAGCCCTATCCTTTTAATAGGTGGCAATGGTTATGTTAATTCTTATGGTAATTCCTACAACAATAATAAGAGTTTATCCTCTGATCTTGAAGTCATGCTTAAGGATTTTATTAGTACACAAACTGCTTTCAATAAATCTGTTGAGGAAAAGTTTGGGAAAATTGATGTTCTTGCCTCTAAAGTTGATAGTCTTGCTCTTGATGTTGATTTGTTAAAAATTAAAACTATGCCTCATGATGTTAAAGAGAGCAAAACTCTCAATGCTATACAAGTACCAGTTATACATGAATTCAACGGTTCCAGTTATACATTCTCAATCCATTTAATATAGTACATATATTAGTTGTCAAAGTCGATTGGGATGGAGAGAGCATGTAATTTGCTTGTTGGTGACACACTGACACTAGCCTAGTTCCCTTGCTTTCCACTTCAATTAAAATGGTGACGCGTTGATCATTTTTTTTTTGAAATACAAACCTGCGTACAATCAAAGGATACGAAAAGCAATACATACGCACGCTTGTACAAGACGTACACAACTCAGAGCACTACAGCAGCGAACTGCTGAACCACCGGAGTTCCTCGTCGCCGACGCTCGCCGGAGAAGAAGAACCAGACCACCACCCGCCTGGAAGAGGGAGGACCTCCAACCTTGAAGAAGACCGCAGAATCCACTCGTCGCAAGCGACGAGATCTTGCCGTTGAACGGGACGGCCAAGCCACCCCCGCGACCAGCTCCAGCACCTCCTGCCGCCGGGACGACCAGGCCGTGCCAGAACCACCACCACCGCGCCACCTCCCAAGCGCCAGAGCTGAGTACAGCGCCCTGCAGACCACCACCAGCACCCCACCTCTGCACCGACGCCAGGGCCAACGCCAACGCAACGACAGCAAGGAGGGGGAAGAAATACTCACAGACTGGAACGCCGCCGCCGCCGCCGCGTCGCCCAGCCAGAGGACCAACTTCACCAGATCCGCGGATCTGAGAGGACCAAAAGCTCCACCAACGCCACCGCTGCCACCAGCGTCGAGGGGAGACGAGCAACCGCCAGATCCGTAGATCAGCGGGACAGAAACGCCGTCCTCAAGCCAGCGCCGCCGGCACCAGCCAGGAAGAGGAAGAACGGCCACCTTATTCTTCCAGAACGGACGTCGGGAGCTCTCCAACACGACGCCGTGAGGACCTAATACTACCCTATCTACACACCGGAAGCAGAGGAACGGGATCCCGACCACCAGCCACCGCCGAAGCGAGCGGAGGAGGCCGGGAACCACGCCCTCGCCGCTGGCGAGGAGGGGAAGAAAACGGCTCGCCCTTTTCGCCTCTCTCTACTGTAGAGGGGAGGGGAGGGGAGACGGACTGAACAAATACGACGCGTTGATCATTTTGATTCAGAGGAAGACTGAGTTTGAGTTTCAGCTTCTTTTTAGAAGGAAAAAAAAAATCAGAAATCCAACCGATGCATGCCTGGCTCCCAGCTCAGTGGCCAGTCCTTGTGAGCTAGCTCAATGAACTCGTGCAGCGTTCGATCTACTTACATTTGGCACACTCCAAGTCGGCCGATCGGGCGAAGTTATTTCGTTGAAAAGTTGCCCGTTATCTACAGAAAGGACTACAGAAAGGACTCCTGTCCTGCCCTGTGCGTGTGGGGTGGGGTGGATTGACTGCTGTGTCCTGGGCCTGAACTCGCCGCGATGAGACGGATGGATCAGCTGCAACTTGAGCGGGATATCCAACTTGAGCGTTTTCTAGCTAGTCTTCCCTCGGCCCCTGAGCAAGAGATCACACACCATCGATCCAATCCAAGTATCAAGGGTGTGACCAGAAGCAACTTCACCTTTCCCTTTTCTCCATGTCAAGACGTCCGTCTCCACCTCATCGGCCGGCGATCGAAATCCGGTGAGCTGATGTGTATCCAGCCGGCCGGGTTTTCGTTTTTCTCGCGCCGCGGATGCATGGACCATGCATGAGCTTAGAGTGTACTACTGACTAACTACGGGCCGTATTACAGCTACGTCGTACGTACCACTGTCGCTTTGTGGTCCACCGGTATGTATGCCTAGTTAAGGTCGATCGACCCCGGCAGGGCGATCGGCGTCACCATCGAGCGCTGATCGACCTGTGTCTTACTATACTTACTTTGCGATGATCATATGATGTGTCAACTGATACGAAGACTGGGGTAATTATTAGCAGCTTGATCAACAAGTTCATGTCACGACTACACTAGTAGAAAAAGGGGCTCTATTCCCGGTTGGCAAGGGGTTTTAGTCCCGGTTGGCCATTTGCTTGGATAACTATTGAAAGATCCAGCATCAAGATATTGATTGGGCCAGTGCTTCATGTCGGGGGTGGAGACTCTTGTTCTGTTCAGTATTATGGTTGGGCTAATTAGCGAGGAATTGGCGTCATTACCTTGTTAAAGACCTCGTCTCCCTGCCGATGTGCTAACCTTCATTGATTCGACTCGGTAATCAGGTTGAAAAGCTCCATATGGTTTCAGACGGATGCGGAGACGGTGGTGCAAAGGCGTGTTTTCCTTCTAGAAGGCGTTGTTGCGAAGTCATAGTTGTCTATCAGGGGCGGACCCAAGTGTAGCTCAGTGGGGGCCTATGCCCCCACTCAAAATTTAGAATTCCTATAATATTTGTCCATATTTTACCGTTATTTTTTCGGATTTTGCAACTCCACTCAAAGAATGCCCCCAGTCATTGATTTGCCCCCTCATTCTTTCTGGGTCCGCCCCTGTTGTCTATGTTCCTTCCTCCATCGAAAAATATAAGGCACCCTCAAATTTCGTTGGCAACGACGTACAACTTTAATCATGACATGTGCTTACAATGTATTCACATAATTAATATATTGATATATAAAATGACCTAATTTTATAAGAGGAATTCAGCGGTGGTGACAGTTATACATTATCAATCCATATAATTTAGTACTATATATTAGTTGTCAAAGTCGAGTATTAAATGTCAGCATAAAAATAGCGCGCCTTATATTTTGGAGCGGTGACACTAGCCTAGTTCCCTTGCTTTGCACTTCAATAAAAATGTTGACCTGTTGATCATTTTGACCCAGAGGAGGACGGAGTTTGAGTTTCAGCTTCTTTTCAGAAAAAAAAAACATTCAGAAATCCAACCGATGCATGCTTGGATCCCAGCTCAGTGGCCAGTCCTTGTGAGCTAGCTCAATGAACTCGTGCAGCGTTCGATCTACTTACATTGGCACACTCCAAGTCGGCCGATCGGGCGAAGTTATTTCGTTGAAAAGTTGCCCGTTATCTACAGAAAGGACTCCTGTCCTGCCCTGTGCCTGTGCGTGTGGGGTGGGGTGGATTGACTGCTGTGTCCTGGGCCTGAACTCGCCGCGATGAGACGGATCGAGCTATGCCGCCGTGGCTCGTGGACCTCCCGTGGACCGGCTGGGGGAAATGGTCACCGCCGGACAACCAAAAAGAGTGGGCCGGTTGCCTACGTGCCGACATATGTACGTGCCCCTGAGCGTGAGATCACACACCATCGATCCAATTCAAGAATCATGGGTGTAACCAGAAGCAATTTCAGCTTTTTTTTTCATTTCCCTGTCGACCCAGATATATTATTCCTGGTGCAGTGGTGCTCTCGCCCGTTGCTTAATTACCGGCTCTGTCCAATCCTGAATCCAGTCTCTAGCTAGAAGGAACTCTGATCTCATCTGATATGATTTGATATACCACCAGGTCAAGCTTCTGCTCTGCTGCAGTGCACGCGGCTCAGAGTCAGAGCTACTGCTTGCTTATTTCTAGTTCGGGCAGTCATTACTGTGTTGGGCCTCTGCAGGCTTTGAGCCAGGTTGCTTGCATCGCAGGCTGCCGGGACCGAGCTAAACTAGCCGGCATCCGATACCTGTGCTCCTGGACCCGGGTCCTTCCGGCATATGCTCAGCCTTCAATTCGGTCCACAACTGGATGCATCAGGGGGCCCGTTTGCGTGGGTGGCCCATCAGCTGCTGCTCTGCCCTTGAGCCAAACCGATCACAGTCCAGGCATGAGTGCATGACCATTTCCTTTTCGAACCTCGGCAATGCATTTGATGGATAAAGTCAAATTGAATTGGACAGTTTGTGACGGAAACTGGCCGAAAACCATACAACACTCACCACTCCATTGACTCTTGGTGGGAGGCCATGTTTACCGGCACTGACAAGGTTACCAAGAGAAGGTAATCTAACCACACCCACCAAAATCGTGATTGCATTATGACTCCTCATCAACCATGACGCCGAACTGAACTAACTTTTGTGCGTGCATTTTTGTTAGGCCGTCTGACCACCAAGAGCGATGTGTTCAGCTTCGGCCTTCTCCTCATGGGGATGCTGTTGGTGATAAACTGTATATTAGATGGTTGTTTGCATACGTATTGGTATAGGTCTGTCTATACCAAATACACCCTTGTATGTTACCCTACTATATAATACAAAGCCACCCCAGTACGGGAGGTGTGCAATACCCTACCAATACTCTTTTACAGTTGGGGCGGTGTAGAATGTGTGGAAGGAGCGAACGGCGATATTAGACAACGTGCTATGGCTTTTGGGCTTGACTAGTGAGTGATTTTGAGGTTTTCCTCGGAGTGTTTCCCCTTTAAAAAAACATGATCCCTTTGTATATACTAGCAAACATGCCCGTGCGTTGCAACGGAAGAAAATTTTATATCATATGTACCTAATAAACCAATAATATAAAACCAAATGGAACATCTAGTTAGTTCCCTAGACATGAAGGCTATAAAGAAAAGAACAATAATGAGAAGAAAAAACATACCATATGTCAACTCAATCATATAGTCAATCATTTTTTTCCTGCATGTCTTCTTCATGCCGTTCCTTGTTAATTGGAGTAGTTACACAAAATTCAGTGTTCTAAGTATGGCTGTGCTTTGCAATGGATGGAAAAGTATCCCACATCCTCCTGCTAATATTTGCACCGTCCATCCACCATCCAATAGCTCACGTAACCAAATGCATGCATCCAACAATTAGCTAGCTCCAATTAACGAACTAACTATTTGGCATGTCGTCGTGGAGCAGCCGAAGCAGAGGCATGGGCACGCCCAGTGGCTGCATAGGCATAGTACCCGAACGACCACGAACACGGAGCCGGCAGCGGCCGCCGGGAGGATTGGCTGGCACCGGCACTCTCCGCTAGCCACGTCCTGGTAGGCGCATGGCGCAGCAGGCCACTATCAAGCAGTGCCCGCGATCACCCATGCGGAACCCATGCAAGCCACCATCAAGTCGTGGCCGCGGCCAAAACCGGTACCGGCATCTGCCCACGTCACCACGTCGCCGTCGCTACTGTATGACTTGCCTGGCAATCTACCCAGTCTCCCATCGGTGCTCAGCAGCCTCAAACCCAGCCTTGCGGGTGGCCGGTTTCGGAGATCTCCAGGCGTGCGGGCGGCCGATCGTGTCAAAGGACGCGGGGGGCGAACCTAGGCGGCGACGGCAGCGATCTGACGCGGGCGAAAACGGGAGGGGCGTGGGAGCGATGATTCTGGCCAGGCGAGAGATGCTCGAAACGTTTTCTTTACTTACGGGTGACATTGGTGGGTAATTATTATACAACTTTAGGGGTAAATCTGATGACCTACCAAACCAAACCAATTCGCGAAGCTTAGTGCCTTTATTATTAGGTATAGATTATTTCCTCTCCTTAAGAAAAAGTAGTGTTCCTACCGGTTGTTCTAAAAAAAATGGGCACATCACATTGTGTTGATTTCGTGCAGTGAGCTAGAAAATCTTCTTTGTTTTAACTCGTTACTGGGATGAAATAGTTAGACGCTAGCTGTGTCTCAAATCCATGAATATATGCATGTGTTCAACCAGGTATGTCAAAAGCAACACATTTCCTCGTCGCAATGGGAAGGTGTGTCATTTAAGCAGCAGCAATTAATTTGAGCAATTCTTTATAAAAAAAAGCAGCAATTAATTTGAGCATTTTTGTATAGATCTTGGGCAAGATGCAAAAGCACTTGCTTTTCTTCCGAGGATGCATCCGAGTGACTTTAATCTATGCTCAATGGTATGCCTTGTACAAGATTAAAGCATGATATCACAAAGCAGAACATAGGTATATACCTTGCAGAATGGATGGTGAAGAACCAAATTTCTGTAGCAAAACAGCATCTACTTATAAAATTGTATTTGTGGCTTCTGAGGTCACCCGGATCCCACGGTGCTGAAGGCTTCCAATTATGGTAGACATGATGTGAGCCCAATCACTTCTTAAAAGATACACTATTTGTGGCAAATCAATCCATCATTCACCCATCCAGAGTTACAGAATGATTGTGAGGATCTTTGTGTGCACAGGGATCTGAGCTAGCAAGACAAGGGGGCAGGATTGGGTGTGGAATGTAGTGAGATGGAGAGACATGAGTAGAGACGGGCCTGGTCTAGGCCGAGCTTATTCACATATGCATCTTGCCGATTTCTTTCATTTCACTACCTCCCTAGCTCCTCTCATTTGCCCCAACCTAGTTCTTGAACTTGTCCGGCCCACCCCCTCACACCAACAAGTGACAAGTATGAGTCTCAAATGTCATCATGCCTTTGTCTCATGGCCACCCATGGTGATAAGAGTGGTGATGTGGCATTGGGCCAGTTGTCATGAACTACTAGTCGATCACTAGTGAGGTTCATCATGGATATCTAGGGCTTGTGATTCCATACTACACCATTTATAGTAATTTGACTACTCGTGGATGACTTTGTAGTACGCTGGTCGCTGGAGTAATAATCCTTAGGTCTGATTTTAATTTCATGAAGAGTTTATATTTACAATATATGGAGCTTAAAGAAAAAGTTTATCAGTTAAAAAATTGTTATTATTTCTGATATCTTGATAGATCTAGCTATTCAAATATCATTACAATCCAAATGAACAAACCGTCAAACTACCAGGTATTGCTGCACTGAGAAGCATAGCGTCTGTTATCTGCAAAGTAGTGGAGTTCATGATCCACACAAAGAGCATGTTCAGGGTAGTTTTGTTCATATTGCTAGTGTTCGAGCCCACTAATGCTATATCCTCTAGTAGCATGGGACACATGATGCTCCGAGCAAAAGACAGCACGAGACATCAAAACTTTACTAGAACAGTGCATATGCTGCTTTTGGCGTGAGAGTAGCATTGCCTCATAGCAAAAAAGCTGAGGCATTTGCATGCTACCAGCGGTGATGATATGTCTCCAGAAACCCTTCCCACCCACAGAATTGGCCCTGTCACCCATTACCCAACTTGCTATTGCCTATTGGCCCCTACTTTTCTTTTAACTTATGTGAGGTTGGACTTACTTGGATTGATAAGGTGTTGTACTGGGATCGCCCCACATTTGGATTTTGGACAACATGTACTTCTGATCACAGTGTCTAGGTAAGCAATGCAAGTTCTACAAAAAAGTAAAAAAGCATATTAAGAAAAGTCAGGAACAAGTAAGATTTCTTTATCTAAAAAAGGGAATGACTAAATTGCAAGGTCACTGATGATTTATATTGAAGTGCTGATTTTAAGAATATACATAAATTAATCTCTTTGTCTATTTGTTTCATGAGCGGACTCCTTGCAACAACATTGTTTTAGTTGTGTAATAGAATTATTAATTTTGCAATATAGTTAATTTGTGGTTATGTGTGAGAACTGCAGTTAAGGTTATTTTCCGAAATAGTTTACGGATAGATTCCAAAATAAATAAGGTGTGCAAACATACAGTTGCTAATAAGAAAGTATATTCCATCACTGATCACTAGCTGATGAATAATGTTTTTAAAACCTTTGAACCTACAAAAGAATGTATGCTATGTATATGATTCTACCAGCTTTAATTTAGCGGCAGTTCGAGATATTGCACTGCTACCTAAATCTTGTGATGGAATTGTGTTTACCCTTTTTGTTTGTTATTTTTTTTTTTTTCTTGTGTCAGTATATACACTGTCACAATGTTCCTATGATTGGATAATGGGATTTATTGAAACGGACGATATGGAGACCTGTGTGGATGCTCTTTTTTGTTGGCAATTTTATTACTCAAAGTATCAAGTGATACAAGTAACTTACACCTAGACTCTATAACGAGGATGCACACAGCCCAAGAAACAAAAAAAGGGAAGTAACAGAAAAGGCGATTACAAGGATCACAGAGAGCTCGCATACCGTCTAAACATTAGGAGGGCCAATCCGAAAATCACGCGGCCATCCATGCGTGGATGCTCACTTCTGTTCTTGCGTTGTCAAAAGAGAATGATTTTGTACTGAATCGAGATTTTTTTTTAATTGGTCCACAAAGATTTGTAATGGTTGCATCGTGTAGCATAAGCTAGAGAGAGAGAGAGAGAGAGAGAGAGAGAGAGAGAGAGAGAGAGAGAATAACATGGGACAACCGAATAATACAGTGAGAGAGAGAGAGGAATAACATGGGACAACCGAATAATACAGTTATAAAGTACGTGAGTACATAGATGTCCGTACAAACTAGTCAAACATGATCCTACGTACTCCATGACAATATTTGTTAATTATGACGGTCGGCCTTATTTAATCATTTATTATACTGCATGACACGTCATGAAACATGATCCTATATGTTAATTTGTTTTGAGACAGCATGATCCAAAGATGTGTAAACAAGGATAATACAGAATCCAAGCAAGGGTTTGACTTTCTGTTTTTTGCTTCAATAATTATCAAACACATGCATACATGGATGCATCTGTATTTTAATCAGTTCTATCACGGATATATAGGACATGACATCGAGTAGACTTTTGGCTCCCGAGTTCCAATGATCTCTCCGTTTAAAAAAATTGAAAATCATATTAATGAGTTTCACAAAATTCTGAAAAAAATTAGGATGTAGTCAATGGTATGTCCCACAACTATGCAAAATATCAATTTAAAATACTCTGTATTTTGAGCTACCCAAAAATGACAAAGTGTAGATTTGAGTATGCATATTTTCAAATCTCTAGATTTTATCTGATTTTGTGTGTTGCCCATAAATAAAGTATTTGAAATTGACATTTCGCACGGTTGTGGGATAAACCATTGGCGGCTACATCGAGATTTTTTTTCATAACTTTTTGAAACTCATAAATATGACTTCTGAATTTTTTAAATGGAGGGAGCACAGGAGCTCGGGAGTCAAAAGCACTTTCTGCATGACATCTCAATTTTATTGTTGTCACTTGATCTACCCTTCGCTGGAATGGGGCAAAAAATAAATCTCCCTGGTCACTGATGGAGAATAGTGTTTTCTTTTTAGACATCTATAACTGATCAAGAGAAATCAGCATAATTGTGAAGAGTTATCTATACAAAAGTAATACAATTATTTTATCTGATAATTGTCCTCTCAGTCTATCCGCTTTCATTTTAGTTTAGAACACAATGTTGCAAGATTAATAGTCTGGTATGTTCTTCTCAAACATGTCTTTTTTGTAGATATTGACACGCCCAGTAAAATAGTAAGTACAACTTTGAACATTAACTTGTATGATAAACACTTACAAAATTTTAAAAAAGTACACAGTGAAAGTACTTTACGAAGAGATATACCTATCCAATATAAACATCTAAGATTATTAGAAGTAAAAGAATCAATTTTTGACAATATTTTGATCCAAAATGACAACCATTGCATGACTTGGAGAGGTATTTATAATGGGTACCCATTTATAATAAGGGGGCTACAGATACACCAAATGTTGTGTCTTAAGTGTGATAAAAATAGCTAGCTAAAATTTTACCCTAAAGTTAGGTTTTGCCTATGGACAATGTAGAAAATTATCTTGCTAGAGTTGGAAAAGGGATGTAAGAGTATTGTCAACGATATATGGGGCCAACCATTACTCATACAACCAACGTCCTTAACCCCATCAAGCCTACTACGGCTAAAGCCTCTAGGTCCCCCACGAAAATCCATCGACATACCATGATGTGCCACATCCTGACTCTAGGAGAATCAAGATCTACCGGATACATGATATGGAAGAAAGTCAATGAAGACTTGGCATACAAGATGGATAGATCTATATAGGTACAAGATGAGGACACCCAAGATCGATATAGGGGAAGTACGACAATGGGACAATGGAAATTCAATCATTCATTAACTCATTACACCTACGCCATCACCGCCATACACACAAATAGCTCTAAATCATAGAACGATCTACTTGAAGAGTTAGCCCCTGAACTCACCAAGAACTGTCCTCATGGTTGTATTCTCCAATTCAATATAATCCGAAGGCATGAGTAGGGTTTCTCTCATCTTATCGAGATACTTGAACCTGGGTAAACACATGTTTGTCCTACCTATTAGCTCGAGGCTAGAACCATACAAATAAGCGTCCTCTTAAATATTTGGAAGTACGGTTACCAAGGATCATAAAGATCATTCCCGACAAGTATATGTTAATTAAAGTGTTAGATAATCACGCCATTCTCATGAGCCTCACATTGTGAAAGATCGTTGTTCGACCTAAGGAAGTTACACACTACCAAAGAAAGTAAAACATGATACTTTTTTTTGTTGATGGGCCACTCGCTAGCCATATATCAGAGGAAAAGACTATGGGCATCAAGTTCTATATTGTTAATTTATGTGCATTGACATGCTTCATGGAGAAAATTCGTTTTATACCCCCCCCCCCCCCCCCCCCCCCCGCGCGTAGTTGTTCCTTCTTTTATGGGAGTTTTGACTTCTAGGTCATCGACTCAATTATCTCTAAACCCTATTATTTGAGCTCAAAACTTAATTGTTACTCCAACATACAAATATTCAAAAGAAAGTCCAAAATTAAGCAACCTAAAATCTAGCGCAGGGGTAGATCATGTTTGACTTAATGAACACACATAGTTAAACGTTTCCTTGCATGAGTTGTTCTCAAAAGTTAAGCGTCAAACTTTGCAACAATTGATGCACGTACTCGACCATATTGCTAGGCATGTTTATCATAAAATCATGTTTGAAATTTGAAAGAAACATACCAATAAGCATCGTGTTATAACTCATGCATTCTCCAAATGTATTGCTAAGTAGCAATTAATAACAAAAACAAAGCAAAGAAACATTGAAAATTAGCATTGTTTAGGGTTTATCTTAGACGAGGCATGGTCGCTTATCACCGCCGGCTGAGGCCCAGGCGTCAGAGCTAATGTCAAAGGATGATACGTCCAAAACATATTCATAATTTTTAATTGTTTCGTGCTACTTTTATATCATTGTTACATATTTCGACTGTGATTTAATATTATTTTGTGGCACTTTCTTGGACTAACCTATTAACAAGATGCCAAGTGCCAATTTCTGTTTTCTATTGTTTTTAAGTTTCAGAAAAGTTGTTACAGAAATATCGTCGGAAAGGGACATCAATTTACGGGCATTTATTTTATCACGAAACAAGACCAGAGACCAAAGCGCGGCGCGAGCTGAGGGAGCAGTAAGGTGAGGCCGCTGGTCCCACCCACAGCCCAGGTCCAGCCTGCGGCTATGACTCGGCCACCGCCTCGGGAAGAATCTTCGCTTATAAAATCCCTCTCGACCTAATTTGACGACACCCTGGAAGATTTTCCAGAAACCAAACAGAGTCGATGTCATCACTGAAACCCTAGTTTTGGGTTTCAAGGTCATTTCCGGCATGCTGCCGGGACAGGATCCACCTCCAAGCCATCTTCATCGAACTTCCTGCTCCTAATGGCGACAGGGGAGTAGTCTCTCTTCGGGGCTGAGGGCTTTGTACCTATAGCTATGTGGTTATCTCTTTTTCCCATGATGTGATCTTGATTGTGATCATGAGCTTTGTTAATGTAGTTGAATCATATGATGTTTCCCCCTCTATTTCCTTTGTGTAATGTGTATGATGTTGCTCACTTGATGATGTCTAGTATACTTTCCGGATCCCGAGGTGACAACGGGGACTCTACGGATAATAGATTAGAGGGATATTGATCATGAGTTTGTTCTTCTTTGTTGGACTGAATTAATGGAATCATGAGGTTTCTTGATTCTTGTGTTTAGTACAATTTCATTATAGTATGTTGGTGACAGTATGAGTGTCGTTTGGAGATATTGGAAAGACATTATTCAAGAGATGTTTGTGGTATTTGTTAGTACGATCTTTGGATGCTCATAGTGACAGTGCGAGGTGTCCATAGATGATGAATACGAACTTTAGGTGTGCTTTTTTAGCCCTACGCAAGTCTCATTCTGTTTTGATCCATAGAAGAGTGAACTCGGAGTAACTATTACCATGCATGCTTTCGGGGGGTTTATCATGTGTTTAATTATGTTAATGATGTTGAGAGTAGTCACTAGTGAAAGTATGATCCCTTGTTTACAATCATTGAAACGCCGTTTTTAGACACTTTTGTTACTTGTTACCTTGCTTCCATGTTTATTTCACATTATGAAAACAACCTTTTATCATTGTTGTTGGGTTAGGTAAGCAATACTAACACCCCGACAACGAAGCTCTTTTCCGGTACCAGTATTACACGTATTTTATTATCTTTTCGCCGAACTAGTGCACCTATACAACTGATAATTGTACTAGGTGTGTTGGGGACACAAGACACTTCTTGTATCTTAATTGCAGGATTGTTTGAGAGGGATACTTTACAACCTACACCTCCCCGAATTCGATAAACCTTGGGTCATTCACTTAAGGGGAATTTGTTTTTGTCCTATATACCTCTGCGCTTGGAGGTCCAACATAGTCTACAAGAATAAACGCATGTAGTAGACATCAGAGGACTCTGAGTTCTTCTCCCCATCCGCCACCGCCGCTGCATCTGGCCCACGGACCTGGCCGGGGAGCAGAGGCCGGGCTATTGCGGCCCGGAGCGGCGTATGGAACACCACCTCCTGGGCGAGTTCCATTTGGTGCTTGGCGGTGGATATGGTAACTGCACTCTGCAACGCCGACACCCGGATGATATTGTCGGCTCGCTCACATTCGAAGATGGTACGAGAAGGAGAAGCCCAACCTCCAAATCGAACTCTCCTTCCTCCAAGGGAGGACAAGATCGGGGTGGCCGTCGGCAGGGACTTTGTGGGGAACTCCGATGGGGGGAGGATGAAGTCAGCTATGGCAGAGAGACGACAGGTTGGGCTAAAGCTAGGGCTGCGGCCGCAGCGTCTGGCAGCAGGAACTGTGCGCGCATGGCCGTGTTTGGATGCGTTGTCTCGAGTTGCGTCGTCGTTGGAAGGGTTTGTTGGAGATATGCCCTCGAGGCAATTAATAAAGTGATTTTATTTGTCATATCTCAATTGTTCATAATATGTTTTGTATCATGCTATAACTGTATTACGCGGAAACATTAATACACGTGTGGTATAAAAACAACCAGGTCCCTAGTAGCCTCTATTTGACTAGTTCTTTGGGCAACAGATGATCAAGGTTTCCTGATCATGGATAATTACGTCGGTTGACAACGGAGTCATATCATTAGGTGAATGATTTGATGGACATACTCAGAATATAGAAACGTAGTGTTCATACCTTCAACTGTGAGATCATATCAAATCTCTGCTTCTGGAAGGTGCGGCTGATCGCATCAAACGGCATGTCTTATATAGCGTGACAATAAAGGTGACACTTTCGGGTATCGGAAGGAAGCAGTAGAAGCGAGTGATCAAGAGCAGGAATTGCCAATCCACATAGCAGGATAGATACTCTGGGCCCACTCGGTGAGATTACATCAATAAGCTTGCAAGCATGTGATTAGGTCACGGGGATGTAATATCACGGACGAGTAAAGATAGATTTGTCAATGACGGGGTCATGCTCGGTAAACGTGATACCGGAGAACGACGCTCAGACAATCTAAGTATCGCTAGGCAAGAGGATGGAGCTGGACGTCTAAAGGTTCAAACGATAGAAAGTCATTCGTGGACACCCAGGGACTATCATGGGTATCCAGACCCCTCTGTTAGTCATTGATCGGAGAATGTGTCTTGATCATGTCTGGCGTGATCCCAAACCGTGGGGTAACACACTTAAGGGTGGATGACGATTAGATTGGATTTAAGAGAGAAAAGAAACTGGAGACTCCGGAAGTGTTCCGGACATGTCCAATGAAGATTGGAGGGCAACGAAATATGTTTCGGAGTCCGAGTGAATTAAATAATATGTATTTAATATTAATAAGTGTTATTAGTGATTAAATATATTTTTATTTAATTTAATTCCAATTTTAAAGGCATTAAATCATAAATCAGAATGGGGCCCACCTAGGTGGCCGGCTGCCTCCCTTGGCCGGCGCACCCCATGTGGGGTTTAGTCCCACATGGGGGAGCCAAGGAGGTTGGCCTCCCTCCTCCTCCTTTATATAGGATGCCCCCCATGCCTTTGAAATTGCACCTTTCCCTCTCCTCTCTCATCCGTTTAAGTTGTAGCTCCGCAATTGGGGCTACGCACGGCTTGAGAGAAGTCTCTCCACTAGACGCACACCGCCGTGCTGCTAGATCCATTCTTCCACTTCCGCTGCTCTGCTGGATCTGGAACCCGGAGGTCGTCATCCACACCGTACGTGTGTGGAACCGCGAGGCACCATTGTTTGGTGCTGGGAGCTGTCTTCTTCCACTACTCGACCCTGAGGTCGGCGCCGTCATCTCCACCGACAACGTTTGTGCGGGAACGTAATCCCGCTTCCGGTCTACAAGGGTATGTATTCTGATCTCCTCCGTATTACTATATCTGCATAGTATAGATCCTGGCTAGTTTAAGGTTATCGTCGGTAGAAATTTTTTGTTTTCTGTCTACGATCCCCAACAGGGTTGCCATCGAAGACAGCGAGATGTGTGAAATGCGTGGAGATGGGAGAAAGAGTGTGTGGCAAGGGTTGGAAGAGACTAAGAGTGAGAGCGACGGGAGTGGGGGGGGGGGGGCTTATAGGCACCACCTAATGGGCTTAGTGAGTTCTCTAAAGTCGGCAATGGACATCTGGAAATTTCCATTTGTGGTGAGCACGTATCGACAACGGAGCTTTTCAAACAACCGTAGTCAATATATTGGCAACGGATAAATATGCACAATCGTTGCTAATGTGGTCAGCATGTCGACGGCCCAGTACTAGCACCCCCACTATGGACATGTGTAAATTCGTTTAATCGTGGGTTTTCTCGCTGCCGTTTTCATAAAGAGGTGTAAAACCAATTGTAATTTTAGAACCCGCTTGTCTTCTATCTCCTATTCTCTCTTCTCCAAGTCATGACAAAATTGATGTGGCAACTTATAGGCTGTTTACATCACCTTATTATACTTGCTCTAAGTTGTTGTATCTAGAAATCCAGATTACCCCCATGGTTATAGTAAACACACTGATGAGTAGCCATGTAGTAAATAAAATGCATAGATATAATTATTCATTTATTAAAAATAATAGTTAGTTACTTATGTTAGGTCAAAATTCAGGAAAGAATATTCGTTCACGGCGCAAAGATTACAAAGCAAAAGCAAAGAAACAGCGGGCATACCAGCAGTACATACTTTAAGGCACATAACTAAATTGTTGTCCTAACGCAAGAAAAGTTTGGTAGTGGAGGCCCACACTGCACTGCCTTTAGGTGACATGATGCCGGTCTAAACAAGGTCAGGATTTGGTCCTAATATGCCCAGCACCCGGCCGGCATGGACCAAACCAACCAAATCTCTCACAAGAATTAATGAAAGGCAGCAATAATGTAAAGTTGGACTAAACTTGTATTGACTTTTAATGGAAACCCCCGTAGCCTGTCAGAGCGTACTTTTTGCTGCAGACAAAAGATTGTCCTGTTCACCGAAGATCTCTGTTAGAAGATTAGGGTATATATATGGTAACCTTGCCGTAATCCTGTTAACTGTTCATTCTGATTGGAAAGTATAATATAATCAAGTTCAAAATGATAATATTTTATGATACATCTAATGATAATATTTTTGCTGGATCAGACTACACAATTTTTGTTTGACTGTGTTAAAATAGCATCTACTTGTATATCACTTGTTATTTGGCACAATAAAAAGTAAATGATTAGGAAGTAAAATTTGCAATAGTGTAGTGCATATATGTATTATTTTTTGCATTTCTCCCTAATTTTCCAATATTTTTCAAAATTGGAGCTAGTGCCCATGATGGCATTGTGTATATTGTGCTAGAGAAGTCAGTCCTGTTTTGTGCTACTCGTTTTATCTAGAGGTGACAATGAAAACATGTTGCACGATAGGTTGCTCTTTAGGGTCATATCACTACTATTTAATGCTTACATAGATATTAAAATATATAATAATTAAATAATAAAAAAGTGACTCAGAGATAAAATCTAGTCTGGTAGTGAAAGTTGTCATCGATCCCTTGGTGGCTTAGACATGAAGCGATTATATCTCGTCTAAGAGAAGATAAACTTTATTATCTCTTTTGTCTTCCAAATTGGCAATTATCCGACGTGGCTTACTAAGAGGAGCATGGCATGCAAACACCATGAGGAAATATTAACTTTGTATTAAGTGGAGCAATCCACAGTTTCCGACATATGATAGGCAAAAGTTAAATATGTTTAAGCATTGTCTCTCGGTCTTAGGTCCCTTGGATTGTATGTTGTTGCAAGGTACCGGCTGGTTGGTTAGCACTTGATCTATTCTTGACCTCAGCTGGATCTTGTCGTTGGATTGATGTTGGTGCGATGCTTTTGATATATCAGTTGCTAATTGGATCTAACTAGCTTCCTAGTTAGCAGCTACCTATTTATTAATCCAATCCCACACAAGCCTAACATAATTATATTCTTAGTAAGATATGGTGTTCTGTTGTCAAAGATTGATTGTTTCATACTCAATCAGCAAAGTCGCCATTACATGGAACTAGCTAGTAATGTGATCTAGTAGTTAGCTACATAGTTAAGTTTAAGAGGCCACTTGATCATTCATGAAAGGAAAGGTTTTAATATAAACCTACTGCTACATAGTGGGGGCAGTGTTTGGCTACATAGTTAGCTTTAAGAGGACACTTTAGTTAACTAGACCTATAAAGTCGAACAAAGTGTTTTACTTATTTAGTGATATCGAGTGAGTGTGAAAGTGAGTAAGATATTCCTACATTATTAATGTTGGAACTACTTATATACATACATGCGTGGTAAGGTCAATTGTAAAAGCTAAAGATCTCTAGAAGCTTAGAAAGTTGAGACCTTGGGTACTTGTTAGATGGACAAGATAACATGGAAATGCGGCCATGTGCGTGCATGAAAGCAACGTTTAGTTGGCGGATGATGTCTACGCACGCTTCTATTCTTGTAGATAGTGTTGGGCCTCCAAGTGCAGAGTTTGTAGAACAGCAGCAAGTTTCCCTTAAGTGAATCACCCAAGGTTTATCGAACTCAGGGAGATAGAGGTCAAAGATATCCCTCTCAAGCAACCCTGCAATTAAGATACAAGAAGTCTCTTGTGTCCCCAACACGCCTAATACACTTGTCAGATGTATAGGTGCACTAGTTCGGCGAAGAGATATTAAAATACAAGTGATATGGATGATTATAAGTGGCACTTGCAATCTGAAATAAAAATGGCAGCAAGCAAACATGTAGCAGAACTGGTTGTAAACGGTGTTTCAATGCTTAGAAACAAGGCATAGGGATCATACTTTCACTAGTGGACACTCTCAACAATAATAATATAATTGAATACATAGATATTTCCTCTTCACTATGCTACTCTGAATTATTCTCTCGTTCGATAACGAACACCAATCCACTGCGTAGGGCTATAAAAGCACACCTTAAAGTCGCATTCCACATCTAGGGAACCCCACACTGTCAACTTGAGCGCCCTAAAATAGTACTAGACAAACACCACAATTTCATAGAGACATCCAACACAAATAATAACTCATGATAAGTATTCCTGTAATCTTTAGCCTAAGAGCCACACACGGTGCGCACACTGTCAACTTCGCACCGTGGGACAAAGGTGACTCCGGAGTTTACATTAATAAAACCACTCAAGTAGCATATAAGATAATGAATAGTAACATCGATGGATTCAACTAGATTACAAAGCTCATGATCACATAAAGATCACACCATGGGAGAGAGAGATAAACCACATAGCTACCGGCATGAGCCCCCAGCCCCGAGGGAAACTACTCACACATGGTCATGGTGATGAGGAGCTTGATGGAGAGGTGCAGCCCGGAGTGGAGGCGGCGGCCGGCGGCAGCCACGGCGCGGCGGCGGCGGCCCTTGGAGATGGTGCTGGTATGGAGGAGGTTCTCCACCCCAAGACGGCTGCCTGGGAGGAGGAAAATTCGTGGTATGGGGGCCTCCCCACGAGTTAGGTTTCCTCTCCTTATATATGCTCTCGGATTCCTGTCATCTCCTTTAGGGTTTCGGTAAAGAGGCGATATCTGGAGCGTCCGAACTCGGAATTAGCGAATTTTAAGTCAGATCGATTGGCAGAAAATTCCCCGCAACTTTCGCGACTAGACTTTTTCTGTTTGACGTCGTTTTCTGTCCGGTACGTGACAATCTCCGAAAAACGTTTTCAGACAGATTTCAGGAAGGTCCCGATTCGACTCCAACAAGGTTTCCTTTGCCCAATTTTGATAATTCCTACACATTAAAGTGTAAAACAAGAACATTGTGCACTTTGGCAACTATTAGTAGGTTAGTCCAATAAATGTCATAATATGATATAAAGTGTATATAAAACATGTGACAATTGGTATATAATATAAGCATGGAACATCAGAAATTATAGATACGTTTGAGACGTATCAAGCATCCCCAAGCTTAGTTCTACTCGTCCTCGAGTAGGTAAAACGATAAAAACAAAATAATTTTTGAGGTGACATGCTACCATCATAATCTTGATCAAATAGTATTGTAAAGCACATGTTATGAATGAAGTGATCCAGGTCAATGGTTTATAGTTTGCTAACAAATAGATAATGAGCAAACAACTGAATCATATAAGCAAAAACTTTTCATGAATAGTACTTTCGAGACAAGTATCAAAAAGTTTTGCATAAGAGTTAACTCATAAAGTAATATATTCTAAGTAAAAGGTATTTAACCAACACAAAGAAGATTTAAGCTTCAGCAATTGCTTTCAACTTTCAACATATATATCTCATGGATATTTGTCAACACAAAGCAATATAATAAGTGCAATATACAAGCATATAAAAATTGTTGCACCAAAGTTGACACTAGTGTTTGCTTCTGAGATAGAAAGAAGTAGGAAAACTGACTCAACATAAAAGTAAAAGAAAGGCCTTCGCAGAGGGAAGCAGGGATTAAGTCATGTGCTAGAGCTTTTTAAGTTTTTCAAATCATATAGGGAGTAAAAATTAAGTTTTGAGAGGTGTTTGTTAATTGTCAACGAATCAGAAAATAATAGTACAATATGACCCCTGCCAACCAGACTTTTAAGAGCGGCTCCCATGAAGGACGTTATTTCTACCAGCAAGGCAGATCATCCCTCTTTCTTTTTGTTTACACATGCAGATATTTCACTGGTATCATTGCTTGTCTGATAAATCAGGGTAAAAATGTGAAGAGAATTAAATGGTTAAAGTTGTAATTAATTGGGACTGGGCACCCCATTTGCCAGCTCTTTTTGCAAAATTAATGGATAAGCGGATGTATATGCCGCTAGTCCGGTGGTAAAGTCTGTTTGACAGGTGATATAAGGACATCCACCCCGTCCTCATGAGCTTGGTAAACATTGACACAAAAAGGAGTAATAAAGTTTTGAATAGTTTAAAGGTAGCACATGAAAATTTTACTTGGAGTGGCAAGGAAATACCACATATAGGTAGTTATGGTGGACACAAATGGCATGGATTTTGGCTCAAGGTTTTGGATGCACGAGAAGCATTCCCTCTCAGTACAGATTTAGGCTAGCAAGGTTATTTGAAGCAAACACAGGATATCAACCGACACAGCAAGACTTATATGAAAACATATTGCAAGCATTATAAGACTCTACACTGTCTTCCTTGTTAACCAAACCCTTTTACTAGAAAATATCTAGACCTTAGAGATACCAATCATGCAAACCAAATTTCAACGAGCTTTACGGTAGTTCTTCATTAATAGGTTTTAACTACATGATACAAAAGCTTAAACATGAACTACTTGATAACTCAAAACAATTGACAAGTATCAAATTATCCAATACAGTGATCTACAAGAATATGTAAGCTTTTTCCATTATACCATCTACCACATGCAACATTTTCTGTTCCAACCAAACACCAATCAATTTATTTCAACATAAACTCTCCAAACAATTATAAGTGAAGCAAGAGAGTACTTTCTTTAAAAGAACTAACAGCTCTGAATAAGAGATGCATGCAAAACAGGAGCTAAAAGCATAGCAATTATTAACATCATCATTTTCAGAATTGGTACCCAAAAGATTTTCAATATCAAAAGTAGTGTGCTTTTCCCAATCATGATCACTACTATAAGTAACAGGCATAGGATCATCATGGAATTCAGACTCATCAGCAACAACTATAATAGGAGCAACATGCTTAGGGGAAGATACCGTTTCCTCTCTCCTTTTACTCCTCTTCTTCTTCTTCTTTCCCTCTTTAGGAGGGGGAGGCTTGAAAGGAGGCTTCACCACATACCCTGGTTTATTGTTAGAAACAATAGAAGAAGCTTGGGAGGATTCCTCTTTTTCATTAATAAGAGTAAAACAAACATTAGTCCTTTCATATTTTGGTAAAGTCGATCCATCTTTTATAATATTTTGTATGTAAGTGTTGGCATGGCAATTATTAACACAATAGAGATGACATCCATGCAACACGCTATTCATATCAAAAGCACTCATATCTAACGAAGAAGTTTTTCTTGATAACTCTTCACACCCCAAAAATAATGTAAGTTCATCATGCTGATTAGGAGTGATCATGTTATCACAAAAGTCTCTCGCAGTATCCTTATTAGAACCTGAGCATTGGAATTCGAAATGACCCTCTTTATAGCAAAGTTCACAAATAAAAGGATAGAGGGCACACACTTTTTCAGCAAAATCACTTAGAGCCTTGTACCACGTTCTAGTTTTTTCATTCCTATGATGGATACAATATTCTTCTTCGATTTGATTCTTTTCACAAGGTCTAAGTGCTCCACAAAAATTAACATGCTTATAAGAAATAGTATTTTCAGAAGTTTGAGCATGTTTATTGCAATCATTAGTGACAATTTCATTTTCCATGCAAGTGTCTTTGAAAGGTTCATGATACAAGTCCCAATTTCCTTTAGGAATATTAATATGAGAAGCAAAGGCTTTACACCAATCAACAATGATTTGAGAATCAAGACCATATTTAGCACTAAGCTCATGAAAACTAGCAGTTTCAGAGAAAGACTTAATGCAATCATACTCATAGTTTATACCTGATTCTTTACCTTTGTCGTTATCCCAATCTTCAGTATTGCTTTGAATTGTTTCAAGAAGATCCCATTTAGCTTCAACCTTCTTACTTGTGAAAGAACCCTCTGAACAGGCATCTAGATAATCCTTGCAATGACCTGAAAGCCTTGCATAAAAATTAGTAACAATTATTTCCTCAGGAAGCCCATGGTTAGGACATTTGAGTATTAATATTTTCAGTCTCCCCCAAGCTTGAGCAATGCTTTCTCCATCACGAGGACAAAAATTATAAATGTAATTCCTATCTAAATGCCTTTCATAAGGGGGATAAAATTTAGAGTAAAAGAGAGATTCAAGCTCCTTCCACTCCGAATGATGAGGATCATCTAGTAGCTCGTACCACTCCCTTGCTTTGTCCTTAAGTGACAATGGAAATAATTTCTTCATGGCATTTTCTCTTGATAGACCTGCAACCTTAAACAACTCACAAAGTTCTGTAAGTTTCAACAAGTGATCATTTGGATGGACTGTTCCATCCCCTGCATAACGTTCATCCATAACCTTTTCAACAATTTCCATAGGTATTTCAAAAGGAATACTTTCAGTAGGTGGATTTAAAATATCACAAGCATCATTAGAATTATCACATATGGGAGACAAAGTATTATCAAAGCAAATTTTCTCCTCCAAAGCTGGGGAACTAAAAAGATCATTTTCATAAAAACTAGCTTCCCCAAGCTTAGACTTTTCCATAGCATTAGCAATAATGGTGTTCAAAAATTCATGCTAATAACATTGCTATCACTATTATGCAAACAAACTTCCATAGGTTTTTTAATTTTCTCTTCAAAAGCATTATGTCCTAATTCAATATAAAGTTCATAAAGATCTCTAATTTTTTTGTTGTTTTCCATTAAGCCTAACTAGTGAAATTAAAAACAAGAAACAAAAAGATATAACTGCAGGATCTAAAGGAGATACCTTCCAACACTTACCTCCCCGGCAACGGCGCCAGAAAATAGCTTGATGTCTACGCACGCTTCTATTCTTGTAGACAGTGTTGGGCCTCCAAGTGCAGAGGTTTGTAGAACAGCAGCAAGTTTCCCTTAAGTGAATCACCCAAGGTTTATCGAACTCAGGGAGGTAGAGGTCAAAGATATCCCTCTCAAGCAACCCTGCAATTAAGATACAAGAAGTCTCTTGTGTACCCAACACACCTAATACACTTGTCAGATGTATAGGTGCACTAGTTCGGCGAAGAGATATTAAAATACAAGTGATATGGATGATTATAAGTGGTAATTGCAATCTGAAATAAAAATGGCAGCAAGCAAACATGTAGCAGAACTGGTTGTAAACGGTGTTTCAATGCTTAGAAACAAGGCCTAGGGATCATACTTTCACTAGTGGACACTCTCAACAATAATAATATAATTGAATACATAGATATTTCCTCTTCACTATGCTACTCTGAATTATTCTCTCGTTGGATAACGAACACCAATCCACTGCGTAGGGTTATAAAAGCACACCTTAAAGTCGCATTCCACATCTAGGGAATCCCACACTGTCAACTTGAGCGCCCTAAAATAGTACTAGACAAACACCACAATTTCATAGAGACATCCAACACAAATAATAACTCATGATAAGTATTCCTGTAATCTTTAGCCTAAGAGCCACACACGGTGCGCACACTGTCAACTTCGCACCGTGGGACAAAGGTGACTCCGGAGTTTACATTAATAAAACCACTCAAGTAGCATATAAGATAATGAAGAGTAACATCTATGGATTCAACTAGATTACAAAGCTCATGATCACATAAAGATCACACCATGGGAGAGAAGATAAACCACATAGCTACCGGCATGAGCCCTCAGCCCCGAGGGAAACTACTCACACATGGTCATGGTGATGAGGAGCTTGATGGAGAGGTGCAGCCCGGAGTGGAGGCGGGGCGGCAGCCACGGCGCGGCGGCGGCCCTTGGAGATGGTGCTGGTATGGAGGAGGTTCTCCACCCCAAGACGGCTGCCTGGGAGGAGGAAAATTCGTGGTATGGGGGCCTCCCCACGAGTTAGGTTTCCTCTCCTTATATATGCTCTCGGATTCCCGTCATCTCCTTTAGGGTTTCGGTAAAGCGGCGATATCTGGAGCGTCCGAACTCGGAATTAGGCGAATTTTAAGTCCAGATCGATTGGCAGAAAATTCCCTGCAACTTTCGCGACTAGACTTTTTCTGTTTGACGTCGTCTTCTGTCCGGTACGTGACAATCTCCGAAAAACGTTTTCAGACAGATTTCAGGAAGGTCCCGATTCGACTCCAACAAGGTTTCCTTTGCCCAATTTTGATAATTCCTACACATTAAAGTGTAAAACAAGAACATTGTGCACTTTGGCAACTATTAGTAGGTTAGTCCAATAAATGTCATAATATGATATAAAGTGTATATAAAACATGTGACAATTGGTATAATATAAGCATGAAACATCAGAAATTATAGATACGTTTGAGACGTATCAGCGGATTATATGGCTTTTGCAAATTTAAGTTGGCAGAATAGACGGTGCAAACATCTTGTCGAACCCGGCTTACCACTCTATCCTAGAGGCTATTAGCTATTCGTAGTAGGTTACTAAATTAGTCAAACAGGATCTACACATCTTAATTAACAACATTATTAAGTAGTCATTTTTACTCTTGACCTTAGTGAGGTTTTTGTGTGATATGAAACATCGTATTCAGAATACTATAGGTCGGACGGTAGAGACTAAAATGTAGTTGGTGCTATCAGGAGAAGATGGTACAACGGGGATGGCATTCTGGCTCCCGAATGCATTTGCGCCTAGATGAACAGTAAAATCATAATAAGTAAAATTTTGAAGAAAAAAATTCAACATACATCTGCTTGTTCTACATGAAAAAAATACATATGATGTGGCATGGACAAAATAAACAATCGGCAATTCAAAAGCACCGGATTAGTTTTGTAACATAGGCCACCAAATTGTCTTTCATAGATGAAAATTTACATGTGTACATGAAACATGGACATGAACATGTGTAGTTTGTTTCAGATTTTTTTTACAAGAGTAATACTATGTTTTTTACCCGGAAGCAATGCACCAGGGTTCAACTTTGGATTATCAGGGTATAACAGAATAATTTATATCGACGAACACATAACATTTGAAAATATAAGGCTGAGAACTCTAGAGTCAATTACATAGCTTCCCAACTTAAAGAGTCCTACTGTACCAAGATTCTAGCCCATCTGCAGGATGTGAGATATTAAGAACTGAATTCCTCTAGTGAAGATGTTGCGCTGCTGGTGCGGTGAGGTTATCGACTGGGTCGACAACCCCAACGGGTGGCAGTCTGACTTTCTGTTGGGGCGGTGACCCCGGAAGTGTTGGTATGACGGTCATGGTCTACAAGGAGTCGCATGTGCGGTTTGGGTTGCAGGCGATTGGGTCGTGAGGCATTACATTACAAAGGTGAGTGGTGGGGGCTCGTAAGTTTGTGTCGGCGCTCTACAGAGGGCGTTGTGGAGCATCTGAAAGGTCAAGGCGACGGCCCCGAGAATTTGGAATCTTTGATGGTGTTGAACTCGTTTGATGTGGACTGCTCATCTATGTTATACTCGACTATGGCCGTTGGTTGATGAACTCGTTTGATGTAGTTGGGTCGTGAGGCATTACATTACCCGAGAATTCAGGGGCGGCGCCAGCGTGTAATGTCATACCCGAGAATTTGGAATCTTTGATGGTGTTGAACTCGTTTGATGTTATACTCGACTATGGCCGTTGCATGTATAATGTTCCAGATGGGAACAAGGTCTTGTGGCATGGATGTTTCTTTTTGTGCACGAGCGTCATGGGTCTGCTCCTCCCACACAAGACTCGATTTCCCCCTCGTAGTGCTAAGGGATGTCTTTTTTTGGCGTTGTGGGCTTTCTATGGTTTGTGTTTGGATGGGTGCCCTGTTATTTTGTTGTGTGTGTCGCGCCGTCGGCGAGAGTGGGTGTTGCTTTATTGGTTTTCTCCTGTTTTTTCATTAATCAACTAGCAACCAACTTCTTAGCTAGTGAACAAGCAAAGCTCTGTCACCGGGTTAAAAAAATCATCCTCATTTACATTGTGAAGTTTATACTGAGCTTGAAAATGCATACTTTACTTGAAAGGCAAATACAGAGATACTTTAGTTAGCATCATATCAGGCATCAATTGAGAATTCACAATAAAAAACATTCATAAAAATGAGAAATTGGCAAAATTAGAGAACATTTGGTCATCCCTTATTTTTTAGATGGTTGAAGATAAATTCTTCTAAGTAAGGACCAAGGCATTCTGCATAATTCAAGTCGTGCATTAACCGGAGATGCAAGCTAATTAGACTAGCCACAATGGGGGTATCATAGGTGGTATCATGCATGCCATGTTGGCAAAAAGTGATGTGGCACTGCAATTAATGATGAGAGAGGTGATAGTGGTATCATAGGTAGATACTGTAACATAACGGATTCAATGCAAGATGAGTCTACAACCTAATAAATGCACTATTATATAATACCACACATATGTTACTACCATTGTGGAGGTAGTGTGACTAGTCTTAGATCCTCAATATGTGGAATACATTTTTGGGTCCTGTACATACACTGGCGCGATGAGTCATGAGTAATGACAATTTACAAACACCTTACATAAGAAAGGTTCAAGCACAGTTACCACTCGCAAGTTGCATCCTAGCTAGCTAGCTTCTGTGAGATTTCATGGTTGGAGTCTATTATTTGTGTGCAGAGATCAGTACGTATGATCAACTGCTCCCACGAACATGTAAGATTAAATAAATCAGCTGCCATCATGCAACTCATCGTTCAAACTTGCTGATCCTCTTACGTTGACCGAATTATCATAACCTATTGTATGCATGCATGTCATTAGAGACTTTGACTGAGCATTTATTGTACATTTTTTAATAGTAAACTTTTATGCATGTGTTTGTAACGTACCTATCTCTAAAATACTTAACTCCTTTTTTGAGAGATCTAAAATACTTGCAAAGTTGCACGGCACAACTGCTAGTATATATATAAGCCTGTGGGTGCACAGGTGACCTTTTTTGGATAGTTTTCGGAGTATAAAGTATAAACATCAGCTTCGATATATGCATAGATAGGATGGGGTGCTGTCTTGGATGCCTCACTTAATTTTCTATCACACTAATTAGTGTATTAGTTTCACTCTAGCCCTGGGCGGTAGCCCTTTGCTAGGAACGTAGGATGTGGCTCTTAAAAAATTGGGTGGAAATAACAGAAGAGATTTCTAAATGAGTACCCCACATAGATTGCTAGGGTCCACATGGATATGGATCACATGCTAGATTTTCTAACAGCTAATCAAGCAAGACTTTTCTATCCTCCATAAGTAAGTCATTGTCCGAGAATATACTGTAAATTTTCTCTTTCCAATAAAACAATAATTTTCTTGTAAGAATAACGGACCACAAGATTGTTTTAGAGGACTAAATACAAGCTTACATGTCTGCTCGAAGACTAGATGTAAAATGTCACAAAAGAATACAATTACATAAAAAATAGCTCGAAAAGCAAGTTTCCTCAAATACAGAAAAGGAAATTATGGGAAGTTAATTTAAGAAGAGAGCATCTGCTAATTATGTGTGGATAATCCATATGAAATAGGATTGTGTAGTATAAATATTAGATAGACACCAAGAACACACGTCATTTTTATCAAATGGTGGCAAAAGCTTTGCCATATTCATTAATTAAGAAGAGAGTTATTTAAAACTAGACGTTCAACAGTAAAAAAAAAACCTACTATCCCGGAATAATCAACTGAAGACACCTCGTGATGGCAGTTACCCAAGTGGAAGCCTCCTCCTTACACTAGTGCAGAACGACACTACAGACACTTGTCAGAAACCCCATTGGCAACGAAGAAAGGGTGCGTGTTCCTAGCTTGGTCATTGATGTGAAGGCCCTCTTTGGCAACAGTGAAATTAACCGTCACCGATGAGGCCCCTTTATCGGTAGGGGTTTTCCTCTTAACTCAATTTACTTCATTTTGGGCTCAACAGATACGATGTTTTTGTTTCAACTCGTTTGCATTCAGATTTTTCGTATGTCTTATAGGAGGAATATAAGTGCCACTGCACATTAAAAATCACACAGCACAAGCATCAAAACGATAACATATTTCATTCATAACATATATCAAATGTCACCATTACAATTCTATCACAAGGAAAAATATCCGCTACACGCATGGGTAGCTACACATCATGCCATTATACGCCGATATAAGCCGTATATACCTGTTTTAGCTTGATATTCTGGTAAAGAACGGATTTTTGGTGTACAAAACTGGTTTCAGAATTTCAAAAAAAATATTTTTTGGTTGACTTTTTTAGTCAATGGAATATCCGAAACCAGTTTTTTTTTTGAAATTCCGAAACCAGTTTTGTACACCAAAAATCCGTTCTCTACCAGAATATCAAGCTAAAACAGGTATATATGGCTTACATCGCCGTATAATGCTATGGTGTGTAGCTACCACCATGAGTAGCAAATTGCCTCTCTTCTATCACAATATGATGAATTACACATTGTTAGCCTCACTAAATCTATAAGGCAAATGAGAAAGTGTCATTGCCTTTACAAAAAGGCTGAAAAACATTATTTTAGCGTGATTGAAACAAATCTCGCCATCGAGGCCGTGGTGCTTGATGGCAAGTCCATAATTGTTCTAGTTCCATATGATAGCAAATCTGGATGGACGACATTTCTTGGCAGCTTTCTTTTACGCAATGTCATCGAAATATACTTATGTTTTTCAAACAAGCTCTAAGTTAGCTAGTTGTGGAGTTCTATATTAAGACATAAACATAAACTACTCTATAACAGAAACTACACCTTCACAACAGCCTAAACAGAACACATAAGATAATCTAAACAGAAAAAAGACAATAACCTAAATAGAATAATGACAATTACCTAAATAGAACAATGACAATTACCTAAACTGCACCTTCCAAATTACCGAAACTACACATTAACAATAACATAAACAACACAATCATAATAGCCTAAACAGAAGATTCAAAATAACAAAAACTACACCTTCGCAGTAACATAAACAACACAATCGTAATGACCTAAACAGATGATTCGAAATTACCTAAGCAAAACAATGTCAATAACCTAAACAGAACATATATAATAAAAGATAAAAAGAAATAGACAAACCCTAGTTCATTTGCACGACGGCCGGTCACACAAATATTTATACCTTCTAGTCGGCGGGCTTACGTTGTCGTCATCTTTATCTGCGACATGCTTTGCCACTATCCAGCAACAGATCTAGTCAGAGAGGAGGCAGAAAATAGATCTCGGATACGCCCAGCGCCGGCGGGCTTCTTATTCAATCTCTACTCTTGATCCACCTCCTACTCGTTGCAACCAGATCTGGCTAGAGAGGAGAGGACGAAGAGGAGCCTATTTGTCTTGACCCGGCAAATGTGTCTCTCGCGGAGGGATAGGACGTGACATAATGGGAGGTCACCTTGAGCGCCGCCGATGTGGCGCGTCCAGATGTGGGATGAAATCTGACCGAAGAGGACCGGAGGAAGAGGAGGAGCCACCGTGCCTTATGTAGATAGTCACAACCTTGTTTGTGAAGGTTTCGGTTGCCGCTTTCAAGGGAATCAAATAGTGGATCGTGGCACTCCTCCAAAGCACTTTGTAGGCACTATGAGAATAAGGTGAGCTATTGTGGCTATTGGGGATGATTGCGACTCCACATCTCTCCAATGGACACTAGATTCCCTTGGGGAAGTGAACTTCAGGATAGATCATCATGTCCATTGTGTGGTTCTCAACCTCTGTACTTTCTCGAATCGAGCTTCAAATTCTTATTTATCTTGTTTATTACATTGTATCTTGTCATTATATATGTTAGTCACCTATATCCATGGTATAGATAACCTATTTTTGTGTTTTTCCCTAAATTGATTACAAAAGAATTAAAATTTGTGTCGCCTATTCACCACCCACTAGCCGACATCTTCCAGCATTTCACTGATAATTCCTCGATTCCCATTTGGGATGACCTTTGAGCAACTACCAACAACTAAAGAAGTTGAAATTTTTCCCTTCGGCTTTCGGCATTTACGAGAAACTCTCCTGGGCATAGGCAAGTTATCACATGAAAGAGTTGCATTTAACACCATTGTTAAAAAACATCGCAATAAAAATGTATCATAAAATAGCTCACTCTTGATGTATCCTTTATTGACAATGCATATGAAATCTGCAACAATCCTCACTCGATACTTGTTTCCAGTTTGATAGTTCCCAACAACATTATCAAGTGACATACTTTTGTCATGCTAACACCAAAGTGTTTTCCTCATCTCGCTATTGTAGCTACCTTGCCTTGAATTTGTTAATGGATCTTTTCCAAAGGTAGAGGGTGGAGTGTCAAATCATATTCTTGGGTGTTATTAAGAACTTCCAACCCATCGAGGGGCTTTGAGAGTTTTATGCCCTCAAATGGAGCATTTTTGTTGAACAAATTCATAAAATTTCCATGTGGGCTCGTCGGATCCACATTATAGAATGCACAATGCGGCAAATAAATTGTATATAACATCATTGACAATCAAATTTCCTAATGTGCCAATAAAAATGAAGAATCTAAACCAAAACAAATTTAATTACCTTCTGCACATTTCATCAAACATGTATTATTGGCGCTAGCGCCTATGACCATGGATGAATCCGGAGGCGGAAGCGGCGAAGGCACGGATAGTGGAGGACCACGAGCTACCTTCGCCTTCTTCTTCTTCGGACTGGTGGCGAGGCGCTTCTCACTCAGCGGCTTTGCTCCTCACGTGGCCGCAGTAGCAAGTGATGAAGGAGCTCGTGGCGGCGGCGGTTGGAGGCCCACGTGGGCAGCGGGAGGCATGGCATGAGGAGGAAAAATATGGTACGAGTACATATACATGTCTGCTATGTACGACCCAAGTTTAGTCTAAATATATTATTAGTTGTGATCCACACGAAAAGAAAATTGTGGTGATAAAAATAAGTTCTTTTTGTCTTTTACAACGACAGATTTGTTATTTTTATGTAGCAAAAAATTCATAATATTTTTGCGTGAAGCTTAGCAGATCTGTAAATCTACATAAGACCATACTTTTTTGAAACGTATAAATAGCCCGAGAGCCAAATTGACGCACTCGTCGCCTACGGATGATCTTACTTCTAACTGAGAGATTGGCCAAGGACTCCGATATATAGAAAGCAAAGATGGTGAAATTCCTCGAACCATCAAGCTGTCTGTCGCTTGATCATTTCGTCTCTAGTCTATAGGATCGCAGATGCTAAACTCACCTGTCATAAGCTAGATAAACAAAACCGTGGATTGCTGCAAAAACGACAACAGCTGTGACAATAGAAATATTCACTTGATGAGTGTTCTCGTCAGCGTTTTGTTACATATCAACCGAGCCACTGGCTCCTGGCATCGGTCAAACTTAGTTAGAAAACAAGAATCTAGGCCGCCCATGGTAAACCTGACACGACAATTGATGTGTGTTCATGCATGTGTGCACAGCTAGAGGTCGGAAAAGGTGGCAAACATGTGGTAGATGATCCGACTCTTCAAAATAGTACACGAGTATCATAACTCTTATACCATTTTGTTTACACAATATAGTTTATAAAGAGATCCCGCTGCAGCAAGCGGGGTATACTTCTAATTTTTACGTATATGGCATGATGTTATCACTTGTATTGTTTTCATTATGAGTAGTCTTAAACGAACGTGCATCCTGATACTTTTGGTATATCTATAAGGCCCTCACTAGTGATCACTTTTATGGGGCAATATCCATGCAGTTCAAACAGAACTGTGAAGTCCGTGAACCAGAAAAATCTAAATCAGAGTCAATAATGTACATCTGATAGAACTAACCTGCCATGCTCCTGTTCTAAGAGCACACGATCCCAGCATGCATATGGTGGGCCGGTTCGTGCCTCTCCAGGGTGCCGGCACGTCAGCATGAGACAGCGGGTGCCCACGAGCCGCCGCCGAAAGCCCACGCTACGCCACACAGGAGAAACGTCAACCGGGACACGTGGGTTCCCCGACATCCCAAGGCCGGCCCGCACCGGCGATCGCTCTCCGGCCACCCTCGCCGCCAAGTCCGGCACTCTCTTCTAAGTGAGTGTCAGTGTGTGACAGGTCACACATCGATCAGCTGATGCATGAGGCAGTCAGTGCGCACATATATATACAGATGGGAACAAAGCAGGAACACCTGTGCAAAGTGCCTATATAATTGGTACACGATTCGACTTTCTTTGTGTCGACTATGTACAGCAGTATATATCTTTCGTTGTACTACCATTGCCTCAACTGGTAGTCTGGTACTTCACTACTCGAGCTGCAAGTACTGCTTTGACTCTCTCGCCCCAAAGTACTCACTGCTTTGACGTCTGACGGTAAAACAAATAAATAAACAATCAAAAACATTTGCAGAAATAAAAAGGTGAGTTCACATACGTAGCTGTCGATGATGAGTTGTGTGGACGGCATTGACACAAATGGAAGCCGTCAAGGTCGTCGGGTGCCAAAAGTGGTCGTCGCCAACACCATCGACCGACGGCGCACGGGTTGCCATCCAGGTGGCCATGTGTTTCTTCGGGTAGTGGTTGGCCCCAACTTGACGCTTACGGTGCCCGTGTTCTCGAAGCAAGCTGCAAGCTAGCCCTCGAATATATTCATTTGACAAGTAATTACCGTTCCATCGCGAATAAATAATTAAACGTTGCGATCTCAGAAGCAGACTATATAACTAACTAAATGGCAGCATTTGTGGCATGTGACTGACGTGCATGAAAGGAGGAGGAATCTGTCTTGTGGAGTCTGCCTACCAGACAGGCACGCATATATGCAGCCGAGCGATCGACACAAAGGGTCAAAGTGGTCTCAGCCCTGCTGACCAGGACCGCCCCCCTGCTTTCGACTAAACCACTTGGCCGCCCGCACCCCGTTGCGCTGCCGTCCGCTAATGCCCGTCGGTCATGTCGGTCTCCCTCAGTTTCGATCGGATCGCAACTCCTTTTTTTTGCTATTCTTTTTTTTTTCAAAACAAATCATTGGTCAAAATGTGATTTTGATTTTTTTTTTCGCGCAGAGCACCACCATGTCATTTCATCACGAAATTTGACACATATATAGAAAACTTGCATATGTTTGTGTCACCATGTTTTTCAAAAAAAGCAAATTACTATTCTTTTTATCCGACAAGTGGCATGTGAACTCGGGAGTCAAAACGTCTTTCCCTTGTTTGTTTTGCAACTCTAGAATACAAGACTTCCACACATTCGAGATTATGTTGCGTGCCCGGCGCTTGTGTATGTACTCTCTCCGTTCCTAGATATAAAATGTTTGAGCTATTTCACATTTTGACTAGACGTGAGCTAAAATAAGTGAACAAATATTTAAAACATGTCTAGATACATGTAATATAGAAAAGTAAAACATCACACATGTGTTTGTTTTGCACGCACGCAGATGATCGGGACGGTCCAAGTCGTACCGGACAAGGTGGTTGCGAGTACCGTGTACGTACCTGTATAGGTTGCCATCACGCAGGATGCTGTTAGATACGAGAAACGAACTGGTCACGGCCCCCACGCTTCTCCGATCGACCCCCAGCCCAGAATGACCACCATGATTGGTACCGGCCGTGATGATCCAAGTCCATACGTTTCGAGGTAACTACTAACCCGCCCGGAATCGATCCCCTTTCTCTGTCTGTCTCGTGAACTACAGAGCGACGGCATGGCACAAGTATAGATATGTCGCTGTAGGTTGGGCGCCGACGACAGGCTCAGGCGCGCCATGTGAGCCTGCGAGCGAATGCAACGGCAGCAGCTTCGGGGAAGATCGGCCTCTTCCACGGGAAGAATTTACAAATCAGATCGATTCGAACAAACACCTTGCCGGAGGGCTGGCGGCGACGCACCTGCAAGATCCATGGAAAATCTGTACCCTGCCCATGCATACGTGTAGACGGCGAGGCGACCAGACCAGGCTGTGAAAAGGAACCTTTGCGCCACTAGGAGGTGTTGTGCAAGCAAGCAACACGGAGATAGCAGCCGGTCGGTCGTCTTACGGTTTCTACTAAACAAACAGTGGTCAGGATTGGTTGACCACGCCACTTACCTCTCTACTGCGGCTGCGTCGGCGTCGGCGTCGCCACCCAGCCAGCTCCCTTTAAATCTCCCTCCCTCCCACTCCTCTCCTCACGACTTCATCACTCTCCTTCCATCGCTTCCCACTCTCTCCCTCTCCCGTTGCACCATCCAAGCTCAACTCTCCCCGCCGCACGCCGTGGTAAATCAATAGGTTGCTCTCGCTTGCAAGTTTCTTCCAGCTCGGCCGGCTTGCCATCCACCAACCTGCCCAACTTCGTGGACGCTTTGGCGGTTCGGCTAATTGGGTTCGGTACTAGCTTGAGCTATAAAGTCAGGGAGCTAGCTGCAGCCATGGTGAGAACGTCGGTGGCGTGCTGCTTCAAGCTGCTCCTGCTGCTGGCGCTGGGCGGGGTCACCATGCACGTGCCCGACGCGGACGTGCTGGCGCCGCTCGGCCTGGGGGCGCTGCGCCTCGACGGCCACCTCAGCTTCCACGACGTGGCCGCCGTGGCACGCGACTTCGGCAACCGGTGCAGCCTGCTGCCGGCCGCCGTGCTCCACCCGGGCTCCGTGTCCGACGTCGCCGCCGCCGTGCGCCGCGTGTTCCAGCTCGGCCAGCGCTCGCCGCTCACCGTTGCCGCGCGTGGCCACGGACACTCGCTCCTCGGTCAGTCCCAGGCCGCCGGCGGGATCGTCGTCAAGATGGAGTCCCTCGGTGGCGCCAAGATGCGGGTTCACCATGGCGGCACTGCGCCTTACGTCGACGCCCCCGGAGGGGAGCTATGGATCAACGTGCTGCATGAGACGCTAAAGCACGGGCTGGCGCCCAGGTCATGGACCGACTACCTCCATCTCACCGTCGGCGGCACGCTGTCGAATGCAGGGGTCAGTGGGCAGGCGTTCCGGCATGGACCGCAGGTCAGCAATGTCAACCAACTGCAGATTGTGACAGGTCTCGGACAAATCCACCACGCAAATTAATTAAGCACGTTCATTAAGTGATTAATTAGCAACAAACCAGTAATTAACTACAGTGACTGACCTCTCTGTCGTGAACATCAAATGCAGGAAGAGGAGACGTCATCACCTGCTCACCGGACGAGAACTCCGACCTCTTCTATGGCGCTCTCGGTGGCCTCGGCCAGTTCGGCATCATCACCAGAGCCAGGATTGCTCTCGAGCCTGCACCAAGCATGGTATGTTAGTCAGATTATAACCAATTCATTTATGTCTACTCAATGCAAAAATATGCGGATCACTATTCGGTTGTATTCATATCATTGATTGGATACACAATGACAGGTGAGGTGGATACGAGTTCTCTACTCGGACTTCGCGAGTTTCACCGAGGACCAGGAGGCGCTGATCTCGGCGGAGAAGACCTTCGACTACATCGAAGGGTTCGTGATCATCAACAGGACGGGCATCCTCAACAACTGGAGGACGTCGTTCAAGCCGCAGGACCCTGTCCAGGCAAGCCACTTCCAGTCAGACGGCAAAGTGCTATACTGCCTTGAGATGACCAAGAACTTCAACGATGATGAGGCCGACACCATGGAACAGGTGAATTAATTAATCCAGATGTTGACGTGTATATATATTTGGCCTAGGTTGTGCGTGTGTGTGTGGTTTGATTTTATATTTAACTAACCGGTCGGACGAATTTTTTGTCTTGTCTTTGTCTCCACAGGAAGTTGGTGTGCTCCTGTCTCGGCTAAGATACATACGGTCGACTCTTTTCCACACCGATGTCACATACCTGGAGTTCCTGGACAGGGTGCACTCCTCCGAGCTAAAGCTCAGGCCTCAGGGCCTCTGGGAAGTTCCACACCCATGGCTCAACCTTCTGATTCCAAGGAGCACAATCCACAAGTTTGCGAGCGAAGTCTTCGGCAAGATCCTGAAAGACAGCAGCAATGGCCCCATACTTCTCTACCCAGTGAACAGATCAAAGTAAGAACCTTTCAGCCAATAAGCGTCCAACGTAAATTACATCTAGTTGCAAATTTGTTAACTCAATGAGATGATTTTAACAGGTGGGACAACAGGACGTCAGTAGTCATACCGGACGAAGAAATCTTCTACCTTGTGGGGTTCCTGTCTTCAGCACCGTCACTCTCCGGTCACGGCAGCGTCGAACATGCAGTGAACCTGAACAACGAGATCGTCGACTTCTGTGACAAGGCAGGCCTTGGGATGAAGCAGTATCTAGCACCCTACGCCACGCAGCAGCAGTGGAAAGCCCACTTCGGAGCAGCGAGGTGGGAGACATTTGAACGGAGGAAAAACATGTATGATCCCCTAGCCATCCTAGCCCCGGGACAGAGAATATTTCCAAAGGCATCCCTGCCCATGTCCTTGTGACAGTATCCCCCCGCAAGCATATATGGTGTACAAAAATGTAGGCAAAATATCCCTTTGTAAAGACATGATCTACGGCGAAAAGGTAGCCTGAAGAACACAGGATAGCAACTAGTACTTGTAGTGGGAGGTACCTCAGCAAACACTTCAAGGTAGAGCAGCCTGACCTTAATTCGAGGATTGTAATGTTTCATGTAAAAAGTCCAGCTGTTGTTACAGCGTAGAGAATAACTGTGTAATAGTTAACTAGTAAAAATCATGTAGAGTTGCTTGTGCTCGGTTAACAGGGGCAGGAAGCAGATTCAGGGTAGACTCTTCATTGCCAATAATACTGTCTGTGAAACACATGCACCTTGGATCTCACTTCATAACTATCTGCACATATTAAGCAAGGTATATTAATGTTCATGAATCAAAATGATATGCTCTGCTATGTTGGTTAAATTATATGATATGCCCTGAACTATGCATGCAACAGCAAAGTTCCTTGTCTTTTATCAACCATATTGCTTCTAATAGTGAACCTTTTGGAAATTCCCTCGACATGTGTGCATCCAACACTCACATTTCGTAGTCCAAGGGGTGAAATAGTGGTTCAACTTCTGCAGGTTACACAAATAATTGCTACCAAATGAATGGGCAGCAATGAAAGTGTAACGTTCTGCTGAGGAGGGAACAGAGAAAGAAATACCATAAAAGAAAAGATGCAATACTCCTGCATTTTATAGCAATCGATGAATATACCATCCCTAATTATCTGTCCACTAGCAAAGGACTAACATAAAAGACAAATATTCCAATTTGACCAGTACTAACGTTTAGCTTGACTATACTATTTCAGTATCAATCAAATCATAGTAGAACATATTCACATGAACCATTAAATTTCCAAAACCATACCTGTTAAATTATTAATAGGTTGTGATTGAGTTTCATCCAGTTAATTAACCTCAAATGTTGAGCTGTTAGGGGATCTGCACAAACTAGTATGCCATAATTCTGAATAAGCGGAGGGATGATCTCTCGAATCAAAATCCATTGAATAAAAACAGCCTTAGTAGTGGCAATTAATTTGTTCATTTTCAAAGCACCATTAGCTACAGATAACAGTTGTTCGAGGAATATCTGCTAAATAAGTATAAATCTAGTTGCCTTTTAGGCAGTACATCAGACGTGAATAACGAAAGCACTATGCAGCATGAAAAAGAGCAGTGTAGGTACCAGCTCGCAGAAAGTCTATCCGCATGCTGAAAAAAACTTGTACTGATCTAATCTCCAATACTGACAAGAAAACAGGTGCGATTGATGTCCATATTGCTACACAAACCTGTCGAAATCTACCTCCAGTGTCATTTTGGACTGAAGCAACGCAAAGCTGCAATGATACACTTTGGCAATCTATCACCAAAGGCATCGGCTATCAACGACTATTGCACACACATGTGGGTTTCAGTAACACGAACATCACTGTTCTATATTTTCATCTAGCGAACCTAACTCTTCAGCTTACTAGAAGCTTCTGCTCTCAAGTATGACTAGACTGAAACTGATGATCTGACCATACAGAGCAATTCAATGCTGGCTTATCCAACACCTGTTACGAAGAGAACTGAAGTATAGCGCATGCATTGTACCGGTTCTAATAACAGTAGGTGAAATGTCATTCAGGCCAAAGGATAAGCTGACTGAAAACTAGAAGAACAAGCTGCTGGGTCAGTCGCCTGAAACTACTGGTGACAGACAGCACCTAATCCCTGTAAGATCAATCATTCATTCAGGACTGCACAGGACCGACAGCAAGTGCAAATCACGCGGCGATCGAATCAACTATCCATTCGTCCGGAAGTCCTGGCCTCAAACTACAAGTCGCACACAAAACACCAGTGCCACCGTACGGAGGAGCGAATTACAGAGTAATCGACGGGGCATCAAAGCTCAACGAGAAAAAAAATTCACCACCGAAATTGCGCAGCCCTACCGTCTCCTCGCGGCCGCATCCCGCATGTGATTCCCCTGCCACAATTCGCCGAATTACTTGTCCCTACCAGACACAAACAAATTCCACGCGATACGCAACGACCAACGAGACGGGAGGCCGGGAGGGGGAGGGGGGGAGCTCACGCTGCGTTCAACGGGGCGCCGAGGAGAGGCCGCGCGGCGCTGCGCCAGGAGCGGCGGAGAGGAGAGGACGGGAGAGGGAGAGGGATGATCCTTTTTCCTTGTGGAGGCAGGCGTGGGTGGGCGGTGGCGCTTTCCGGAATCAAACGGTGCACGCGCGGAGTTTTGTATGGGCCTCGGTCTGTGGTCCACGCACGCGCACATAGTCCGGTGGGCCACTTTGTTTTTTGTAGCGTTTGGATTTAACCGGGCTTTAGTTTTTGTTTGTTTGGTAGGCTACGTCTATTGTACTTTTTTTTTAGACAACCAGCAAATTTTTATTGATCGTTAATAATGTTTACAGGCACTGGTACAGAATAGGGAGTTCCCAGCCACACATGACGGCCAACTCCAAAGGAAATCATGGGCGCGTTTGGTAGGCTGCAGCCAGACCCGTCAGATGCAAGGCTCGGGTGATTGGATGCGTGCGAAATGTGCTGGAGGCAGGCTAGCACGCTATTCAAAGCAGACTCGGGCCAGGCCCGATGGGAACGGCCGACTGTGGGCGTGCGACCTAGAGTAACGCGGCGCGGAGCTGCTGCAGCCATCGGAGTTGGCCCAAGCTCCGAAATTGCGGCGGGAGTATTTCGCTCACCGCCCGCCCAAATCACCCCTCTATTTAGCTCTCCCCCAAATCGAAAACCGCCATTTCTCCTGTTCGAGCTCTCGAGATGGCGGGAGCGATTTGTGTGAAGGCGAAGGGGACTTCGACGGCGACCTCCACGGAGGTGGTGAACTCGACGGCGAACACGACGGGGACCACAACCTCAACGGCGACCTCGGCCCCGAAGGCGGACGACAGTTCTCATCTGCATCCGGTGGCTGTAAGAACTTCTAAGCTTATTTCTTCTTCAAACCCTAGATATGTGCATGTTCTTCAACATTTAGGTCGTGTTAAGTACAGTCCATGGATCCGTTGCTTATCGTAGGGTTCGTAGATTGATTGTGTAGTGCCTGGATCTCCAGATCTGTTCATCTTCATAGATTGCCTGACTAGGATGACATAAACGTGTTTGTAGGATCATGCCCACGTAAGAACAGAGTCCCTCTGCAAATTCTTTCTGAGAATGCACTGACTGACCTGAGCGACATTGCACCGCCCTCCAACCCTCTGGATGTAGTGCCTCTGAATGCAATCCCCATGGATGCACGCACTGACTCACCTGTGCAATCTGAGATGTCTACCAAGAGGCCTAACAAGAGACTCTGAGACTGATGAAGCGCCTGCTCATAGGCTGGTTATGCACTGGACACCTCCTCTGTCACTCTTTGTTCTGAACAGGATTGTTGAGCAAGTGCAGAAGGGGATCCACTTTGACAAAGGCTTCAAAGATCCGTACGTGAGGAAGGTCAGCGATGATGTTCTTGACTTCACTGGCCTTACTATCACCAGCACTCAAATTCACAACCATCTAAGAAAGTGGAGAGCCAAGTGGGCGAGGATTAACCAACTGAAGCAGATGGAAGGAGTAGTATGGTATGAACACATGTCGACTCTCATGATGGATGAAGTGAAGTTGCTTGCACACCTCACGGTTAGTTTGCCCTCACATGGAATTGTATTTTGCTCTTCTTTGTTCATTACCAACTTCAACTAGTATGTACAATCTAACAATTTGGCTTGTCAATATTAGGTCCACCCCAAGGACGAGGAGTTGCTGAACAAGCCCATAACCAACTATGCTCAAATGAAGAAAATCTACACGAGATCCAGTGTTGAGGCTCCTAACCTGTACACTCCAGCATTGCTGATCCGGGCAATGAACTTCCTCGCTGACCACAAAGATGAGCAGATCATGTATTCCAACATGACTACACCAGAGAGGTGTACCTGGCTTAGGACCTACCTGCGCCACCAGTCAGTCGATGCATCTCCTTAAGCTAGTAGAACTGATTAGTGGCCTGTAATATGTTGGAGGAGGTATATATTAACCCCTCCTTTGATGAACTTCAGATGCAGCACGAGCTTCTGTTCGTTGACTCCTGCTGCATCAGACATGTTTCTTTTGATCCAGATGAACTCGGTTTCGTAATGCTATCCTATTATGCTATGGTATGTTATGCTTGTTTCATCACTTGTCTTGTGTGGTTTATCGGTAAGCATTGCGTAACATCACCAAGGTTTAAGAGGTAGCCGCAACAGCACCATTGCATACAACCAAACACAACCATAGTTGCATATGAGCATGCAAATGATGTAACCAAATACCCACAACAATGAGCTCAGCCCATGCCCCGTTCTTTGCTGCAGCCTACCAAACAAACCCAACAACACGGCTCAAAGTCTGTTTTTCTTAGGCCAGGCCCCATGGAGCATGCCCCCAAGGAGATGCAAATCGCATGCTGGCTACCAAACGCGCCCCATATGTTTGGCTAGGTTGTGTGCTTCAAAATTTGAAGCTCTACCTTCATGTGCGAAAGTGCACTCTCTGAACACGCTTGCTCTAACTTTAATTTCAGTGATAATTGAGCCATACTTTCCCCGACTTCCCTTCTGCTATCTCCGAAACAACCACCTTGCAATCAGAGGCAACAAAAACCATTGATAGGTTGAGATCATCTGATAATGCCAGATCTCACAACAGGCTAAAGCTTATAAGCAGGCTGGATCAGTTATCCCTTCAAAAACCACAGCAGAAGACCCTAAATATGTACCATTGCTGTCTCGGCAAAGAGCAGTAGCAACTCCGCGTTTCTCGGTCTTTGACACTGCTGCATCCACATTCACCTTTGCTATCATAGTAGGAGGAGGTAGCCATCTGTGTCGCGTTGGTGCCCTCACCTGCTGCGCACCTGCATTTGAGGAGGTTGGTAACAAGGCTTTTTACTCTTCCAGAAAAGAGTTTATGAAACCATGAGTGGACAAGGGGCTTTGATAAATTTCTTCATCGATCACCTTTCTTCTCGCTGACCAAATCGCCCATAAGGTCACCGCGAAGCGTGTGAATTGATCATGCGGTAGTGTTTCCTTCATATGAAACAGCCAGGTGCTTTTACAAACATGGCTAACCTAAACCCAGTTTTACCAGCAAAAAAAACCTAACCCAGTTCTATCTCCCAAAAAAAAAAAACCTAATCCAGTTTACAGTTAGTTTTCCGATGCGACGGATATTGAATGGGACTTTCTCTGTAATTTTTGGGACACAAATTACATTAGTGAAGGCCCTACTACGTCATTTTAGTTTCAAAAATGAATAATATACATGTGGGAGATGGTGAGAAAATATCTAAAAAAAACCTGAAGACTAGATTTAACTCTGTATAATCATATCACAATCAGCTTTCAATGATCCATAGCATATATTCAGATCTCTTTGACTTTTTTAATGATAATTTTGTTTCGATGGTTCAAGATATTCCAACATCCAGCAATCATGCATTCTTTGAAAAAATGGCTGGTACTTCTTTCCTTTGCATTAGTCATCATATCAATCAGATTTAGATCAAGGTTACATTCAGTCTATAATCTCCACCACGTGTTTTAGGGAAGAGTATTTCTCAAAATTATAGAATGAAGTGACTCGTTTAGGGAAGATTCTTAAAGACTTCACGGGACAAGGGGTTTCATGGAATTTGCTAGAGTAGATTGTTTCCTTACAAAATGCATTTTTCAAGAAATACTCCTGTGTGTGATATAAAGAATCTGCTAGCGTAGGCTTCTAAATGTGGTGCACGATATAGGGCGTGTTGCTAACTGAACAGATATCATCATAGTATAACGTAAATGAAACTTTTGCAGTGTAGTCTCTATTCTGAGTATAACACAACAGCTTCACAATCCTTTTTTAGATGAACAGCTTTACAATTCTGCTACCGTCTTCTACGTATAGCCTGAGGCCCTGAATCCCATCGCAGATATTACTTCATACAAGCTGTTCACTTGGACTAAGGTGCCTGATCAACCTTACCACATGATTGTTGTCATAATATTCTGCGTAGTTTATAGTGTAATAAATTGCATGCCATTTAGCAATTTGAATTAAGGAACCGGGAAATAAGATCAAAGGAGGTACGCGAGGAGATTGAGACGAAAGGGAAATTTCTCTGCACAAGACCAGATTTTATATATATGAATATAGATATCAAACAATGTCCCTTTTTACATTTGCACAGAGGGGCAAGCTGTATCGCCATTGTCTTCTCTGATCCCGCTATATGGAACCTCCTCCTCCTTGTTGCTGATGTCTATTGGACGAATGTGCCGCGGCAAGTAGAGCGGCTCCGACCCCTGACCCGTCCTCCATCACCCTCAGCGTTACGGTACGCGCCACCTCCTCTCCCAGGATCTCCACCATGGCTTCATCCAGGTACTCCTTGAACACCGGGTAGCTCTGGTACAGGCTGCCCTCGATCGCGACCACCGTCCTCTTTGGCTGGTCTCTCGTTCTTCCGCTCAAAGAGGCCGCGCCACTGCTGCTCCCGTCTCGGCCCAGCTTTTTCAGTATGCCCACGATGCCAGCGGCGGCAAGACGGGCAGCTCTGCGGGTGACGATGTCGCAGATTTTCACGACCAACCTCCGGGTTTTCAGAGGGGCAGAGGGGATCTGGAATGCGAAGAGTCACAAGATCAGAAGCAAGTTACATGCCTTGCAAATTACAGGATTGATGCCAGAGCAAGCTACGAAGCACCGATACTCCAAAACACAACGTGTCCCCGTACCGTACGTATCCGATACGCGTATCCGGCGGATACGCCCCGATACGCGTATCCCTCGCGTGTCCCTGTTTTTCGAATTAAAAGAAAAGAAAAAAAACACCGATACGCGGCGGGGACGGCGGCGACACGGCGAGGACACGGGAGGAGACCATCCGGTCGAAGCCCATTGCTAACCTAACCCCACAGCCCCAGCGCGCTCTCTCTCTCTATTCCTTGGTCTCCCGCGCCTGGGACTTGAGAAATTGGCGCGCGCGGGAACCAGCAGCCATGGCGGGATGGAAAAGGGGATTGGGAGGGAAAAGATATGTCCAGAGGCAGAGAGAGTAAGTGAGTGAGCGGGAGATAAAGAGAGAGAGGCGGCCATGGCGGGGAGAAATTAGCCGCGTACCTGGACCTTGTCCTCTCCGGCAACCAGCCAATGGCAGCAGCCCCGGCCTCCGCACCACCTCCCCTCCGGCCCCGCCACGATCCCCTCCTCCCGCGACCTATTTCCCCTCTTCCCGCCAGCCCCCCTTTCCTCCAGTTTCAGCTCGTCCTCGAACTCCAGATCCACGAGCTGCAGGGCAGGCCACCTTGGCGTACTAGGCTCGAATCCGGCCACCACTTGCTGCTACGTGCATCGGGCCATCAGATCCGCAAAGTATGCTACCTCTCCTTTCCCCTCCTTCTCCTTGTGCTTTGTTTCTCCTGTACTGCTACGAGTTCCTGATGTACATGTACATGTACTGCCTGCTGGCTGCTGCTAATTAAGTAAATATAGTGTTGCAACTTGAGTGTAGATACACTGCTGCTAATGTATTTATGTACTACATGGGTAACCAGGTAAGCTTGTAGTCATGTACAACTCTTTTAGTGCTGAGTGTAGATAGACTTCAATTATTCTATGTTTATTACATGGCATTTTATTATTTATATATATATACTCGCCGTATCGCCGTATTGCTGTTTTCTGAAATTGCCGTATCCCGTATCGCCGTATCCGTATCGCCGTGTCCGTCTCGCCGTATCGGTGCTTCGTAGAGAGCAAGTACACAGGATGTGACAAGGAAAAGCTAACCTTCAGATGTTCTTGCAGTATCCTTCCGACTTCGCTCAGATCTGGTGAATCGTCCTCGCGCATTGCAGCCAGAAATGGTGTGCTGCACCACAAAAGGGTGTTAGAGAACAGATACCACACGTGCTACTAGATAACTGGATTAAGCTTTTGTTAAGGACCAGCGTTTAGTACCGGATAACCCTTCTAACTTAAATAAAATTAAAACACTGAAGGACAATATGCAGTTTCGTATCCCAAGACAAGCGACAGTGTAACATAGGATCTGCATAAATCTTCCAGGAAATTTTCAGCCAATTGTAGTACTGGGTGGGACTTGGTCAGTGCTAACAAACAACAAACCAGGCATTCTGATACCACTAATTTGGAGAAATATTCAACTAATATTCAGCTAATTGCAGTACAAAATCATGAGCTCTGTTGTCCCGTTTCCGTAACACATAATTTGGAGAAACAAACACTTGAAGCATGACAATACCTCAAAATGAAAGGGGTTGATAGACTATCGGTAGCATCACCAAAAACGTCTGATTCTTGGGCCATTCTATGGAGTACCAGCCTTGCAATCTCCCCAAGGTACATTCCTGAGATCATTTTCTCAAAGCCCTGTGTCAAAGACTCATAAGTTTCATCCTATTGACAACAAACTACAAAGATGCAATAAGATTGAAATCTGCATAGATTACTTACCTGATCATTGCGATTTTGTGTCTCATCATCCAACGAGATGTCATAAGGAGTTCTTGGCAAGTGTGATGACCAGAAATTCCCCCATTCCATGTTTACTACCTGATGGATATAATGCTTTGGCATAAGAGATTTGCAAAGTAGTTCCTTTATTCACTGGAACAGTTCATCAGACAAATAAAGACAAGTACCGATAAAGCTGAAAAATAAGATACCATTCCTCCAGAGTTTGTAAGAAGACCCTGGCACTTGATAATTGCATCAGTGCGTTCGACATAGCAAGCATTGGTGCCAGCCCCGATAATCACAGCAGCCACTGTATCCTCATCATAATAGTGCCCTAGAGCTAATGTCCCCACAGTATCGTTGACCTAAGTACAAAATTAGTATTAGACATGATAAGCTAAAAGGAGCTGGTGTCAATATACATATTTTTCCACAGATACAAGAAGCATAACAGAAAACATGCATGTCACAGCGGAGAGTTATTACTTAGTGATAATTTTGAGGCTGAATGAAATATATGACAGCAAAAACAAATTGGCATAATTAGGTTAATCAAAATAATACTCTACCATCCTAAAATTACAACATAATAAGAGCAGAGCAAAGCATCAGGCGGCAATATTTTGACCTATCAAAATAGGTACATAAACTAGCATTGTCAGTTAGTGGTTACTGCAGCATCAGATACCAAAACACAACAGTAGACAGATGTCAAACCAAGTACGCAAGTCAATGTTTAAAATTAAGCATAAAATAGCTGTGAGACCATGAATCTCACAGGCCTATTACTTGCCTTTTAATTTCAGCACCCTACCCAACAATAAATGGCAGATGGACAGTTATTTAGGACATACGGATAAACAGCACTCCAGCCACTTTTCTTTGTTAACAAAAAATTATTAACACGGCATTCCTCTTTTGCCGAGAAAATTTAAAACGCACAAAGCAGAGCTTAAAGCAACCTAACAACTATGACCTATTGATATTTCATACATAATCTGCCAATCTAAGAGATAACTCTTCAGCTCACCCTTGTAGTGTCCTAAACATTAGGCATCATCTTCTTTATATATTGACAATGTATCTACACAAAAAACATACAGGTACCCAGACCGGTAGTGGACAAGCAATAATCACAAGTGCACCAAAGTCAGCGAAATGTGGTTCTCAGCTGAATAAAACTAACTGTCCAACTGTTAAGCAATAAAAGTAGAGAAGACCTACCAGTACAGTAACTCGAATATTCAATCCACATCTGGCAAGCGCATCATCTAAGCACTGGGCGACATCTTTCCCAACCTGAGGTTCCATGGTTCAAATAAGTTGAGAATAATCAGTTCAAGTAGAAGCATGGCAGAATAAAGGGCTAATCATAGGTGTTATCAGAAATCATGGCTGTTTTACATGATTAAGTCCTCATTTTCCATGCATAACTTACAGATATTAACCAGAAAAAATTGGGTATCTAATCAATATCATCAATACCATTTTGGCAGCTTTAAGACTCTTTACTAAAATAACTAGACATACTTTCCAATAGTACATGTTCTTTAGTTGTGTATGACTAACTGGATGACAAGGAAACCGCAATGCTGGAAGGTGTGAATAAATTATTTGCCTTACCGTGTCTCCAACTGAAAATCCCTTAGTCCACCTAATTAAAGACCCTGAAGAAACTGAATTTTGTCTGACAGGGAAAGAAAATGTAAAACCAAGTGCCTTTTGTTCATCTTTGCCATCTTCTTTTTCAACAAAATTCTTCAGAGTCAATGCAACGAAGTTGAATAAATCCTGCAGTTGAAATAAAACTCAAAGGCATGTACCAAAATCATACATTACGAACAGAGACATAAAATAGAAAGACAAGTACCTCACTTGTACCCAACAATTCCTCAGGGATGGCTTGACTTTCAACCTTCTGACTAACGATTACAGAACCCACACCAACTTCAACCCTCAAGACCCTAAAGTTCGTTCCTCCAAGATCAATGGCATAATATACACCTTCTTCATCCCAGCTGAAGGCACGGCCATAGCCAATTAGTACGACTGGTCTATAGGTGAAATGCATTACATAAGGGAGCAGAAAGGGTATTAGCATTATAATAATGACTCTCCATTGGTTACAAAATATATCAATAGTGACCCATGACACCATCCTAGCTGACGAAACAACCTTGATGGCAGTGGCGGACCTAGAGCAGAGACGGCCGGGGTGCCATGCTAGAGAAATAGGTGCACAGATGGCCAAAAAACTTAATTTCAGGGGTGCACATGTGGTGAAAATCTGGATTTATACAAAGAAAATAGTATTTTGGGGGTGTCCTGTGCACCCCCCAAGCTCCACATGGATCCGCCAGTGCTTGATGGTGTCATTTTGTTAGCTGTCAACATACCTTCTTAGCGCTTGTCACTATCCCAGACTAATTGTCTGGACACTACCTAGGCAACGGTAGACTAGTAGAGACACTACAGTTGGCTCATCAGTGACATAAGGAGTGATCCATTTTTTGCATACCAATTTGCAAATCAATTATTGGACAGTAGTTATTCTGAATTAAAGGAGGGAGCAGGGGCTGCATTGATCATCAACAGAGCTAATAAAATGAAGAGGTCTTCTTCAGGGGTCCATCGTTGTGGGGTCCAATGTCCAATTACAGAAAACATTGACATGCTTAAAACAGGTCAACAAACTGATTCATGGTCAGTAAAGAATACTATAAGAAAGAAAATGTCTAGGTGTCACCGCTTCCATGTTTTAGATTGTTTCCTTGAGAAGTTTTATAAACTGAACGGAAATAATGGCATTGGTCAACAATAATTAAGATATTGCTTCACATTCCATAGCACACAACATCTATCAAAGCAATACCTACTAAGAAGCCACACTGGCAAAGTGGCAATGATCAAGAAACATCAAAGAACGAAAATCCAAACATGTGACAGAAACAAAAATACAAAAGGCCAACCAAAACCAATGTGGATCCTTCTGTCATGCAGTTATAGGTTCTAACAGCAGGCCAAGCTGTTGCAAGTGCAACAATCCAACAAGCCGTGATCGCAAGGAGTACGCCAAGACAAGAACAATATGAGTGTACAACTTGGAAGAAGGACGCAACTCAGTTTCAGTTCTGGCATTCACCACACCGCTTGGGTTCAAATCAGGTGAGCACAGAGCAGCAAAGTCTTCCTCTCTACTGAGTCTCTTTTCCTCTATGACTCAGACACAGAAAAAATGCAATAGGAGACCCAATAAACACGAAGATGTTCTCCAAGCTAAGAAGTGCAACCTCCCAAGCAATGATTCTCATCTGACAGAGATCGTCACAGGCCACATTGGCAATATGGAATACACCCTGGCCTGTGAACCCAGTGCCGGCCACATACAAGTGTTGGTAGATTCATGTACTACTAAGATGCCCCTTTATGGTGGTCCGGGCAACAACCCCGCCATTAATGCAAGCTCAAACCAACAGGCAAGAACCCACATGAAAAAATCTTGGCATCTGGCATATTTATTATTTTTGCCCCCAGAGCAGCAGGGGCAGCTGGTGGTATTATCAGATATGAAACTGAACAAAACCCTTGGAAGAACGGCGATTGGATACAACAGAGGGACGAGGCAAGAGATGGGCGTGGTTGTTTGCCGTTCCAAGAAAGATGGCAGCATTGCGAACTAGTAGTAATGACGCACTACACTAGCAAGAAAATTTCAAAAGGTCGAGTGGCGAGATGTGCGCGGCATTAAGAGGAATCGAATAAAGATGGAGGCTTTATGAAGATAATAAACACCAGAAAAAGAAACGGACCAGGTGTGTTAACTGCTGGGACGAACAACCCAGATACGTTTAGCATTCCTTCCACAACAGGACCAAACAGCGCCGCGGAGTAAGAATCGCAAAAGGGGAAACATAAAACATGTGAACCCATCCAAGTCGGTAGTAGTGTTCAGACGAGCAGTTCAAAGACTGGCACACCGAGGGGAACGTAGCAAGAAGGTACTAGGTGTCGATGTCGCCGTAGAGAGGGCTTGAAATGAAACTTCAGTACGCGGAGAAAGAAAAGCGTGAAAAAAAACTCCGCATCATTCGGGAGGCAAGAAAGAAGCCAGTGAAGGGGGAGTAACTACATTTGCGTGCGTAAAGCGGCAGATTGATTGGCAGGGCGAGCAAGCAAGACGGCGCGATTGAAGGACATGATCTAACCACTGAACCACCGAAAGGATTTGTTTTGTTCGTTCTTCAAATAAAGATGGCACGAACGAAAGACTTGATCTTTATTCCGTCGAAGAACCGGAGCGGAAAAAGGAAGAAAGCGGCGCCGCAAACAAGGAGGAAATCGCAAGGAGGAACCGAGCGGCGGCAGCCGCAGGGGAGAGGGGGGGCAGTGAGGAGGAGGGGCCTTGGGGGCCGTACCCGATGGGGAGCTTGTCGACGAAGGTGAGCAGCATCTTGAGCTTGCTGCCGCCGTCTGACGCCAGCCCCGCGTGCATCTCGACGACCATGGCGTCGACGACCTGGCGCAGGCGCGCCGGCGGCGTGGCGCAGCCGTCCTCGAAGTCCCGCAGCAGCGCGACGGCGCGCCGCCACCGCGCCCTCGCGCTCGCCCGGCGCGCCACCAGCACCGCCGCGATCGCGCACGCCGCCGCCGCGCACCCCGCCGCCACCCCGAACCCCGCCCTCCCCATCTCCCGGCCCGCCGCCGATCACGCCATCAAGACACGGCCTTTCTCGAAACCCGCCGAACGAGGTCCGCCGGCCCGCCGCAGAACGGGGCGGTGGAGGGAATGGCGAGCGAATGGGATGGAACAGAGCGGCGCGGCGGCGGGGGCTGGCTAGTAGTGGGGTGGGGAAAGAACGGAGGAGGCCAAAGAAAATCTGCAGGGGAGAGGAGAGAAAGCCAAGAGCGTGCCTGCCTGCGTCCGGCTTTATTTTATGCGGCCGATTCTTGCGATTTCGCCCTCCTGTTTTCCTCGTAATGTTTCTGATTATATTTCACATTCGCCGCCCGCCATGTGCGGTTTCTTTCACTCCCTCGTTCGAAATCTTCTTCCTTCTCCCCAGCTTTGACCTGCCGCGTCCGTGAGCATTCCTCAACGTTTAAAATAAAGCTGCAGATTTGTGAACATGTTTCCTTTTTCTTTCTTTTGAAATACGTAGACGCACACATGTTGTCTCACGACACGTGATAGTATTATTTTACACCAATGTCAATTCTGAGAAACGAATACGTACATGTTTGATGAGCATACTGTGACGCTCCGTGAGAAACAGGAAGTATTATAAAAAGTCTTGTTGTGCACCTTTTGTCTTCCTTAATTTTGCCAAATGTTGTTTATGTTGAAGGATGGTGATAAGCTACGTACCCCGGTAATCCTACTAATAGTGATTGTTCAACAAAACAGGAAAGCATTGACCATGACAGGTCAATGAGGGTTTCATGCCTATATAATTTGGGGAGGGAATGAATGAGATCATACCCTGACAACAATAGCATACCCGTGGAAAAACGGAAAAATGCTTAACTTATATACAGCCAAAAACATGCCATTTTCATCTTTTGAGGACGCTGAGTGCTCGGTTTGCAGAAAATTAGGCAAATCCGTGAAAAGTATTTACTATTTTCTTGAAAGCAAATAGTCTCACCAGCTTTGACTTGCCATTTCTTCCAGGCAGTATACCATAATACAGTTGGTCAATTTTAATATTGCCAAATTTTGTCAAGCCAAATAGATTATAGTAAAACTTATTGGACCTAAAAAGGGCGGGGTATTCCTGAATTTCATAAATAATATGATGACTTTGTTTGCGAAAAATGGGCCTAAAACATGTACAAGCGTTGATCCTTTTTAGAAAAAGAAAGGCAAAAACCTGAACCGCACGTCGATTCTCCCGATGCAAATGGCAACCAATTAAGCACGACAAGAAAGCCATACATGATCCATCAAGGGTGGCTGTCCATCCACAACAAAACCGACAATCCATGAATCGCAACAAAGCAAACAAGACGCCACATGCTACATCAATGTAGAAAATGCCAAGAACGAACACCTAGCCCAACAAGGGCCTCTGGACGGGCTTACCACCAGTGGGCAAAAGCCCAAGGAAGACCTAGTGTCCTGAACTAGAATCGAGTATGGAATAGTGCCCCACAGACCTAGGGAGGCTCATGTCCTCTACAAGACCGAAACCTTCATTCAGACTAAAGGCCCCAACTCGGTTCGTTACGGCCGACTCCATGTAACCTCATTAGGAAGGCCAACTCCTCGAAGGGTCACTCTGGTATCGACTCCGTCAAACATAGCCCTCAAGGCAAAAGTTACGAAGCATTCAAGAGAGGTGTTTACAGTTGGCGCCTCCACATATTATATACTCGTGTTACCATGCATTCTAACTCTAGTAAGTTAATATAACTGTAACCCCGGTCGTCACATTATATAAGGCGTGGCCCGGAGATCATTCGGACAAGTTCAAGATACACTATAATACATCGCGAGTAGGTCGTTACCTCCTTTGTGAGGGGTTGAATTTGGTTAAATCCTAGTGTCAATTACGTATCTTTATTTCCATGACATCCTTCCCCACATCTTTTCACACCGCCTGACATACCCATCCGCGCACCGTCAAAAGTTCACTTCGGAAAACAAGCAACCATTTTGCTTACGTGCTATCTCCTTTATCTTCCTTATTCTCTTTGCTTACCTCACCTTCGCATAGTCGCGTTCATCATGAGCACAGAGGCGGAGCTACGTTGCTACCAGGGGGCCACCACCCCCCCCCCCCCCCCCCCCCAGGCATTCAAAAATTGTGATGGTTCAAAACTTGAGACACACACATGTTCTCTCACGAAACGTGATATTATTATTATACACAAATGCCAATTCTGAGAAACCAACACATGTCTCATGAGCATACTATGACGGCCGGAGAGAAATCAAAAGTAGTATAAAAGTCCAGTCCACTCTTTGTCTTCCTTAATTTGGCCAGATGTCTTTCTTTCTTGATGATTGGTGATAAGCTATGAGCCCGGTAATTCTATTTCGAGTATTTGTTTATCGATTTCCTAGCATAGATTATATTCTATAATGTAAAGCCTTTTTGACAAGTTGTTTTATCTTGCTAAAAAGGCTTATATTGTGGAACAGAAAAAAACTAAATACAGTAGATTATTTTGACAAAACAGGAAAACATTGCCCATGATAGTTCAACGAACATTTCATGCCTATGTATATATAAGGGAGGGAACGAATGATATAATACCATAACAGCAAAAGCATACCCGCGGAAAATAGAAATTGTCTTAGCTTATTTACAACAAAAAATGTAATAACATGCCATTTTCATCTCTTTAGGACATCAGGTGCTCGTTTGTAGCAAATTAGGTAAACGCGTGAAAATATTTACCGTTTTCTTTGAGGAAAATAATCACAAGGTTTGACTTGCCATTTCTTTCATGTAGTGCAATGTACTTGGTCAATTTTAGTAAAACTAATTGGAGATGCCAAGCAAGTATCGAGAATTTTTCAATCTTTTCAACCAAAGTGGTGTGTACATGATTTTATTATATAATTTTTTCTTATATATATTGTATTGGGGCATCTACAAAGATCAATTATACTAAATCAATTTTCCAATCTTTTCAACCAAAGTGGGGTGTACATGATTTTCTTATATAATTTTGTCTTATATATATATATTTTTTATTTGGTTGTACAATGATCAATTCTACTAAATCATGTGTAGGAGAGAGAATATTATCTGACTTTTCTTTCTGATAAACTTGAAAGGGTAGGGTGTTCCCAAAAATTTATAAATAATACGATGACCTTGACCGCACGCCGATACTACCGATGTAAACGGCTACCAATTAACCACGACAAGACAGCCATATACGATCCATCAAGCGTGGCCGTCCATCCACAACAAAATCAACAAACTATGAACCGCAACATGCAACCATGATGTCACATGTTACAACCACGCAAAAAATGCCAATAACGAACACCTCGCGCAACAAGGGACTGTGACGATGGGCTTACAACCAGGTGAACCCAGGCCCACGGAATGACGCAACGTGTCAAACTAGGATCGAGTCAAGAATAGTGCCCCATAGTCCTAGGGAGGCTCATGTCCTCTACAAGGCGGAAACCTTGTTTTAGACTAAGGGCCTTGTCTAGGTTTTGGATCGATCGACTCCATGTTGCGTCATCAGGAAGGCCGACTCCTCGAAGGGTCTCTCTAGTGTCGACTCCTTCAAACGTAACCCTCATGGTGGATGTTACAAAACATTCAAGGCAGACATTTCCACTTGGTGCCACACTGCCACTAGATTTTAAATACTCCTTTGTTCTGATTGTAATTCTAGTAAGTTAATACCCACTATCATTTCATCATTGTAACCAAATAAGACCCGGCCCAAAAATCATCTGGACAAGTTTGAGACACATGACAATACAACAGTAGGTCTTTACCTTCTTAGTGAGGGCTCGAGCATGGGTATATCGTCGTGTCAAACCCGTATCTATATTTCCACGACAACCTTCCACACCTCGCTTCACTGTGATTGACATACTCATGGTTTCACGCTCGAGTTTACCTCGACATGACGAACAATCATCTTGCCCAGTTGGTATCTCCTTCACGTTCCTCATTCTCTTTGCTTACCTCACCTTCGCCGAGTGGTCACGTTCATCATGAGAATATCATTGGTCTTCATCACAAATAATGTAAAAACCTGAAATGGTTTGACAAGTGCTTCATGTGTTTTGATTAAGGGTATTTTTGTTTGAACCCGTACTAGGCGGCTTGCCAAGGTTTCAACTGCGCATGTTTTGGCCAATTATATTAGGAACAAATATGGTATATGTCAGAATATAATATATACATTGCACAGCCCTTTCCCATCAGTTCGGACTTTGGGGATAATTGGCTAGTGCATCAATTTAATATGGTATCAGAGCCAGAGGTCTAGAGTTCAAATCCTGGCTAACGCAGTATTAAAAATAAATATCTGCGGACACCCTAAATTCCACGTCCTAGGCTCGTGAGGAAAAGTCCACAGCCTGGACGTGAGGGGGAGTGTCAGAATATAATATATACATTGCACAGCCCTTTCCCATCAGTTCAGACTTTTGGGATAATTGGCTAGTGCATCTTTCCCATCAGTTCGGACTTTTGCGATAATTGGCTAGTGCAACAATTTAATATGGTATCAGAGGCAGAGGTATAGAGTTCAAATCCTGGCTAACGCAGTATTAAAAATAAATATCTGCGGACACCCTAAATTCCACGTCCTAGGCTCGTGAGGAAAAGTTCACAGCCTGGACGTGAGGGGGAGTGTCAGAATATAATATATACATTGCACAGACCTTTCCCATCAGTTCGGACTTTTGGGATAATTGGCTAGTGCATCAATCTAATATGGTATCAGAGCCAGATGTCTAGAGTTCAAATCCTGGCTAACGCAGTATTAAAAATAAATATCTGCGGACATCCTAAATTCCACGTCCTAGGCTCGTGAGGAAAAGTCCACAGCCTGGACGTGGGGGGGAGTGTCAGAATATAATATATACATTGCACAGCCCTTTCCCATCAGTTCGGACTTTTGGGATAATTGGCTAGTGCATCTTTCCCATCAGTTCGGACTTTTGCGATAATTGGCTAGTGCAACAATTTAATATGGTATCAGATCCAGAGGTCTAGAGTTCAAATCCTGGCTAACGCAGTATTAAAAATAAATATCTGCGGACACCCTAAATTCCACGTCCTAGACTCGTGAGGAAAAGTCCACACCCTGGACGTGAGGGGGAGTGTCAGAATATAATATATACATTGCACAGACCTTTCCCATCAGTTCGGACTTTTGGGATAATTGGCTAGTGCATCAATCTAATATGGTATCAGAGCCAGATGTCTAGAGTTCAAATCCTGGCTAACGCAGTATTAAAAATAAATATCTGCGGACACCCTAAATTCCACGTCCTAGGCTCGTGAGGAAAAGTCCACAGCCTGGACGTGATGAGGAGTGTCAGAATATAATATATACATTGCACAGCCCTTTCCCATCAGTTCGGACTTTTGGGATAATTGGCTAGTGCATCAATCTAATAGTCTAGAGTTAGCTAATTAAGGAGCATGGTCACACAAAAAAATCGACAACCATGAAAAGAAGCGTGTTTTTATCATTCCACGATTCTCTAAGAAATGGCACCACAAACTTTAGAAAATATTAAATATTTACGTTATCACATTTTAGTTTTTCTTCTTGATGAAAGGAGCATGCCCCAACTTGACTTCAAACTTACAGTTTGTCATGACAATTTAGTGCTAACTCTTATTGCAAAGATTTAGGGTTCCCCCATGTTTTCACCACTATTATAGCAATAAAAAAATGAACAATGCATAGTAAATGAGCATCGCATTTTGTGACGAACTCGTGGCGTTGAGTTGGATTCTTCACTAATGACACAAAAAGACTGAGGGAAGAAATAGGCACGGGCCAAAGCAAAATTCGAAAAGCCACGAACAGATGATGCACTGGTGCTACACGCGAGCAAGCATGGTGGAACTGGTATACATATCGAACCGGATGCAGCAGGAGCACTAGGGCATGGTGGTGATGCGAGTGTCAGCAAGTATTTGACGTCGGGTAAAGAGCGACCGAACCGAACCCCCGCAGAGTGAGTCGGTCAGTCAAGCAGCACCAAGCCGGCGCCAGATTGGCCGGCGCTCCTGCCCTGCCACTTGGGATTACATTACAAATCCTCCCCAAAGTTTCGAACCAAAAGGAGCTCCACTCCACCTACTCATGCATGCCGCGTATGGCTCAAATCACAGAAGGGAAAGAAAACTCCCACAAAGGCCAAGGTAAAAGCATATCTCACTCGTCCTATTTCTGGAAACTCCTCTCCGTCTACAGTGCTAAGAGGCGAACTCAGAGGCGACTCGGGCTCTCCCGGCGGCCGCCGGCGTATCCGCCGGATTCCCCTCCCTCCGCCGGCCGCTACGGCGGCGGGAGGGTGGGGAATCCCCGGATCTGCGCTCCGGCGTGTAGATATGGGGCTGTGGGGCGACGCGGCCGTGGCGGGGTGGCCGGTGTTGTCCTTTTGCTGCCCTGCGGCCTCCTCTCCGCGGCGTCGTCTTCGACGGTGCTTCAAGGTTGCAGGTGCGTCTCCGCCTTGCCGCTGTTCTTTCCGGCGTCGGTGGCAGGCGGGTGACGGGTGTACAGGAGGCCGAAGGTGGAGGTGCGAGGCGGCTGCTGTGTGGGGGTGCGGCGAGCGGGTGGTCGATCTGGCCATCTCCGGTGAGATGGTGTGGCGCTGGCCCCAGATCCGGGCCGGAAGGTGCTCGGGGCGCGTCCCCGGCCGATGGATCTTCTCCGTCTGCAGATCCAGCTCTCCGGAGCTGGTGGTTGTTGCGGTTCGTCATCGTCTTTGGACAAGAAGCTCTTCCGATCCATGGGTGAGGGCTCCGGGCGGTTGCTGCTTTCGTCGTCGACGGCGGTGGAGGCTGCGCGTGCTGGAGGATCTCGAGCTGGAAGAAGGAGTGACGCAGCGGTGGCGTCCTTTGTATCCTCTTCGTTTTTCCTTTGCTTGTATCTGGCCTTGTACTGTCCTCTACGTATGATACAAGTATGAAAAATTCAAAAAAAAAAAAAAAAACTCCCACATGTTGGTCATGGGCTTGGAACAAGTTGCAGGAACGCCCCTGCGGATGATTCGAATCGCAGACGGTGCAGGAGTCGAGGTCCCCCAGTGAGTCCACATGACCAGGGATGGGGCCCGGCCGCCGAGCCAGCCAGCAAAGTGGTGGCCGAGCCGAGCCGAGCTTTCGGTGTTGGAGGGGGAAAAGACGGGAGCGCGGCCAAATCGCTCGCTGCTGATCGATCGATACGGGACTGGGCGGGGTTTGACTTGTGTCGGGGGACGGCGACGGCCCGGCCATTTCCGCGCCAGTATCTACGGCGCTGCTGACACCGCTTGGTTCGTTCGGTGGACGTGGGTCGGCGCCCGCCCTCGTTTGACTCCGCCTGCCGGCCGAGACCCGGGAGCTCGGGACGGGACCGACCGCCGGTAGATGGAAATGAATCGCCTCCTCGTCTGCCTGTCACTCTGTCCGCGCTCGCGCTCCACTGCGCTTGTGTCGGGCAGTAGAACCTTAAATGACATCGCCGATCCATCCGCCGCCGGCCACTCCTGCCTGTGCACGCCAGTACGGAGGCACCGGAATTCCACTGCTCGAGCGCCGGCCTGCCGCGTACGCCCGATCGATCGAGCTTGATTTCGACAAGCAGCGGTACGGCCACGCCCACGCGCGCCGGCAGGGAACAGACCGTCCAGGGCCGGCACGTATCGTATTGATTGCGGCCAAGCAGTCGCGCGTGACGACGTGCTCAGTCGCGCGCGATCGCGCGCCGCCCACCAACGGTAATTAGTAGCAACACCGGCCGACTCTCTCTTCTACTCCCTCCGTTCGGAAATAGACGTCGCGGCCGACAGTTTTTTGAAACCCCCCCGAAGTTTTTCGACGCTCAACCCGCAGTCCGTCATTTCGTTCTTGTCGTTGCCCACTCCGCGTCGCCCTCCTCCGTCATTTCTCGATCCCCTTTATCGCTTCCGTCGCCGGACGATTCCGGCCGGTTCCAGCGACTCTTTACGCCGCCGACCACCGCCCCAGGACCACCTCATCTTCCTCTCTCGGTCCCATGCTGTGGAACCGTAGATCCTCAGCCCCACCACAAGCCCTAACCCAGGCTCCGGCAAGGTTCGATTTTTGGATCCGTGGAGGCGTCGGCGTCCTCGAGCTCTGGAGCTAGGGCCATGGGGCATCCACGGCGACTTCGGCGTCCTCAGGATCCGGCGATCTTCGATCTTTCGCATCCATGGTGGCCCTGGGGCCCTCGCCGACGCCGGCGTCCCATTCCGCAACGCCAGCCTCCGCCACTGCAGGTTCGCCTCCCTGCACCGTGAGCTCCCCTGGTGGCCGCGTCTCCTCGCCGACAAGGGCACCCAGGAACTCGCCCTCAAACATCTTTCCGCTGACATCCTCCGCTGCGCCTCGCTTCAGTGCCTCTCCCTGGCCTTCTGGAAGTTTCCCGTCAACCTGTCTCACGGCGCCGGCATTATCTTGGAGAGCCTCATCTTGTTGGAGGCTGCTGGAGGTCTGCGAGGGTTAAGATAGTTTGTGCACCCAACCTGTAGTAGGTTCTCGGCTACCTAGACCCATGAGTTTACCAGCTGCAGATCGGTGGCGATGTGATCAGGGAATGGCGACCGGAAGCATTGTGGTTCCAGGTCTCAAGATATTGGACTTGATAGTGAATTTCCGTGTCTTCTGGAAGGTCAAGATGCTGGCCAGTTTGCTCAGATGCTTTCCCAGCATTGACACACTGCATATCGAGGTTTCTACCTTTTACTTCAGTCAGTCAATCATGTGGCAATGGTGCATTTTTGTACTGGCAAATACTCCTTCTATCAGTGCAAAAGCTTTGGCGCCCTTGCATAACTAGACATTGGATCGTGGGATGTCAAATAAGAAGTGGTGCCTAACCTTTTCTACGTGATGCTAGGCTGTCCTTGTTTTCTGTAGTTACTGTCAGCGATACTAGCTAATGTGTTTTTTAGAGTTTCCCCCTTTAGTGCTACCAATGCATACATGCCAATTGTGTTTTACTATCACCACATAAATTTATTCTGATTTAGCCTGTAGATGAACTTTTTGTTCCTGCTGTGTTGATTGCTCCATCTCCTCCTAGTTCTTGATTGAGTTGAGGCAAGTTCATGATGCTCTAAAGGTTGGTTCAGATTCCTGTGTCAGTTATATTTTGATCACTGTAGTCACAGGTCCTAGTTACCATACTCCTCGAGATTATAATTATGAATAGTCAGCTTGGTAGCGGTTGAATGGTTAATAAGCTATGGTGGCGTTGATGCTTCTATGTGGAAAGTGAGCTATAGATTTTGGGCCTGATTGCACTTTGTGCCGAGCCAACTCGCCTATTTGGATACTGTATTTCCTATCCTTGTTGTAGGATTTAGACAATTGGCGATCTATCCTTGTTGTTTGAGTGGCTTGATAAGATAACTGGACTCCTGAAAAATAATGTTTGCCTGAATGTTCTACCCTGAATATGAACGCTGGAAGATGGACATAAGATCTGTCGAACAACTGTTTACGTTTTTTCACGATTAACCAGGGTGAATAATAATGTTTGCCTGAATGTTCTATTCCTTGCTGAACTTGTTTTCTTCTCTATTCTACACTACTGATGGATAAATTGAACCAACAATGAGTGGTTTTCACACAGTTCAGGTTTTCATGTTCTTGTTCTTCTTGTTCTTCAGGTTCTTGTTGAGTCGGAAGCTCTCATCGTCGACTTGCGCAGAGTGGCTCTCCTCGGCGACTGCAGCACGACGGCGACCTGGGAGGCGCTGGGTGGATATCCTCGGCGACTTGGGAGGCGCTGGGGGCGGCGGACATGGGGGGTTGGGGGCGAGCTTCCAGAGCTGCCGGCGCTGCTGGAGATCTGAGCTCCGGCTTTCCTCATCGACCTGCCAGCCAGAGCAGCCGGAGAGCTGAGCACGACCTGGGAGGCGTTGGGCGCTGGAGGGGCTGGGCACGGCGATGCGCCTGGAGCAGAGGGATGGTGGTGGGAGCTCCCTGGCCTGGAGGGCTGGACAGGAGCACGGACGCCCGAAATCAGGAAGTCCTGCAGGGGCGCCGGCGAGGGAGGAGCTCGCCTGGAGCAGAGGGTGCCGGTGCGCAGGGGCGATGCAGGGGCGCCGGCGAGCAGGAGCAGGGGACGCCGGTGATCAGATAATCGAGCAGGGGCGCCAGCAAGGGAGGAGCTCCGGCGGCCGGCGGGGGTCCTGGAGCAGGCAGGCGGCCAGCAGCGGGGCTGGATCGCGGGATCGCCGGCGCTGATCGCGAGCGTATAGCCTGAGAGCTGATTGCAGGCTGTAGTTGATTCAATTAGATATGTAAAGGGTTTTTCTGTAAAATGGTGTACAGTACAAAAAAATTCTCCCCCGCGACGAGTAAATCGGAACGGAGGGAGTAATTCCGTAAACTCTCTCACTCCACAGCGTGCAGCTTAAATGCTCATTACTTGGGCCGGAAGCGTGATTACGGGATAATGCAAAACTATTCCGAGCTGCTCTCTGTAAAGAAACTGCATGCGTGTAAACGTACGACGGGATAAGATTTTTTTCTGAGTACTAGTTGAATGCCCGTGCGTTGCTACGGATCTTATTTTCTTGTAATGCTGACTCTATAATACATGCAAACTTTTATGTGTTAAAAAAAGACATTCACATTTGTTTTTGAAATTCCACTTTGCTTGAAGTGCATGTCGACAAAAGTTATAAGATTACATGGTTCGAACAATAATTCTTCAAAGAAAAAAAATCTACCCTAGAAACTTGACCATGTCTAATAAGAACTTGAGGGATGTTGCCTTCACATCTATTGTCAGGGTACGTCAGAATGTGTACCAACACTTTGTTTCGTAGGTTACCATCCCGCATATGCATTATGTAAGTATACAACCATCAAGAAGAGCTCCAGTTTAAATTAACATGACTGTACGTAGTATGGTCTATGTCGTTAGATTCTTTAGGATTGTCGATAGTATCTATTTCTGTCACATCCACGTTCTTCAAATGTCGAAAAAATATAAATATAAAAAATAAATATGGCAAAGAATTTGTATAGCTAGAACACAAATGTATAGCCATCTATTTCCACCTCCGCGGAATGTTCGAAAAGATTTTGTTCCCATCTAACACCATCGTCTCGGTGCATATTGTCTCCATGACTGAATAGTATAATTAAAAATCATATATATCTGAGAAAAAAAATTAATAATAGATTTTCGGAAAGCACGGAATATTTTGACAAATATTGTACGTATGTCTAAATTAGCTAATATGCTTTCAGCAAACACTTGGACCGGAGGGAAAGGTAGCACTCGCACGGACAAGTTTTCAGTAGCTCACTCTCTCCGTCACTCTTTTTTTTTTTGGAAATTCCTCTCTCCGTCACTCGATACAGAAGAAGCCTAAAAAAAGAATACACTCTCTGCTCCGGTAGCTAGCTCCCATCCCCAATTTCTCAATCTCAGTTCCTATCTTCTTCTTCCACGGACTGCTCTCCAGGCCGGCCCCCATGTCCTCGCCGCCTGCTACCCCACGCCCCCACGCCTTGCGCCCACGACCGGACAGCTCGGATTCCGGCCGTCGCTCGCCATCCGGCGCAGCGCCTTCGACCTCCGGCGCTCCAGAGCAGCGCCCTCGACCTTCGGTGCTCCGGCGCAGCGCCCTCGACCTCCAGCGCTCCGCCCTCGACCTCGACCTCCGGACGTCCGTCCCTCGGATACATATGGAGCCAGGACGCCGCCGCCTTGCGCAAGGTATCAGATTAGTCGAACAGCCTAGATCACCATTTTTATCCAATCGCTTAAATTTATCTCACAATATGTTTGTTGGGCATCGAAATGAGTGGCTATGGAGGAGGCGATCGACGGCGCCATGACCCGGAGGTTCGAGCTTGAATGGACACCGTTCTGGACCGGGACCTCCTACTTCGCGCCTTATTTGCCTGTCGGCACGACTCTGAGCCTCCTAGAGGTCGCCATGCTCAGCGGCGCGATAGGAGTGCTGCCGCCCGTGGGCTTTCCGATACCAAGTCGCACCATCATGTTCGTCTCTCACGGGTAAGCCTACTCAGCCTACTTGTGTGAGTGTTCTGTAACTTGTACTAATATTTACTGGCAGGACATCACCCGTTTCCGCTATTGTTAGTACTTCTATATATGCTTGCCTATTTCATGGCCTATATCAGGGTATTAGCTTGCATCTTCCCAAGTTCCACAAAGGCTTTATGTACATCCGCATTTTATTGTAAACTTGCATGAACTTCTTATTAATCATTTTTCTGTTTTATTTGAGGGACTACATTATACATCAAGAGAAGAAGAAGCCGTAACCTCCCTTACTCGAGAAATAGAAGCTACAACAAGAGCAAGAGTCGAACGTATGTAACAAATCCTTTCTGATTTACATGATGCAAATTGTGCCAATTTCGATAGAATAGTGTCGGAGACAACCAAACTATTATAACATTGTGCTCAATACAGAAAAGATAAAACATATGACTTGATGATAGAAGAAAAACATCTATCTGGATAACTGAGGCTAACAAATTTCTAGTTGTGACCGTTTTCTAGGTTAGCCTCCCGCGACGAAGGTTGTCATAGTGCCCCCTCTTTTTCCTTTGTCGTAGGAGCTTTCTGACTTTCCCCCCAATGTATTGTAGAGTCTCATGGCCAAGCGTGCGGCGATAAGTCGCTAGTTCATATCCTAGCAGATTGTCCGGCTCAAAAACAATCTGGCTGTCCTTTGTTGTGATCATCGCACCTAAATTTCAAAAACAACGTAGCGTCACTTAAATTACCTTGCGCTATGTTAGATGGAACAACAAAAAAATTGTAAAATATATAATAACTTACCTTGCGCTGTGTTAATCTCAAGGAAAGTGGCCGCTAAGCAATATCTTTCCTGTTCAGCACGTCTCCACATGGTCATATGGCGTGCCACATGTTGGTCCCATACGCGGAGAACAATTATATCCTGCCTGGTAAAATAACACGCATTCAGCCATCATCCAATCACCACCTCAAAGTTGATTACCAAGTTTATTTGTCTTACTGAATGTTCATCAGGAAGACATCACGGCAGGGTGTGCTACGATGGTACGTCTCCTTGAATCTTATGGGAGTAACATAAACAACCATCCCGATGATATCTACAAATTTACAGATTACACATTTTTAGCCCCAATGGACAGTACCAACGCTATTTCTAATGCAGTAAGGTTGAACCAGCGATGAGATAAATATATTAACCTGTAAGTTTTTTGTTTGGTAGCCTGGCCACATAAATAAAATTCATAAAACGTGACGGCAACCTCGGGATTGATACGTTAGGTCCAACAGGCATAATATGAGTGCGATGATGCAGTACGACGTAATACTCTGAAGATGTCTTCAATGCAATTGGTGCTCCACAGTCTGCCGTCTCAAACCCCACACACCTGAAATAGTACACCTCGCCAGTCCGCAACTCACTGAAACGATGCACTTGATGTCTTACAGCTACTGCATCCATTCTATCACCCTGTGAAATGCTTAGCTTAATTACACTTGGCCATAGAATGTGTGTTGCATTGTGAGATTTGTTAGAAAAAATGTGATACGTGTAAAACCATAACAAGGAATACGTGTGGGCTACGCGGCTGACATGTAAATTACAGACAATGGTATTTAACTGCCATCACAATACCCGCTATCTCTACTACAAAAACTACATAAATTGTTGTCCCTTTTCACGAGTGTAAAGACAAAATACCAAAATTATATAGCATTGCAACTCCTGGGGTATATAGAAATGGTACTTCATAGAGGAAACAGTCTAAAAACGTTTGCTTACAGATAGATCAGTGAGGACTGCACGGTAGACCATATTTCCGGTTCTGCTCTGCTTGATTTGAGCAGAGACAACCTTGGCCGTGATATTCCATGAGCTGTGGATATGGAAGTTTTCTATATTTTTGAATCGAACATCCCTGCTTAACAAACATAAGGAATTGGTAAAACATTGAGAATGATGTCATTTATATGATTGATTCAGGTGCAGCAAAGATGCAAGAAAGATAAGGCATTGCCTGTTGGGGTGCAAGACGGCGGTGTCTGGGAACGGCGGAGGAGCCAGAACCCTCGTTGAGCTGGGGCGACGGAGTGTGCGGAGGCTGTAGAAGGGTGGAGGAGCAACAACCCTCGTCGAGCTGGGGCGACGGAGGCAGCGACCTGTCGACATGCTGGTGCAGACGGGTGATGGGGCAGACGGGAGAGAAAATGGTAGGAGAAGCTGAGAACCATGGTGCGTGTCCGTGGGGTTTTATGGAGCAGACGCATTGGGCGGACGCTAAATCAGCGTAAGTTTAATGGGGCAGACGGTAAATTAGCTGGGGGGATTGACCGTATGGAGTTTCCTTGTTTGAGATTTCATTGAACGCTAAATTAGCGCAAGATTAACTGTCCTGTCTCAAGCTTGATTAATGGGCCCGATGTTTCCGTCCGTCGGCGACGTACGTGATTGTTAGCCCGAGTTTTGTTGGGCTGAGTTCTGTTGGGCCGAGTTCTGTTGTCGTGCTGCGGGACGGAGATGGAGAGGATGGACGTACGACGGACGAAACGGACAGGACACTGCATACTTTTGTAGTAGAGATTCATGAGGCGCTGAAAGGAACCATATGCATGCATGTATGTGCGCCGCTGACGTGGAGCTGATTATGCATGAGGCGCAATTATTAGCTCGTGATGCTGAAGCTTCCACACCGGTCAAGCGTTCAAGTCACGGGAATGCGGGTCTCGATCCACTTGGAAGAATCTAAAGGTCGTTAAAGACCCACGGGTATTTGAATATACCTTTTTCTTTATATGCGAGGTTGTAACGGTAAACTTTAGTACCTTACTGTAAAATGGCGAGCGTCAAAATTATCTCCAACAATGTTTTTTATTAAGACCGAGTGTTTTAACTAGCTTGGAAGGATCTAAAGGTCGTTAGAGTCCCACGGGCATTTAACTAGCTTTTCCATATAATACGAAGTTGTATCCGTTAAACTTTAGTACCTTGTTGGAGGTCCCTCGAAATATTGACCTATTGTGTGCTTGCTAGTGTGGTAGCTTGGATATCCTTTCAGAGCCAAAATTCTCTCCAACAATGTTTTTTTCAAGACCGGGTGTTTTAAATTTGTAGAGACCAATCACCCATTGTGTCTTTTGAGTTGAGCGGCAAATATCGTGGTTCTCAATAGTTTTTCTTGTAGCTTCCGACGTTGTTATGTTCATCTGATTTTGTTAAAGTTTATCTTATAGCTTGAAACAATGATTCTTCTTCTTTTTCTTTTTTTGAAGAAAGGGAGATGCGTTTTGGCTCCTAGTGCATATCCTTTTATATAAAATGTCAAAATTCAGGCTTAGATTTTAGCATCCTTTGTGTTAACAAAAACAATTTACGAGAAACCAACATTTTTTGTGCAAAAAACAATTGTTTTCACGAGACATTTTCTTTCTTCTTTCACACAGGTTAAAAAAAAATTAAAAAACGACTTTGTTAACAAATGAAATGTGAATATGTATCCGTAAAATTTACTTTGATTTTTTTATAATGCGAAATGCTTTTTACAAATTACCGGTGCATAGGAGTCAAAGTGAATTTCACAAAAAAGCAATGCTACTATTTTCCTTCGGGCACTTATATCCTCGTGGGGACCTTAATCACCCATGGATTCTAGGATTCTAGGGAACTAATCCATGTAGGGCCTTGGAAATAAACAATTATCAATAGACCTAAAACATATATATGCTGACTAATCCACTGTTAAAGTATCACTACGATCTATCCCTTCACCAACGGTATTCAGGAACGCATGTGCGTTTTGTCAGTGTTGCTATTGCATTGTATCTTTGACTATTCAGCCGGTCATGTTTCACGGTCAAGAGAGATATTAGGCCACACTGTATTTTTCAGGAGACGCCAATTCGGCTCCAGCTCAAAGATCTGTGGGGACCAAATCCCAATATGGTTTTTCTTTCTACCGGTAGTACCAGTAGATTGTTGTGGTTGGTCCAGGGGCAGGCGGAGGGTATTTCCGGGAAGTGGAAGTTCAGGAGCTAGGGAGTAGGGAGAGCGAAATGGAATGAGCTGGTGGGCCCGCGCATTGTAAAGAGTGTGGGACACATGGGCAGGGGACAGCGCGGCTACAGTTTCAGGCAAGATAGGTTTTATGCGTCGCCAAGCTATCCGTGAACTCGGTCCACAGGTTAAATTAGACAACAGAAACTACGTTCAGAGCCCGACAGAGTCAGGCATGATTCTCATCAGGCGAAATGTGGCCAAACAGGGGATTCATTTTCAAGGCAAAGATTTTGTACATACCTCTTGTTTACGTTACGATCAAGTTTCTTTTTTCTTCAACTGGAGCTTGTAGCGGCAATCTGATCGTTGCGGCATTCAAGCGATAAAATTTATGTGGCCACTCAATGCTATCACTCGGTAGTCACTGACTCACGTGACGAGTTTCAGAAACAGCGGAGCCGGCCGTTGGAACTTGGAAAACGAAACAGTGGTGGGCTTTTCGCGCAGGCCGGTCCATGCACCGGGCCTAGGTAGCATGGGCGTCCGCGAAGGAAAGACGAGCGAGCGGCGACGGGAGCTGCGTCCCGGCCGTACCCGAAAGATATCCCAGCTGGCTTCCGCTCATTCCCAGCTCACCCGCCGATGCGCTGAACCTTTTGATTTCTTCCTTTTTTATATTCTACGTACTGAAAACACGGCCCCACGTTGGGCCCCAGCCAGGCCACGCGCTGCAGTCCTCGAGATGCCGCTTCCGTCCACGTAAGCAAAGCACCCACTTGCCACGCTTCCCCACCATCAACCACCCACCAAATCATGCACGCTCACGCCTACTGGCCGGCTACTATACTACACCCACCCTTTGCAATGCACATTACTCCTACAATTTGACGCTGCTACATATATATGCTTTCCGCCCACAAAGTTGCCAAATGTGATCTAACAATTTTCAAAATAGATTAGGTGACGGCAGCTCACTGGATTGCCTTTATGACGAAGAACAAAATCACTTTGAATAAATTAAAGAAGCACTCCACGAGTTATATTTTATGTATAGAGCACCATGCTGGCTTGTAAAGTGTTTTTGAGAATATTCCTACCATTCGGTAGTCGAATGGAACGCCGCCTTGACCACGTATATTAAACATAGGTGCATTGTACCGAACGAAAGCGGAGAGTCTCGTTGCAAAAACAAATGAGCTATGAGGCAAACATGCAGAAATTTACAGCTTGTGCTCAATCATGAACTTGGATTGTCATCTCATATATTTTGTCGTGTCGTCGATGTCTTATTATCTTATCATCATCGATATCTTAAGAAATAGATGTTTTGTAGTCAAGGATTAATGTAGAAAGATATTCTGGTGGTCCACGACAACTAAATAAACAAGTGTGCATCTACACCATGCGTGGATTTTGATTTATGTATCAAGATGTATGGCTTTCCACGTCATGCTTACTTGTAAGGAGGTTTTGAAAATAATCTAATTTATTTGTTGAGCCATACATTACGTCGTAGGGAGAATGTGTATACCTTCTTCAGATAAAGAATGCATATAAAATGTAGGTGGTACCAGTCAAAAGTGTGCCGTGGTGGGGCAAAACAAGAGAGCTACTAGGCAAACATGCCAGAATTTTACAACATTGCTTTGCTTACTCCTTAACTTGGATAACTACCTCATATATTTTTCTGTCTTGTTTAATGTGTTGGTGTTTCCATTTTTCTCTTGCGGGGAATAATATGTTGTTAGTATGAACTAGGATAATAACTTTGTATGAGCTGTAGAAGTCTTTCCAATCATTGTGGTTAACGAACGAAGTAATAGTATATTCCGGTGGTCCATTCCACGGCAATTAGATTTCTGCGAGCAAAGCTAGCAATAAGCAGCAGGTGGACCTAGACCTACCTGCCTGACATCTCATCGTTAGATTTTATAGAGTATACCCACCATGCCAGAGCTCCAAATCCCTTGATAAACATTTGGATGTACGTACTTGTTCAGTTGTTCCTGCCGTATACATACAACCAGTATGCAAACGAAGAACCGAGGGTGGTCAAACACGGCCAGGAAAAAGGAAAGAATACCGAGGGTGGAGGAAAAGAGCGGGAGCTTTTCTGCCATGGGGGCAGCTCCCCGGGTGAGCGGAGCAAGGGGCCGGGATCGCCGGGGCCCGGGGCTCGAGCACACCGCGAAACGAGCTCGCGTGCACCGCTCGATCGGCATCCGACGAGGCGGACATGGCCGTTATGGGCCGCGTCAGGTTCGTGAGCTGGCGCACGTGAAATGGCTGGCTGGAGCGCGTGGCGAGGCAGGCTTCTCGTCCCAGAGAGAGCGAGGCGGCTAGCTGTAGCTGTAGCTGGGGGCTAGGCGATAGCAGCTAGCGTGAGATGCGAGGACGTACGCTGGGCTTGCCGTCGCCGGACGGCATGTGATGGTTTCATTTTCGGCACGGGGCTAATCTGGGGGCGTGTGCCCCGGCAGCGCAGCGCAGCGGCGGCTGGCCCGCCGAAGCAACCCTTTTACTCGCCGGACGGACCGCAGCGAAGGCGACACTGTTGCGCCCGCTGTGCTGCCCCCGCCGCCTGCCTGCCGGAGCCGGACTGTGCATGCTAGCAGTACCTGGGCGCCTGCGAAAAAAGAGCTTTTCTTTGCGGCCGGCCGCCACCTTCCTCGGTCTCTCCTGCGAACGTGCTCTGTTCTAGGAAGCATGCAGCAAATCGCTGTGGCAAAGATTCACACTGTAGCGACGAGTTGTTTTTGCCTGGAGGAAGCCGGAACCGGTCGACACGTCGGCCTATCTACTCGTGGCTCGTGACCTGGAGCGGTGGTGAACCCTAGAAGAACCTCTCGATGGATTCTACAGATACCCGGTCGCGTCAGATCCTAGCTGGAGCCAGACGAGCTAGCTAGCGCTGACCGGAAACGACAGCTTCCTCACTCCTCAGTGTGTCGCCTCCATCGAGTAGGGTAAAAAAGAGACCGGAAGTAACCGCACCCAGTTGCTAGTATTATTCCGGTACTTTCTTACGAAGAAATACTGGTACTCCAAGATCCTGTGTTTGAACGTGACGGCTGCAGGTAAATTACAGGCGGAGAGCACAAAAGAAAGAAAGCAGTGGCTGGCAGTGGAGCGCAGGCCGTGAGCTGGCTCGCGGCTGGACTCACTCGGGGGCAGGGCTAGAAATGAATTTTCCTCTTCCCTTCCCTTGGGGGGGGCCGTGTTTGGGGTGCGTACAGGCCAGCTGTTTGTCCTCTGCCCAGCGAGAGCCCTTTGTCGGCTTTACCACCGTGTCATGAAGATGCGCCACGACTACACACAACCATCCCTGCCCACCACCACCGCATGGCTGCCGTGGCGTGACGATGCGCCACGGCGGCCCCAGCATTACAAACCAACGAGTGGAAACATGAGTAGCGTGATCTACGCTTTGGATGAGTGGTGTGTCTCCACGGCTTCGCTAAAATTCTGGACTATATATACAACGCACAAATAAAAATGTGACTAATTAGCAGTCAACTACTTTAGAAGTACGTAGCTTTTTTTGGCGGGGAACTTTAGAAGTGGCTAACCGCGTAATTGGTATGTTCGGCCATGCCCATGCAGGACGTACGTACTACGGTCCTAGGTAGACGCAATCAAGGACGTCGTCGTCGTTCTAGGTCGATATCGCATGCAGCTGCCAACCGAGCCGTACGCACAACACAACGCCGCCCCTGCTTAGCTAGCTAGGCCCTTGCTAGTAGTACTACTGTAGTCTATGCACGTAGGCCGGTCTCGAGCCTCCCATCACGCTACAGGCTGCTTCCATGGTCCATCAAAGCGCCGCTCTATTACGCCACCTTACCTTGTTTCGTTTGGGCGGTGGCTGGTGGGCCTACTAATTTATCACCTCGGCTTGGGTACAAGGAGAAAGCTCAAAATAATATTCAAAAATTGACCGAAATGCAAATGGTGAAAAGAAAATTATAGTGTAAAAAGCGTGGTGCCATGCATTGACAACGACGGCAATCGTTGGAATTGAGGAAACTTGGTGGCTAGAGTCGGAAGCAATTGATGATCGCCCTTAGAGCAAGTACAATTAGGTCTAGTCGGGAGGCTGTAAGGGTTTAACTAATATATTATTGATGAGTTGGAAGAGAGAATATGAGAGAAGAGAAGCGAGATGTAGGATAAGAGTCAGCTGCAACATGTGCTCCAAGACATTATTTGAAAGTACAAGGTGGGCCAACTATCAACAAAATACTCCGTAGCACATTTGTATAGCTAACTATTATACATGTTGGGTATTAGATTGGCTATATAAGACATGCTACTATCTTATAGCTAGAAGCTAGCTATAGTATTAACCATGCTCTTAGATTTCAATACCATAGCCCTTTTTTTTATCACAATCTGGGTTTCCCGCTGACTCCCATGCATATAGGGAAAAATCTCACTTGACGGGAGTGTCTAGCGTGCATAATTGAAGTCCAATTACACAATAAAATTCTCAATTGTCGGGGCGGTGGCGCGTGGGTTTACTAATGTAACCTCGGCCTAGGTACAAGGACAAACCACAAAATTATACTCAGAATTCGACCGAATACAAATGGATTAGTGTACAAGAGCACGGAGGCATTGGCAACGGTGACAACCCTCGGAATCGAAGAAGAGAACTCCGTTTGTCCATCAGTTTGGGGATGACTAGAGTTGGAAAGAACTAGGGGTGTAAATGGATAGGATAATTTTTGCACCGTATTCGATTCTGAAACCGTTTTTAACAATCCATATCCGGTTTTAAGCAATCCGGCGGATAAGGATATCTGATTCCAAACATGACACATGTATATGGTATAGGATATGGTATGTCAAATAGTCTAGAATATGGATTATCCGAAAATTAAATAGGATTATTCGATGGTTTTAATCCGAATAATCCGATTTTTTACCGAAATTTCTAACACAATAGAGCATAATTTGCAGTTTGTTAGTTGTGAAGTTCGTTCATTGAACAAAAACTCACTTAGATAGTCGTTGTTAAGACTATATAGTACAACTTTGTTAGTTCCTAGGTTACTGAACACTTAGTTTTGGTTGTATGGTTTGACAATTTATTTTTGCATGTATCTATCCGATTAATTTTGTTTCCGCACAGAATCCGCTCTGTTTATATTCCTGAATCCGCGACCACATATATCCGACTCTGAATCTGCATCCGGTCAATATCCGCTCCACTCTAAATCCGATAGAAAAATGTGGTATAGGATATGGTAGAGCCAAAATTCGATCCCATCCGTTTACATCCCTACGAAGAACCGATGACCTCCCTTAGATTTCAGTCCCACAATTTTTTTATCACCAACGGTGTGTTTTTTCTCCGGTGACCCCCATATAGGCAAATATCACTCGATCGAGAGTGCATCATTAAAGTCCCATTACACAATAAATCTAGTACACTAATAAAGGTACAACTTAACCAAAGATAAAAGTGAAATTGGAACACCTAAAAAAAAAGTGAAATTGCAATTGCACAATACAAAATGCAATTTTCAAATAAATAAATACAAAGGACATAAAAATAACAAAACCAGTGACTGAATCTTTACACGGGTGTCTAATTTTTTAAAAGGGTGACGAAACTTAAAAAGAAAAGTGATTGAAATACAACAAAATTGAACAATGAATGAAAATTAGCATGAAATCCCGTTAATTCATACATACACGACAAGACGCTTGCACCGTAGCGGCACTACAGCTGGAAGTAGAAGTGGAAAAAACAAGCTAGGCCTCCCCGGTGTCCCGGTTTGGCCATACATATGCCGAAGGAGACGTGTGGGCGTCGATATCGGTCGGGCAAGTACGCACGTACTCCCTCCGTTTCACAATATAAAATGTTCTAACTAGATCACATGTTGGCTAGGTGCAAAACCCAAACGAGTACATACACATTAAAACATGTTCACATAAATCTGGATACATGTGAATTTGGACAAAAAGGTAAAACATCTTATATTTAGGAACGGAGGCAGTACAATACAAAACGTATGCGCAAACGTGAATTGGTGCGGTTTGTCTGTACGTACACTACAGGCAACGTATATACGCCGGACAAGTGAACAACGATGTCGCTGTCTCGTACGCACGCACGCACAGAAACGTAGAGTCCAAAACCTTGGATGAGCAGCGACGTGAGAGTACGTGTCCGGTCGATCGACCGTTTTGCGGTGCGGGTATACGCATACACAGCAGCGCCGTGGCGCCATCCACGTGTGTCCGTGTTCCGATTTGCTTGGTGAAAGAAAGTCCTTGACGTGTGTGTTCGCGGGCTCGCTCTTTGTCGTGCGTGGATGCATGGATGGATAGATAGATCCATGGAAGGATCCAGCTCATGCATGCTCTCGGTTCGAACTTAGAAGGGCGAGAAATAAGTGTACGTCACGCAGCACGATCTCATGACGGCCGGCATGCATGCATCCACCCGGCCGTCGACTCGCAGGTTAATAAAGGAAGAAATATAAAAAAGGAACAGCGACGCGTGCTGATCGATCGGAGATGGTGCCCTGAGACCGCCATGGACGATCGACGTGAAACACACGCGTTGTTTTGTTGGTCGGTGCTGCTCTGTTGGTCCATCGATCCACCGGGACTGCTGATGGAGGAAAAGATGACGACTTTCGCAGCAACTTGCTCCGTCAGATCGTGACGCAGGGTTACTTGTGTTTGTTGTTTTGACTGTACGTCTCCGTGAGAAGCCATGCATGCATGCAAGCGGCCCGAAGAGTTCATGGACGTCCACGTGTGTGAGTGTGTCACGCCGCGACCGACCAGCTAGCGTGTGCGTCCCGCGAACTCTTCAATTTATTTTGGTGTTTACTGGTGATGATGTTGCTTTTATGAATTTCCGGTGACCTTTTTTCTTAGCGGTTAGCGTCCACGTCTTGGTTGCCTGTTCGGGTCTCTATGCTCGGGTCAGACGGGACGCACACGCTAACCGCTGTTTGCTGCCGCCGAATTAATTTATGGAAATATTCTTCCAAGGACGAACAATCAAAAATTAACGCAAGGCTTATCTTAACGCTGTGTAGTACGTACGTGTGTAAGCCTGGATCGATCGTCGCATATGTCCAATTAACGCGTAAGGCAACTGTGAAGGCAATGCTAACCGCTGTTTCCTGCCGGCGAATTAATTTATGGAAATGACGAACAATCAGAATTAACGCAAGGCTTATCTTACCGCTGTGCAGTATGTACGTATGTAAGCCTCGATCAATCGTCGGATATGTCCAATTAACGCGTGCCGTGCGCCCGAGCCCTCGGATTTATTGGCACCAGATGAATTGAAGCCACCTGATATATATATCGGGCAGTGAACGGAACAGAATGGGCGCGCGCGGCTCAGTTGGTTGGTCGATCGACCGGCCGGACGATGGATCGTGCATGTCAGTTGGTCGATCGGGGTATATGCATGGCTACATGCACGTCGTAAAATTTTCCTTCGGACCGATGGCTACGTACGTTTCGCATGATCGGGGTCGTAAATAATACTCCCTCCGATTGGGAAAGGTTGACGCGGCTGTCTTTTTACAAAAAGGCCCTCCAAGTATTAATTACTCAACCCGCACTACCCATCCCCTCCTGGTCAACACGCACTACTCCATCGTCTCCATCCCCTCGTGACCGCTCGCGACAATCCTCTCTTCCGATTCCCCTCCTTCCCCTCGCGATTCACTCTCTCCGGCGACCCCGTCCCCCCGGCCTCCGGCATTCCCCGTCCCCTCAGCGCTCTTCGGCGCTGCCTCTTTTCCCGGCGCTGCGCTTTTCACCTCACCGCCGTTCTTCCTCTCGCCGCCGCTTTTCTTCCGCGTCGAAAATACTCTGCTTTTTAGTCCGATGTGACCTGGTAGCGCCGGATCTGGTGGCTGCCGCGCTGGTTCTGGATGCGCCTATGCTGGATCCGGTGGCCGCGGCGGTGCTAGCATCGACGACGACGCGTGTCCTCGACGTCGGTGCCCCTCTTCTCCATGGCAGCGCGCTGGAAGCAGCCGGGGAGCGGTGGCTAGCCGGGAGCGCCAGCGGCAATGGCAGACGAGCGGAACAACTCTATGGTGGAGCGCTGGAAGCGGCCGGCGGCCGGCGGCGTACGGAACACAGCCTACAGAACGGGAGAGGAGCAGCAGCGTGGGGATGAGCGGTTGGAGGCAGAGCCTCGCGTGGAGCAGCGAGGGGAGCAGTTGAACAGCCAGCGCAGGGATCGCGGCTGGAGGAGCACAACAGCGCCGGCCGCCGGGGAGGAAGAACGGAGACGAGCGAAGCGATACGATCCAGTTTTCTTTTTCGCAGTATTTATGGGGTTTTTCTGTAAAAGAGACATAATACGTGAGCCGCGACAACCTTTCAGGTCGGAGAGAGTAGTAATATTCGTGCGTGCCTGGTGGATGGATCGCGCGCGATCTGATCGAATCTTTTTTTGAAAGGTAATACGATTCTCACTAAGAAAAGGACAATATACAAAACATGTACAAACCGATCTTACCGATCTTTAAAGATAGATCGAATCAAAGAAAGAATCAAAGAGATCGAATAGTCAATGGATCGATCGTGTCACTGTCATGCGTGCATGTACCTAGGACTACGTACGTACACGCATCCCACAGCCAAATAAATTCGATGGCGCCGTGCATGCTAATTCATCTCTGACTAGACCGTTCTGCTTCGCGTACGTACATTGCCGATCCTCCTCCAGGCCGGTACGTACGGTGGTTAGCTAGCCTTGATATACAGTATACCGGTCGTGCGTATTTATGTACGTACGGTCCTAGGTAGACGACGCAATCAAGGACGTCGTCGTCGTTCTAGGTCGATCCTGCGACGCGTACATGCCTAGCTACCTAGGCCCTTGCTACCGGCCTAGGTCGACATCGATGCACATTCACCCACCGGCCACCGTGTATATGCACGCTCAATTTTGAAAACATCTACTGTATGAGTAGGTCGGTCGATCATGCATGTCTACTTGGTTAGCTCATTTATTTATTGCATACACTGTTAACCTAGCTAGACTTAGTAGTCCTTGCATTCGCAAAAAAAAAAAAAAAACGTAGTAGCAGTCCTTGAGCTACCTGGTGAATATACGCTGTCTAATAATTTCAAGGTGTTACTACTATACATGGAGTGGATCGGTAGATCGAGAGCAGGCCGACAACCCGACAAAGATCCGTATGAGTTTTGTGTATGTCCCCTAGCTAAAACAAGCCATCTTAGTTTTAACTAGCTGAATGCCCGTGCGTTGCCACGGACACTTAAAAAATCAACAACGTGCACGTTTTATATGTAAACATAAAATACTCTTCATTTGTCATGGTAGCACACTTTGAAGACGTGCACTCGGTAGCTGCAGGTTTCCTTTGCTCCTAGTCAGACCTCTCGTGCTTGTGCGGTCTGCCAGCGCCGATCATCGATGATCGAGAAGATGCATGCTGCCCTGGATGGAGCGGAGATGCTCGGCGGCGCTTAGTAGGCAGGGCGATGCGAGCCAATTCTATCGTGACATTTTGGATGAGGAAGCAGCGATATGGTGGCGCTGGTTTTTTTAGGTCGCACGTGTCTTATCAGATTTCAGTGTCGTTGTTTCCTGTTTTATTTTGACATACCTGTTTTTTTACGTACCATCACGATTCACGACCACGGTTTTCTTGTTGCAGACTGGAGACGTGCCCATTGTAATTTGGTTTTTGTCGCCGACAATGTGAACATGAAGTAGCACGGGCGGAACAATTGAGCTGGGTTCCTAGAGAAAAGTTATTATTTTGGTTACCATGGGAGCGTGCTGTAGCAAAGTTGCCGTTGGAGTAGCGATCCTGCAATTATGTTTTTTCCTCTAGCGATCACGTTGGAGTTAGGAGTCAACACGATCGATCGATCGATCAGGTTTCCCTCAAGCAATCTTTATACTGGGCCGGCTTTGTAGGTTGGATCGGTCTTACATGTTTCTCTGTTCCTGGTTTAGGATTTTTTTTCTTTGATCTATCTGGGCTGGGCAATCTGGGCCGGGTGGATCGTGCAAAGGAACTGAACGTATCCGAAACCTACAATGAAACCATGCAACGGAACGGGTAAAGATCGAATTTTTACCGATCGATGACTCGATGCTGAACCTACTTTTACTCCTTTTTTTGACCGATTCGTGGCTCGATGGTGCGACGTACCAACGTACGACCACCAACGTACCTCACGGACGTACCATCACGGCAACTACAGATATTATAGTATAGATCTATGCACGTAGGCCGGTCTCGAGCCTCCCCATCACGCTACACGCAGCTTCCATGGTCCATCAAAGCGCCGCTCTAGTACGCCACCTTACCTTGTTTTGTTTGGGCGGTGGCTGGTGGGCCTACTAATTTGTCACCTCGGCTTGGGTACAAGGAGAAACCTCAAAATAAAAAACTGACCGAAATGCAAATGGTGAATAGGATATTATAGTATACACAACTGTGGCGGTGTCGACGACTAGATCATGCGAAATCATAAAAGAGAACCTCGTGACGAGAGTCGGAAGGAATCGATGATAACCCTTACAGTTTAGTCCGCTAAGGGCACCTCCAACCGAGGCCCGCATACGAACAGATCCAGTCCGAATCTGTCCGGACGTACAGGGGAGCCGCTCCAACGGGCCACCGCATGCGGACTGTTGCCCGCATGGACACGTTTTTCGCCCCAAACCTACTCCAAGTTTGGTCCACGTTTGGAGAGAAACGGACAACCTCCTGGTCCGCCCTATGTCCTCCCCTGTCCGCCTTGGGCCCAGTCGGCAGCGACACCAACCCCGCCCCTCCCTCCCCTTCCCACATCTCGACCGGCTGCCGCCTGGTCCGCACTCGCCGCCGCCTGTTCTGTCCTCGCCGCCGTCCACTCTCGTCGGCGGCAATAACGGGCTGCCCTTCGCAGCCGTTTGCGTCGTCGGCTGGGCTGCCCTTCGTCGCTGTTTTCCTGTCCCGAGTAGCTCTCCAAAGGCCGCCTTCCTCTCATCTTCTCTGTCGCCGGTAATGGCAAGACTAGTCCGTCCCCGGCCTGGAGGACACCGCGGCGAAGTCGGAGGACAACCTTCTCGCCGGGATACTTCTGTAGGCTCGGCCTTTGGCTCGGACTCGGCCGCGAAGTCCACCGCCCGGAAGGTGTTCGACAGAAGGTAGAGGATGATACGTCCAAAACGTATCTACTTTTCCGAACACTTTTGCTGTTCTTTTACCTCTAATTTGTGTTTTTTGAATGCAACTAACACGGACTAACGCTGTTTTCAGCAGAATTCCCCTGGTGTCTTGTTTTTGTGCAGAAAGTCAAGTTTCAAATTTTTGTGCAGAGAACGTACGCATAATTAAAATGTGGAAAACTTCCCAATTCTACCAATTTTTGAAATTCGAACAACTTACAAATACAAACATTCCTTTGACTTCCAACAAATATAAATCCGAAAAACATTTGAACGCAGACATTTACAAATTTGAATTCTTTACCCCGCGGTAATTACAAATACGACCAACAAAAAACAGCATGACTACAAAAAAACACTGACTATTTATAGCACATGATCAAAATTCAAACTTGAATATTTCAAAAAACAGATGCCTTTCAAATCTAAGCATTCAACAAACGGCAGGAAAATTCAAATATGAACAGCTTCCCAACTTTAGCAACCTTTCAAACTTGTACAACTTATAAGTGCAAACTTTTTTTTAAGTTCCAACAAAATTAAATCTACATAATTTTTCAATGCGAACATTTACAAATTCGACTTTTTCGATATTTTTCCTTCAGACGCGCGGCATGCGCCGCGCTAAGTTGACTAGTATGCGTTAACAACAGCTAGCCACAGTCCAAACCCCTTTGGATGACCGGTTAGCGAGGTGGAGAGTCTGGTGGATGGTTTTGCGGTGCAAGCAGCGTCGTGGGATACTAGCACCGTGGCATCCTTGCGTGTTCTTGGTGAAACCCCATGCATCACGTCACGTGTGTGTTGGCGAGCCGCTTTTATAGTAGTGTTCTGCCATGCATGCATGTCGTGTGTGCAGCAGCCATGGAAGGATCCAGCTCATGTGTACAGCGATGTGTTTGCAGATCCGTTGTTCCTTTGCGCGTCTGTGATTATGTGAGCAGCTAGCTTTGTTCCTTTGCGTCACACGTACGATCGAGCGAAAATGGGCCTTGTGATCAAAATTCAGTCCTCCATCCGTTCACTACATGCTACCTAGTTTTTCAATCTCGAGTACACACATTATAAAATGAGTTGATATACGTACAATAAGTTTAGATACATTTCAATAAAAACCTTAAAATGTCTTTAATTACTGTAGTAAACGGAGGGAGTGAAGTCAAGTTTCAAACCCAAGCACAGGTTCTCGGTCACGCAGCGTGATCACATGACGGCACAGCGTGTCGTCGTAGCTACCGGTATTTCTGCCCGATCAAGGTACGTAGGGAAAGCGACCAATCAATATATAGGATGTACTCCCTCCGTTCGGATTTAATTGACACACATTTTGTTACACATGGATGTATCTAGACAACAAACAAGTATAGATACATCCATATTTGGACAAAACCAAGTCAATTAATTTGGAACGGAGGGAGTACTCCGTAGAAGCTGAGAGTAATTAATCACTCTCAGCTTAATCAATGAGAGAATCGCGACCGACACAGATACTACAACAAGGTCACAGCGACCGACCAAGGCCAGGCGCGACGTCGACACAGCTACAAAAAGAAAGAAAGAAAATAAGAAGAGCGACGCATGCTGATTGATCAGATCGTGGCCTCAGACCGCCATTGCCGATCGGCGTGAAACACACGCGTTGTGTTGTGTCACTGCCCACGCCCAGGCCCGGCCTCATGGGTCGGTCGGTGCTGCTCTGTTGGTTCACTGTCCGTGTCCTCATCCATCGATCGGGACTGCTGATGGAGGAAAAGATGACCATCTTCGTCGCAGCATGCAACTTGCTCCGTCAGATTGCTAGCTGCTGAATCTGTCGTCGATGGTGACGCAGGGGTACTAGTGTTTGTTTCTTGTTTGGACTGACAGGACGGTTTCGTCCGTGTGTAGGAGTAGCTGCTTATGAATGGGACATGGTTCCCGTTTAACCTAACCCAGCCTCGCATAAACCAGCTGACTAACTAACATTCGAGGGTCCCATTACTCGCACTTGAAGAAGAAGACGCACGTACAGAATCCGCGGCGCGTCACGAAGCGCCCACGCGGGAGACGGACCAAACTCCGGTGACTGACGGAGCTGGAGATGGAGATGGAGGGATGCCGGTGGCCTGCGGGATGCAGGCGGCGGCAGACAGGGGAGTTGGCTGGCGCGAGGTCAGGAGAAGCAGCCAGCGTGCTGCCACACGGTCGGAAGCGGCGGCCGGCTGGCTGGCGCGAATTCAGGAGCAGCAGCCAGCGTGCTGGCACACGGTCGGAAGCGGCGGCCGGCGTGCTAGCAGAGAAACAGAGCTGCGGCCGACGGGCTAGCAGACAGAGCAGCGGTCGGCGGCTGGTTCTTGTGAGGCCGCTGGTTCGTGACTCAATCCGTGTTGCCCGTGCAGACTCTAGCTGTTAACTTTTCTCATCTTCAGCTCAATTCTCTTCAAGGCATTGAGAGTAATTGTTGTGGATTGCTCTTGTTTAGTGTACGAGTTTCTTTTGCACCTAGCGTTCGAGGGCCAATGTTTGCTACTAGGTATTGTTGTTGCAGAATGTAAAAAATGGTTCGACCCTAAATTTAACCATTTCTAACCCTATTAACCAAAGGGTTAACCTATTTAATTCCCTTAACGAAATGGTTAAATAGGTTTGAATCCAAAATATAGATGGTTAACCAAATCCCACCGTGATAGCTGCGGTTCTATCTCTCGTGATTTCTTTTTTGCTATTCTCAACATATTCATTAGGAAATGCTGTAGCCTGAATGATGGGAACATGTTGGAAGAAGAAGAAGGCAGAACATAGCCTGAATGTGACAATTCTTGCTGTGAGGCCTGTATGAAGTCGTGCGAGGTTTGGGCCCTTGACGGATCTGCTTAAGTTGGCCCAAGTTTACAAACTCGCACAACAGTATCGTGGGTTCTTGTTTGCCGGCCTTTACCGGCAGATAAGAAGTCTGACGCTATGTTTTTTCATGGGCCGCGCGCATTTCTCCCATTTAGCAGGTAGTATTTTTTTTCATTCTTTTTACAAATCTGGAAATATATATTAACTTTTATAAGTAATCCATAACTGAAAATGGAAAATATTTTTATGCAATGAAAGAGAAAGAAATGATGATCTTGTGGACACCAGAATAACTGTTTCTGTAGATGTAAAAAAGTGCCCATATATACAGAAAATAAGTGCATCGTATCAAAAATGAATGTTCTTATATTCAGATAAATGTTTATATGTCACCGTAATATTTTTTATGGATGTATAAAATAAATAAATTATTTAGGTATAACAAACATAGTTGGGTGCTTCAATAAAATGTTTATGTGTTTGTGCAATAAATGAAAAAAATTAAAAATAGAAAATAAAGAAAGGAGAGGCATACAAACATGAATAGAGTAAACAAACCTAAAAATAAGAAAAGAAAACTACAAGCGCTATTGGGGCGGCACACATAGAGAGCAACGTGATCGAGCATCATCACCCTGCTAGCCGCAATAGGTGGTAGTTATGGTTTGCCCATAGTGTGGTCGATGTGCATGACACATAAGAGCGTGTCTACTGGTGTTCCAATATACAGACTGACAAGTATGTCTGACAGGTGCCATTCAGAACGTTGCCAAGTGCTGTCGTCCTATTGGACCGGCTGTTTCGAGTGGCGCCCTCCAATAGGGCCTCTCAATAGTTTTTTTGTCTCATTTTTAAAAAGGATACCACATATTTATTTACAAAAGTACGAGCATCGCCTAGTTTTAAACACAAAGTTAGTTTCACAATAACTGAAGCATATAAATTAGATAATTCATACAACAATTCAAATAAACAAAATCCAAGAAGTTCAACTAGATTAAGAATCAATCTTGGAGTACTTTAGGGACCACAAATGGTCAACTAAATTATTTTACAGTTGATTATGAGTTTTGTTCGTCTCGGATCTTTTTATGCATTGCAATAAAGTTGGCAAACCCGGCGGCACCATATGATTAAACCTAGGCATACCCGGGCCGGCCGGGTTTCGGGCCAGGCTTGTTAAAGCCCGCATGCAAAAGTCAGGCTCGGGCCCGCCCGACCCTGAGCATGTATAAAACGTCTATTTTGTATTAAAATATATTAAATAAATATTTTTGGAGTATAATAAATCATCAATTTCCGGACTTTGTCGGGCTTCCGGACTGGGCTTATTGCGCAAAACTGAAACCTGGTCTGGCCCGGGCTTTTGGGCCGGACTTCTCGTGCCGGCCTGCCCATGCTCAGGTTTACTTATGATCAACTTGGGAAAGAGAGTCATGAGAGTAATATGGCTGATCCTCGAACACCGAGTAGTGCGATCAATCTTGATGATCATGTTGTGTATAATAACACAAACCGTTATGACCTCCCACATCTTCTCTTTGGTCCAGGTAAGAGTAGGGTAAGAGACAATAGTAAACGAGTTTGAAGCACAACAAATGCCGATCGACATTCTTCCTATCACTCTCTTGTTTTTGTGTAACAAAGATTGATTTTCACGTAAAGGCTTCGAAGATTGTCTTCACAAATGGGTAACTGCCATACACTAGGTAGTACCCCTTGGTATATTGGTGCCCATTGCACGCTGGAGCATGGTAGTAAATAATTTCGAAGAAATTTTATGAAACTATAAATTTATCTTGGATATTTATTGGTGGTTTTATTTTATACATTTGATCCGAGTTAGTGTATTTTTTAATTAATCAGTAAAGTTGGATCATTTAGTAAAAATGAAAAGCTGTCTGAGATTTTTCAAGAGTACGCAAAGGTGTACCATATTTTTATAAATGGCAGAATTTCAAGCATAGGACGAAAACTCGTTTCGAACAATAAGCCATACCGGAGTTTGTTCTAAGCTGAGCAACATCGCAACGTCTCGACCGATGCCAATGACCTCCGAAAACCGACAGATCTAACTAGATTTCCTTGTCGACGCGCTATTCACTTTTGATGGCTAAGATTGCTACTTTAAAGGAAACGTAGCTATTAGGAAGTGACTATTTGTGAGTGGACTTAAGATAGCTCTGCCCCAATCGATTTCAGGAGCAAGTAGTAAAACCGATGGAGACATCGGTGATTCTGAAATAAAAATCAATCTCTACAATTGTTTTATTAAAAAGCTAAGAGAAAACCATCGGAGGGCCCTGATTAATCCAGCGACGTGGCACAAAGGGAAGAATGGATAAGATAAACGCCATCGTTCTGTCTCTCGCCCACGCTGCTCGCGCAGGGAGCTGAGCCTCTCCACCATCCATGGCTTCAGAACCCTCGCCGCTCTATCCATCCAGCCGCGTCTCGGCGGAAGCTCGAGCGCTGCACTTTCTTCCGGCCGGCCTATCCGCGCACCGCCAGGCCCATAGGGCACGGCCGACGGTGCCGGTCCATGGTCGTGCGTGCCGGCGGGCCGCCGAGCACCAACGTGCTCATCCTTGCCTTCGTGCTGCCGCTCTCCCTCTTCTTCGGCACCCTCGTCGCCGCCGCCCGCGTCGCCGACGATCTCGACGAGCGGTTCCTGCGGGAGGTATGCATCTCTCGCGCAAGCATTCCGAGCAATAAATCAATCTGTTTGTTTCGTTTGCTCATAGCAGTAGTACGACACAGTGTTAGTAATCATTTCCAGATGGCCTCTGCTAATTCTTGCATATGGCATCTATTAATTAGAAATTAGCTAGTTGCCAATGATATTTCTTACTACTCCGTTCGCCTCTGACAAGATTATGTCTTGCCACAATCGTTTGCAAGGTATTACTACCCGGTATCATTTTTTATTAACACAAGACATATGAATTGAATATCATAGATGCTGTCTATATGTGTGTGTGCAGATGGAGATCAATAAGGCGATAATGGAAGAGAACGAGGCTTCCGACGAAGCCGAAGGCGATGCGGAGGGTACGTCGACGGAGAGGAGGTCGTGCAGCCGGCGGTGGAGAAGGAGCAAGTGCTTGTTACTGCTACTGCCACGCGCACCAGGAACAGGCCGAAAGGGAAGTGTATTAGCTAGAGCTACATGTGTCCAGAAATGTTTGCAAAATGCTAGCTTTCCGTTTGATCGACATAGTATGGAGTTTGCAATGGAATATATAACCAATGCTCCTGATTCCTGAAGTACTACAAAGTTGCTAGTATCTTGTTGACGAAGGAGATGAAGAGCAGGATACAGAACTGACTCGGCCTTGTACTGTACTGTTTCATAACCATACCAAACTGGACAGCTGAAACTTCACAAATTCGTGATTGGCTATACAGATCACAAATTCGTGACCATGTAATGTACTAGTAAGTAGTAACATCATCACCTCCATAACTTCAGTGTTATACGGGAATCAACAACATGGGTTGAATCGTGAATACGGAGGAATGTTGGTCGGATAGGAGATGAATCGGATAGGAGGACGTACTCCTTGGTGCGCTGGCGAGTCGATTGCATGCCGCACTCGCACATCGAGCGTTCTTGTAGTATTTGATCCTCGCGGTGCAGGTCGTGCACGACCTAATTCGGCATCACCCGCCGAGTCGACTGTGCGGAACCCATTGATGATCGAAAGATCGAGCGAGCCTCCTGTTTTTCTTTCTCTTTTAGACTGCATGTCGAGAGCTAAGGCAGGTTAAGTTGCAGCTGTGGACAGATCCGCAAGAAGAACAAGCTAGGATCTCTATGCCCCTGACTGCCTCCGCAACTCTATCGTCCAGTATACGGCACATACCTTTATAGTAGAATGAATGAAAGGAGGGAACGTCTGCAATCCGATTCGAATTCGATCATCTCCCTTGTATTCACGGCGGTGCCCCAATATTAGACCAAATCGGATACCCTAGGCATGAGAATAGGAGCTAATCGTGAGCTACAAGAAAGGATTATGCCATTCCTAACGAACATGCAAACATGCAGCTGTTCAATATGCTAACAGTTGCTAACTTGCATCCAAACTGCTGGGGTGGAGCGGCGAAGGAACACCAGCCCTAGCAGCCTGAGCAGTGAGCAGGCGCGGCAGACGGTGAACTGGGCAGCAGGCCAACAGCGGCGCAGCGCTACAGCTGGCTGGGTTTTTCGCGGCTCTGTTTCTCTCATCTTAAGTAAGACAGAATACTCAAACGTACGGGTATGTTGAATTGGCATACAAGAAAAAACCGCCGATCTGGCAATATAAACCGGGTCAAACGGTGAAAGGGGTGTATTCCAAACGGTTTTAGGAGTTTAGGGGCGAAAACTGAACCAACTCAGAGTTAAAGTTGTAAGGTGAACTTCATGACAAGTTTAGGGGGGTAAATTGGACTTCTCTCCCCAAGATCCGCCCGCTGCGCGACTCTCTTTCCCCTCGCCAGCAGCATGCCCATTGTTTCGCGGCCACCACCAGCGGCCGCCTCCATCCCTCCTTTTTCTCTCTCCCTGCAAGCGTCGCGCCGTCGACGCTGCCGGTCTGGCGGTGCAGCGGCATGTCAGAGGAAGAGCGGCATTAGCCTCCCGAGTGACATTGGATGGGAGGTAGATGCATTGTAACTACGGTTTGGTTAGTGTTGTCCAGTCTCCACCAACACATTGAGATGCGGTCACGATTTTCTAAATTTCTAACCTACGGAGAAATACAAGCAAATATTTGTTAATTGTTACTACTCTCTCGTTCCAAATTAGATGACTTTCATTTGTCTACATATGGATGTATCTAGATGTGTAACAAGTTTAAATACATTCAAATCTAGACGAATGAAATTCATCTATTTTAGAACGGATGGAGCATTACATTGCATCAATAACTGTTACTCCCTCCATTATCGCATTAGCTGCCACCGATTTCGTACAACTAATTACCCACAAAAAAATCGGTGATAACTAATATGAAATTTGAGGGAGTATAGTTATGGCCGTCGTTGCAAACTTGCAATGTTCCATGTTCTTCATGTCATCACACATGTCTCATTGTAAATATAAAATGGACATAAGTATTAGTTATTTTAATCTATATGTCATCACTACATTCTTTAAAGACACCACTAATATGAGGTATGAGTTGTATATGATGATCGTCAACAAGTTGCTCAAATTTGTTCTAGCGAGTTTAAATGCTAATAACCTCCTTGTAGACCCAAGAAAAAAATTGAAGTGTGGGCACACTCCCCATTTTTTTCACAACGATAATAGTTAGAAAATGATAATATAAGTAGCCAATTGATTCACAACATTGTAGTTCAATATATGTTTCAAATGAAAGATTCATATATATCATCTTCTCTTACTTTGCTCCCTCGATAAATGTCACAAAACAATACGGTTCAAGAGCTTATCACCCATACTATTTCTCAACTTATTCTTCACTGAATCATTGTAGAAAAAAATATTTCAACGCTCGTTGTCGCCACCGGAAAAAGAAATATCAATTTGAGAAGTAGATTAAATCGTAGACAACAATACAACATGCATTTTATTTGTTTCAACTCTTTTCCGAAAAGAGACGCAATGTCACTATTCCTCTTCATAATCAATTCGATGATCCTAGAAAAATATATAAACTATTGGTTGATAGTTGCTATTTATTAACATATATTGTCATTCTACACACAATACACTTCTAACACAAATAGTGAGCCAGTTGGGAATTATATTTGTTGTTCACCTGTTCGGTTGTGTCCTTGTGGGGGCAAATCACCAAATCCAGTAGCAAATCGAACACATTAGGGGCACTGATTAGTGGTATACATTCCTCTGCTTGGGAGCCTGGGCGCTACTCTGCTCGGGCGACCGGTGGCGGTGGCCGAGCGGCGAGCCGCAAGCATGGGGCGTGGCATCGGTGGCCAAGCGAGCGGCAACGGGGCAGCCCGTAGGGGATCCGGTGAGGCAAGGGTGTTCCAGGTAGGGGAGAGCATGAGGTAGCCGCCGCAGCAGCAACCAGTCTCATCCATGGCGAGCGACACAAAAAGGAGCGACATGGACGCGTTCGGTCGTTCCTAGAAAGCTCGAGTGTGGAATCTAGTAGCGATATTCTTCCTAAGGCCCACCCGGCCCATCCTTTAGGTCCGCCAGTGTAGACTATGTTCTTACTAAGAGCATCTCCACCGGCACGCCTAATAGAACGTATGATAACGTTTTTATGACACCTATTGGGATCGCCGGTACACGTTGTCGCTCTATTGGGAGGGGCTACCCCCGACAAGTGTCTACTGTTTTAATTTAGTTTTAGGAAAGATACTCATTAGATTTTATGTGCAATGTATTTATGTAGCTATAGAAAAACATGACTATAACAGGGCCATAGAGTGGCCAAGCGATCCACTCATTGGATCTTCTGTGGCTACCGTGCACAAAAATCTACACTAATAAGATCCTCCAACTCATTGCTCTTCCTAGCGCTCTCCCTACATCTCTCTACAACCACTTGAGCCTAGCGCAGCCATGGCGTTCTGGAAAGAACTATCGAAAATGGACTATGCCCAGAGATGGAGTGTAATGATTATTCCTGAGAACTGGTAGACTGAACAAAATTGAAATATATTTTTTTATATTCAACTATTATACTTATTTTAATCTAAGTGTTATCTGACTTTGGTATTAAAGAGTACAATTTCCTATTACTTATATCACATAGTTTTCTTGAAATTAGTTAGGTGTTCCCTATTATCCAGCAATATCATTCAACTGTTTTTTACGCGGAATTTACACTGTCAATTGTGATGAAACTTCTCCTTAAATGAATTATATTGTATTGTTCAGAAGTTTGATTGTGGTAATTTTGAAGTCATTGTTGTAATAAAGAGCATGCATACGTATTTTTATGTGTGTGTGTCGTTGTGTATATATTTTAAATATCTAACATACCAAGATAGATATCTCTAAAACTAATGGTCAAACAAATATCTTACTATTGTTCTAGAGTGTTCTAAAACTGCTTATTTGAGCACGGAGGGAGCAGCGGTAACTCTGCATCCTTTTGGCCTACCGTGGGTTACCCAACATATCGAGGATGGTGTGCACGTGTCGACCAATGAACAAGACATTAGGTACATGTAGAATTAATTGCGAATCTACGGTGTATTTCAGGGGCATTGTACCGCCATTAAAAAGCATGAGCCAAAGAAAAAAAATGAGGTCGACCAGTTGTTCACTTCCATGACATGACCCTGGCCCTACATAAGACATAATGTGAAATGCTATAAGACACTTGACCAAGGATGCCTACCGCCATTAAAAAGCATGAGCCAAAGAAAAAAAAAGAGGTCGACCAGTTGTTCACTTCCATGACATGACCCTGGCCCTGCATAAGACATAATGTGAAATGCTATAAGACACTTGACCAAGGATGCCTAGCGCGAGACGAAGTAAGCTATAGTGTGCTATTTCTACGTTATCCAATCTTTTTCATGACCACTCTCCTTGAGTATAAGGAGATGCTGCCATTTATATGTTATCCAATCATTCCGTCACTATGCACGCAACCAAAACAGAGCACCATCTCAAAATCAAAAGAAAAATCATGGGGAGAGCAAGTGTGTACGTAATAATGAACAAAATCAGTTGTAGATCAGCTGGGTACTTCCATTTTTTTTCCTTTACGTGGAAGTAAAATTTTGTTGGTAGGCTCTTCCATGCATGGTACAACAGTTAGATAGGTGCTTGCTTGTTTCAGAATTTGCACAAGCAAGCAAAATAACTATTGGCTGAACTAAGTAGGCTCAGTTGCATAATGACCCATAAGTATAGGGGATCGCAGCAGTCTTCGAGGAAGTAAAACCTAAATTTATTAATTCGACACAAGGGAGCCAAAGAATACTTATAAGACTTAGCAGCTGAGTTGTCAGTTGAGCCACACCTAGAAAAGCACTAGTAACAGGGGTGATGTGATAGCAGCAGTAGTATGAGAGCAATAGTGACAGCAACACAGCAGTAATGACGTTAGAAAATAGCTGGTGCGTAGTTGACAGAAGAGCAATGATGATTAATATGGACCGGGGTTCCCAGCTATCTACACTAGAGGTAACTCTCCAAACAAAGCATGTGTTGGGTGAACAAATTACAGTTGGGCAATTGATAAAATTGTGTGGGCATGACAATGCATATTATGATAAGATAAAGTTCACTGTAGTATTTAATTGGGCATTACAACATAATACATAGACCGCTATCGAGCATGCATCTACGTCTAAATAATCCACCTTCAGCTTAGCATCCGCACCCCTTCCAGTATTAAGTTGCAAACAACAGATTATTGCATGAAGTAAAGTGTGTAATGTAAACAATGCAAATGACACGTAGACATAGCATCGTTGTTTTATCCCTAGTGGCAACAGCACATCCACAACCTTAGACGTTGTTGTCACTCGCCCAGATTACTTGAGCCATGAACACACTATCGAGCATAAATACTCCCTCTTGGAGATACAAGAAACTACTTGATCAGGGTAACCACAAGTACTGGAGAGAATGCAAGATCTTAAATAAAACATAAGTATGATAACATGATGAACAAACTGATCATAATTCCACAATTCATCGGATCCCAACAAACACAACACCTATTACATCTGATGAATCTCAATCACCCATGTGCCTAGTGCTGGAAATATGCCCTAGAGTTAATAATAAAATGTTATTATCATATTTTCATGTTTAGATAAATGTTTATTTTTTCCATGATATGATTGTATTAACCGGAAACATAATCATATGTGGTTACATAAACAACACCGCGTCCCTAGTAAGTTTCTAATAGATTAGCTCGTTAATTAATGATGGTTATGGTTTCCTGATAACGAACATGAGTTGCTAATTAATTAGTGGAATCATATCATTAGAAGAATGACGTGATGGACAGACCCAACTAAAACATAACAATTTGATCGTATCATCTAGTTTTAATTGTCATGTCTTTTATTTTTAAGTCATCTAGTTTTAATTGTCATGTCATTCCGGGTACGGAAGAATGCTTTGGGAAATAATCATCGTCGCTTCGTGACTGAGTGACCTGTCTTACAGGTATCTCAGAAAGTACTTGTTGAATTACATGAATCAAGGCTAGGATTTGTCCCTCCGTGTGTCGAGAGACATACTCTAGGCACACTCGGTAATGCACATTCGATAACGCTTGCAAGCACGTGACTCATGAGTTAGTTATAGAGAATGTTGTATTACGGAACGAGTAAAGAGTACTTATTACTGAACTAGGTATAGTGATACCGACGATCTAATCTCGGGGTAAGTAAAATATCGCGTGACAAAGGAAATCGAATAAGGATTATTGTAATCCACGATATAGTGGTTAAATCAATAAAGATCTCCGTTGAATGTGTGAGTCACTATGGACATCATGATCCCGGTTATGGTTATTGATCGGAGAAGTGTTTTGATCATGTCCGCACGTTCTCGAACCCGTAGGGTCACACACACACTTAACGTTCGGTAACGCTAGAGTAGCTCTGGGATAATTATTAATGGTGTCCGAATATTGTTCGGAGTCTCGGATGAGATCCTGGACATCATGAGGAGCTTCGGAAGAGTCCGAGATAAAGTTTTATATATGGCAAGTTGATTTCAGGATTCCGAAAAAGTTCGGAATTTTTTCAACACAGTATCGGAATGATCTAGAAGGTTTTGGAGTGTCCCACGATGGGGCCCACCTGCCTCCAAGGGCCCACATGGACCGAGGGGTGGCCCATCCTGCACAGGACCCCAAGGTCCATGCGGCTAAGGAGGGTGGGGTGCAACCCTAACCCTAGGGTGCCTTGGGGGGCAATTTCCCCGCCTTTGGCCGCCGACCCTAGGAGATGGGGGCGCACCCCCCAGCCCTCCTGCCTATATAAAGAGAAGGGGGAGGCGCACCAAGGGGCTCCCAAACCTAGCCATCACGCCCTCCTGCCACACCTCCTCCTCCTCTCGTGCATCGCTTGGTCAAGCCCTGCCCGCACGAACCTCCACCATATCCACCACCACGCTGTCGTGCTGCTGGAACCGATCCATCTACTTCTCCATCGTGCTTGCCGGATCAAGAAGGAGATGTCATCGAGTTGTACGTGTGCAAGCCTCGAAGGTGCCGCACGTTGCGGTGCTGATCGGGTCGAACTTCACCAACAACGTCATCGAGTTGCGTTGAAATAAACGTTCAACGCGCGTGTTCTTCGAGGGTATGATGATCTATCCTCCCCGTTACTAGCATCTTCTAGATTGGATCTTGAGTGTTGCTTCTGCATGCGAGAGATCGTTTTTCTTCGCAATCTTTTACACCTAGAGTCGGCGGGTGGAAGCCCCGGAGGTCCATGCCTTGTGCACGAGCCCACGGAAAAGCAACACATCACCCACAACGTTGCGCATCGGATGCACCACCTGCAGCTCAAGCACCGCCTCCAAGAAGGGGACGACGCAAAGATACTACCACTGCCTGATCCGGCTAGCCGGACTTACGGTTTCCTCCGGTGCTCGAGGAGAGGGTCCAGTCAAGGTAACGATAACGCCTCCATGGAGGTAATGGCACCGTCACCACACCACTCCAGCGGAGATTACCCCCCCCCCCCCCCAAAGGTAGGAACTTCGGAATACATCCTCGTCTTCATGGTGTGGTTATTTGTGACCCCCCCCCCCTCCCCCACCGCCGCCCTATACTTACTTGTATCTACCTTGTTTATCGTCTCTAGCTAGAATGTATGTTTCCATATAGGTTGATCACATCTTGTTGCAATCTAGAGAACCTATATTCTTGTTAATCCCAAATTTGCTTAATAGAAGAGTAAAATTTGTAGTTGTATGTCCCCCCCTAAGTATACCTCTTCGATCCTTTCAAAAAGTCTTTTGTGATCTATTATAAATGTACATAGAAACCAACAACTGAATCTAATCTTATTACAGTTACTTACATTTAGGCTCGCAATCAAATGTAATGTCACTATGGAATTAAAAACATTCAATTTATTGGATTCCCTTACATCATTTTGTTAAGGGTAATAGCGTAATATTGTGCGTTATACTTAAACTACCTAAAAAAAATAAAGGATAGCAGAATAATTAATGCTATTTCATAAATAACTTATAAGAAAAAATTACCTTGTAGACATAACCAAAAGCACCGCATCCGACCACATTATCCAATTTGAAATTTTCTGTTAACTTTATGGCTTGAGGAAGATTAAACAACAACAATCTCGAACGTCTCTTACAAGTATGTCCTTGTCCACAATTGTTCGTTTAACCTCCCTTTTCTGTGGTCCATGGAAAATATGGTCTCCTGTCACTAATTATGAATTAGAGTACAGATTAGGAAACACTTCTAAAATAAAATACACGTGTATTGCTAGTTTGTATTTCAGTATTTCACTGATAGCAGAAATGGTTACAGTCAATGGCTCAATGCAGATAGAAGATATTGGGTATATGGTCCAGGTGGAGAAATAGAATAAACCACGCCTACAGTTTCAGGGAATATTCCGGTTCATGGCCCCAAAGGTTGTCATTGTCCCTTTTGGAGCAGTTGCTGGCAGTCTGTAGGGGAGTACGCTCTCCTAATCAAAGCCCACAAACTTTAAAATTCAGTCAAAACCTAATCAGTTCTAAATATTGAGCTACCCAAGACTAACACATACACATTAAATCAGGGACATTCACCTCTATTATTTTCTTGGATCTTTTTTAACCTCAATTGATGTGTCTTGTTGAAATGCACATTACAGATGAAAATGTCAAGAGTGCATTTCTGCACACACACTTTTCTATAACCTGCAGAGAAATATAGAAGCCTTAATGTAAGAAAAGATCAAAACTATCCTAAAATTGGGATAACTGGTACCTAAGTTAACATGATCTATGAGTTGTTTAGAGTGGAATAGCCATGAACAAGCATTCATTCACAATAATAATACTTAACAAACGCATGTTCTTCCAATTTACGTTCATAACCAAAATACGATTATTTCCGTATGACTCTCTTCTGCTCTTCTCATTAAAAAGAATGCAAATTAGCAGAACAAACTGTAAAAGCAAAATCACAGAGCCCTCAACCAGAGTAAGCTGTTTTAGGTCCCCTCACCTTACTTAAACTCCTTGATTTCATCCTCTTTAATTTACACAACCGTGTTTTGATTTGAAATAAAATCTACACGAAATATATGTGCATCGACGAGTAGATTCCATTCTCGTGATCGCTTTCAAATTTCGTCAACTGTATTTTCTTAATTTAACACTGGAGTTCGCACCATTTTTAGAAAAATGTTGTCAACTTCGTTGCACTCGGTCGACCATTCAGAATTTCCTTCAGCGAGTAGATCTATCACGCAGTTTCACACAATTGTCGTGTTGTAGCTTTTTCGTTTTGACGGACACCATCGTCGTAGTTTTGTTAGTCTCTTGGGAGTTCTTCTTAATTTCTATGTATCTAAATTTAGCAAATATGAGCATTTTAATGTGTTGTGAACTTATGAATATTGGAATATGTTGTGAGGGAAGCTCCAACGTGCCGACCCATTTCGTCCGTTTCTGTAACCGGAACGATCTTTTGGCCTGCTCAATATAGGAACATAAAAAAATCTCAAATGGGTCACGCGCGTTGCGTTGCGTCGTCACGCGAGCACGTGGACAGGGATGGTCATTTGCTATCTGTCGGCCAACCCAAATGGACAAAAAAGGCCCAAAATGGTGTCCGTTTTGCTTCGTTTGGGTCGGCGCGTTGTACTTGACCTGAGCGTGTAATGAAATATTCCTGTTTTCGCACTAAAAGTGTTTTGGACACAATATTTGCTCCATATTTTCTACATTAGTCGCACTGTAGCGCGCCCAGGCTTCGATAAATTCCTGGGTCCGCCACTGCATGTAGGTACGGATGTATCTAACACTAAAGGGGAAAGCTACGTAGAGGCGCCGCACACCGTGTCTCTCCGTGCGGCGCGTGCGTATCCGTCCGATCGTACAGCCTGTCTTCATCTAATCTTATCGTTCCAAAGCAAACGACCACCACACAGTCTCTCTCTCATCTCTCTCGCAAAGACCAGAAATCAAAAGGGGCGGAAGGAGGCAACGAGATGTGGGGTTCCAAATCAGGGCTTCGATTCCCGTCGAGGCCGCGGGGAGCAGCACAGCGCCAGGCGGTTTAGCTTGCGCCGCCGTCAACCGATGAGCACCACCACGGCAAGGAGGCGAGCAGTACGACGCGGCAGGCCCCCCTGGCCGGTCACGCACGGCGCTGATCCGTGAGGTAGCAGCTTGAAGGTCGTGGGCGTCGTCGCCACGCTGCAAGAGTTCGTGCCGTGAGTTGCCGCCTCCGAGGACCTCGCCGGGGCCGATGGCCGCCACGTGCTGGTCGCCCCCTCCGAGGACCTCGATGGGGCCGACGGCCGTAGCACGTGCTGGTCGCCGCCTCCGAGGTCCCTGCCGGAGCCGAGGGTCGCCGCACGTGCTGGTCGCCGCCTCCGTGGACCTCTCTGGGGCCGGTGGCCGCCGCACATGCTGGTCGCCGAGAACCTCGCCTGGGCCGATGGCCGCCGCGCGCTGGAGTAGCCATGCCGTCTTTGGGCCATGACAGCCTTGAGGCCAAGCTTGCCATGTAGGGTGTTGATGCACTTAGACATGGCAGCGACACCGACGAGGTGAGTGTGCATATGGATGTACAAGGAAGCACCTTGCCACTGCGGTCAACCCCGCGTTCTCCATAGAGCCTTCCTTGTACGCTACACAAGGCGTGTATGCATCGCCCTGGCTGATTTATGTGGTAGCCAAGTGAAATTTATCTGTCAACCATGTGTGCTTTATTTGGTAACCTAGTGTAGTCAAATGTGGTTTATCTGTCAACATGTAGATTTATCTGGTAACCTTGTGTAATTATGTGTGGTTTATTTGGTAAGCATGTGTAGTCTATTTGTCAACCATTTGTAGATGTAATTATGTCTGGTTTATCTGTCATCCATGTATGTTTTATTTGGCAACCACATGTAGTTTATTTGTCAACCATATGTGTTCATCTGCTAACAACCTAGGTCGTCGGTTTATGTCTTAGTTTCTGGATGACTTCATCTTCTTAAAACATGGCAACCAAGTGTAATTTATCTGGAATCATCCTTTGATGAGATGGCAAATGTATCTAAAGTTTAGATGAAATGGCAAGTGTATCTTATTTTTTAGATGATTTCATATTGATTAAAATGTGGTAATCAAGTGTGGCACCGAACCGGAGAACGTGGCGGGTGCTTTCGAAAAATCTGATACTGTGTCTGAACAATATGGTAGCCGAATCAGAAAACCTGGCGAGCCGAAGTGGAAAATCTGGAGGGAACTTTTGAAAAATCTGATACATGTGTCTGAACAATACGGTAGCTGAACTGAATACTTGGCACATTCAACAAATCCGATAGTTGTGTCCGAATAATGTGGTAGCTGAACCGGATAACCTAGCAGGTGCATTTGAAAAGGCCGATAAATGTGTCCGGACAATGTGGTATCTGAAGCGGAAAATATGATGGTTATTTTTTAAAAATGTGTTAGTTGTGTCCAAATAATGTGGTAACTGAACCGGATAATTTGGCGGGTGCATTTGAAAAATCTGATAAATGTGTCCGAACAATGTGGTATCTGAACCGGAAAATATGATGGTTATTTAAAAAAATATATGTTAGTTGTGTCCGAATAATGTGATAGCTAAACCGAATAAATTTGACGGGTGCATTTGAAATATCTGATAAACGTGTCCGATATGGTATCTGAACCGGAAAATACGATGGTTATTTTCAAAAGAAATGTTCATTGTATCCGAACAATGTGAGTTAAAATAGACTTGAAATTTGTTTTTAAAACCCAGTAACCCTTGCCGAACAAATATGAAAACTTTGTCGGAGAATCTGAAAAATGCCTTTTGAAAGTCTGGTAAACATGTCTAAACCACCTAACTATTTCTAACACCGGAGTTGTCTTAAAGCAAAGTACATAATTTGGACTAAGTATTTTTTTTAAATGGCAGCAAAATAAGATAAGAGTTGCATGTAAGAAAATGTAACGAGAGCATTGCGCAGTCCCTATTTTATTCTCATGAGTTTTATTACAAAAATCTGCATGCATATCTCTTGATCTACTACCGATACAAGTTGCTGACGCTGCAGCTTTTTGACCGTGTGGCAACGTGCTCGCGCAGAAGCTAGGCTAGTGTTGTTAACAGAGGCGCCTACAGCTGGCAACAGAGGCCGCCGCTCGGAACGACATTTCTACGGCGCCGCTCCGTAGCACGGTCCAACACTAAAACGTGTCTAGATGTATACGTATCTACATATAGATGAGTCATCTAATATGAAACGGAAGGACCAGTTAAGTAAAAACCAGCTACCCCAGCTAGATGTGCGATGTGCATCATGAAACCGGTTTAATTTATCTAAACAGTTGTTTGCTGATTTCAGTACGGGCGCATGGATGAGCCTGGCATCAAAAAAGTGATTGCAGTCAATTTATACCGTACCTAGGTGAAGTTGCATGGCCCGAGTCTTCTTTTAGCATCTGTGACTTCTTTGCGTACCCCTAGGAGAGAACAAAGTTGAAGAAAAAAAATAAGATCACATGAAGCCTTAATGAGTATCTCCAACACTACAGTTGCATTTTCCACCATGTTAAAAAAAATGATATAGCCGTGAGAATAAACCACCGCTTGAAACTTGTGTTTACTATATACTGGATACTCCCACCATTTATGTTTCTTCTTGTCCCAAATAAGTTGAGTAGGCTAGATATGAAACCCTTCCACGAGGATTTCACAGGAGGTCACTCATCCTAGTATTATTCTCGTCCAAATGGGTTTCATACCCATAGGACTGGCTAGTTTTAACGTTGGCTCGCCAAACATATCACAACCCTCAGAATGACTCCAACGGGCCGACGTAAACGGACGCGCGTTTGGTCCGCGTTTGGTCCATTTGTGTCGGCAAACGGACAGGACCAGTCCGCCCCTGTCCACCGTTGGTGGCAGTGCGCCCAACGGCCCGACGCATTGAGTCCGTCCGGGATTTTTATTTTAGCTAAACATGCCATATATGGGCCTTTTGTAGTCATATATAGGGGGGTGGGCCACAAACGGCCTTTTTACATAATATTTTTAAAAACAAAACTATATAAAAACTCTAATATTTGCCCTTCGCGGGCTTCTACTGTCATCTAGTCGAGGATGACATAATCCGGCTGTTCCCAGAGGTGCGCCGGTGGTCCGCCTCCGCCTCGCGGTGGGACGACGGCCGGCGGCGTGGGCGGCTGCTCCTGCGCCTGCTCCTCCGCCTCCTCGACCTCCCAGGCGCCGCCATTGAAGACCCAGCGCTGCCCTACCAGGCCTTCTGGCAGCGGAGGCGCCGGTGGCAGCTCCACGTCCATGGCCTGCCACCATGGCTGCGGCTCCTCCATGACCGCTGCCTGCTGCGCCTGCAGGGCCGCCTCCTGCTCCGCGGCGACGTCGGCGAGGACCATGGCCCAGCGCTTGGCCTCGTCCTCCGCGATGGACTTCCTCGAGGCCGCCTTCGCGGCCGCGAGCGCCTCGTCGTCGTCCATGTCGACCTCCGTCTTCACGCGTTGTGGCGGCGGCGGCGGCGACCCAATCCGCAGCGCTCCTCCGCCGCATGTGCCTCTTGGCACTGGTGGGGCGTCCCTCCGCCGCGTGTGCGGCGGCGGTGACCAACGGCCAGCTGGCGGCGTCGGTGGCCGCGTGTACAGGGCCTGCCGCCGCAGGCTGTGCTCGCCGCTGAACCAGGCATCCCAGTTCGGGGACCTAGCCGCATAGGCGGGGTCGTTGAGGAGGGAGGCCGGGAGGCGCGAGCGGCGGCGCTCAACCTCCAGATCCCGTGCCCGCTTGCTCGTCGGCATCGGGGGCACCGGGATGCGCTGCGGGTTCAGGTGCCAATGCTCGGGGAGCTTGACATCTGGCCACGGCAACGGGACCACGTAGACGCGGTCGCGCCGCGCAATCTCGGCGCCCGGCGGCGCGAGCTCGAAGACGGCGGGTAGCGGCTCCGGCTCCGGGGAAGACGATGGCGTCGGGAGGGAGCGCGGTAGCGGCGGCCAGATGACGACCCGGCCTCGACGTCGTTCTTGGCCTTGCCGAACCCCGGCCATCGGAGCGTCATTGCGGCTAGGGTTTGGTCGTCGGAGAGGGAACGGTAGTGGGGCAGTGGAGTGGGGGTGGGTGGGGGCTGGCCGTCCCTATCCCCTGGCATTATAAAGGACTGGGCCAGGGGAGGCTGACCGTCCCCGTGTCACTGCCATGTGGGCCTGGGGAGGACGCCACGCGTGAGCACGCGGACACGCGGTCAGTCCGCAGCGCGTCCGCGCCGACGCAAACCTGGCCCAAATTTGGGCCAGGAATGGGTCGCGGCGGACCAAAAAACGGACCGCGGTTTGGATGGGTCGCCCCGTTGGGCCGTGTTTTTGGCTCGCGCAGACGCGCGCGGAGCCGCGCGGACTCGATGGGTCGCCCCGTTGGAGACATCCTTAGATATGAAACCCTTTCACGAGGACTTACCAGGAGGTTAACCATCCTAATACTACTCTCGCCCAAATGAGTTTCATACCCATGGGACTGGCCAGTTTTTATGTTGGCTCGCCAAGCTTATCACAACTCTCCTCCTTTACCCGGGCTTGGGACCGGGCTATGCCTAGAAGACATAGGTGGAGTTCCACCATTTATGTTTGCACAATGTATTTTGATTGGTTAAAACAAGCTTTGACGGGCAATTTACTGATCACTTTGTAAGCCGTTTATATAACATAAAAATGATGTCATTATATTTATAGTTAACAGTAATTATTGTTGTGATATCATATCACATAAACATCATAGTATCAGAGTAATTGTTGATCAAAGTCATCTCTTAACCAATCAAAATACGCCCTAAAGAAGAGACAGAGGGAACAGTATAGAAAAAGATTTTACGATCAAATCTCTTTTGCGGTTGCGTCACTATGGTGATGGTAGAACTACCAATAGTATAGAACTTCAGCATTTTGTCTACTAGATCAGTTTTTTTATAAATTATTAGAACTGTAATTTTGTATCATATTATGGTCACATGAGCATTATCAGTCTATAATCTAGAACTAGTACCACAGCATGTTTACTTGGATCTATTGGTCCCAATTGTTTCGCTCCATCTCTGGTAGATACTCCCTCCGTTCCAAGTTGTAAGATGTCTTGACAACTTCAAAGTGGATTAAATATAAATTGAAAAGAGTAAATGAACACACTAAAATACTTCTAGATACGTATGAATCAAGAAAAGGCTAAAAATGATTATATTTAGCAACGGAGGGAGTAATATTTAAATAAGTGATGGATGAAATACACATACTGTCAACTGGGAAGCATACATCGTACTCTATTTTACATTTTTTGGAAACATAAAAAAAATTCAATACTGGGACTATCTGTGTCTAGCTGTTACCTCTGTATGTGAAGATTAATCTCTGCTCAGATGCAGTATCAAAGTAGTATCTACATGGCTCACGAGGGGGGATATCTGGAGGTAGAAGGCGCTATCATTCTCCACCTCACGTAACTGGCAAGCCTGATTACCTCCTGTAAAGCAGTGACACATGAAGCTGCTGTCTTGGTAGGTTGTGATGAGCATAAATGCTCGCCGAAGTGTCTCCTCCAGCTGCTCCACTGGGTTCCTCGTGTCTCGGTGTGGCATCAAGTGTGCCTCATGAAGCTCCTGCAGCAGGTCACCTATCATCTTGACACGCCGCGCAAGCTTCTGGCAGGTCTCTTTGTTCCTCCTAACCGTCTGCACTGCCTCCATAATCATTTTGATCAGCCCATATGCATCTATCCCTGCTAGCTGCGCAACGCTGGCCACATACTTAGGAACAAAAGAGAGACGCAATCTCGAAATTTCCAGGGAGTTTCAGCTGACCTTTCATCTTCACAAAATATAGCAGCAGGATTTTGCCAAGAAAGTTCCTGTGATGGGACACATCTTTCTCCTGTGAGTGGACTCAGTTGAAAGTACAAACTTCAACTAGCACAAGAAAACGAACATTGCACAACTGTAATTGTAGGTACTGCATTTCCACCCCACCCACCTCGTACTCACAGATACAATTGATGTTCTCCTCTTCTCACGCAGGTGATAGAAACGCACCGGACAGAGTCTCATGAGCTATGACCATCTAAAGGGCAGATTTCCTCCTGCAGCATTTCCTCAAACACCTGTGCTGCAGAGAGTATTCCGTTGTAACAGCTCATAAACTTAAGGTTGATTCATCAGAATGTTTATCTTGTCAAGGATCAGTTGGCACCAGATGGCTATACATGACCAAGCAGCCCACTGAGAACAGAATAGCCATCGCTGGGTACTACCAGTGACTCGGTGAGCTCTCGTTGGGCGCGGCATTTCTATCAGAAAGGAGAGCACGCTCATAGATACAAGTAACGGTTTTACCATGCGGTCACCTAAGGCACGTGCTCGGGCTCCCCGCCGCCGCGTGCCGGAGCTCCGGCGACGCCGTGCGCTGGAAAACGCGCCTGGAACGGCCGGTGCCCATAAAGACAACGCGATCGGCGATCGTACCTGGGTCAAAGCAGCCACGAGTTACATCCCCGGCACCGCCAGCACTATATATCGCTCAGCGAGTCTGGCTCACAGCGATCGTCCGCGTTGGCCGGCCCATCTTCCGGTTCGTTTCTTTTTTCCTCCATTTCCTTACGTTTTTTTATGTTTCTTTTTTCATTTTTTTCCTTTTCTCAGTTTTATTTTTCTTTTCATCTTTTTTCGGTAGCATTTTTTTTCCTTTTTTCTGTATTTGTCGTTTACTTTTATGGTTTTATTTCCTTTTTTATTTTTTATAAAAGATTTTTGAAAAATGTTCATTTTTGCAAATGGTTTAGATATTAAAAATGTTCATTTTTGAAAGTGTTTCAGAATTTAAAAAATGTTCGTATTTGAAAAATATATTTTTGATAATGGTTCAGATTTTGAAAATGTTTAATTTTTAAATGGTTCGGATTTTAAAATATGATCATTTTTAAAAAGGTTCAAAATTTTAAAATGGTTCAGATTTAAAAAAAAAATCATTTTTCAAAATGGTTCAGAATTTTAAAATTGTCCATTTTTTATAATGGTTTAGATTTTTTTTAAAATATTTTTGAAAATGGTTCAGATTTCGAAAAATGTTCATTTTTTAGAATGGTTCTAATTTTGAAATATGTTTACTTTTTAAAATGGTTCAGATTTTGAAAATGTTCATATTTAAAAATTATTCATTGCGGCCTCCCAGTTGCTCACTGAGCAGGCGGCCCACGAAGAGCTGAACCAGGCGAAGCAGGCGAGGCAGGCCAAGGAGGTGGCAGAGCGGGACGCAATGCGTCGGGCGGTGAGCGCGCTACGGAAGGAGAGGCGCGTGCGCTCGCGCTTAGCCCAGAAGGCGCACGACAACGAGGCTCACCCCAGCGGCGGCGTTGTGACACCCCTCCCTGGCCCATATCGCCAGAGAGGCGGTCGTCCCGTGCGCCAGCCCAAGATATCTGGCCGCACGTCACGACAGTGCAACATAATGGAAATCATTACACAATCAGGCACAAGAAGTGCTACAAATGGTTTACAAGGCCATCAAGGCATGACAAAAATATTAAGCCAAGCATGGCTCAGGACAGAGTTTAATTGGCAGCGGAAGACGACTAAGGCAATGGCTTGGAGCGGCTCCACTCCACAGGCATCTGGCTGGGCTACTGATACTAGCACACTCTTGCTCCATCTCCTTGCTAAGGTAGAAGATGAATCCTCGCCAAAACCTGGCCACAATCACAAGGCCCGTGAGTACATTTGTATGCACTCAGCAAGAATCGCCACTCATTACAAACAATCCAACAATCATGCAACAGGATATACATTGGAAATAAAATACTACACATGGCAAGTGTGTACTCTAGACAGACAAATATACAGTATAACATAAAGGTAGCATGGCATCACAAGCAAAACATGGCATAAGCAAACAACGGGGTATCACCAGTGCAGAGTCCAAGCCAGGTGGGGTTGGATCGTGCACCGGCAATCATACAAAGAGATTACCTGTGACGAGTAAACGAGTGTACCAGTTGGTGAAAGGGCATATCCTTCCCCAAAGTGTTTTGATGTTTCGGTAGATGTCTAATGTGTGTGCTAAAAGTGTGCAGGAATGTTTCAGTTTATGTTGCACAGGTTTTGTCTCAAGAAAAGGAAGAAATGCTGACTTTATTGCTTCAGCCGGAACTACCGGGTTCACCCCGGTACTACCGGGTGTCCAGCCATGCGGAACTACCGGGGCTAGTACCAGGCCCAGTACCGCATCTCCAAAATGCTCCTGGACTCGCGCAGTTTTTATCTGGTAGTAGCCCCGGTAGTGGCGCGGTACTACCGGGTAGGGAGCACTACCGGACCCGGCGGTCCGGTACTACCGATGCGCGCCTGGGAGGAGGCGTTGACCAGTCTTCGAGTTGCCGTCAGATCCCTGCCAGTCGGTACTACCGGGCGAGGCCCGGTACTACCGCTGCGGGCTGTTTACAGCTTCAACGGCCAGATTTCTGGGAGGGGTATTTATTCCCCTCCACCTACCTCCGGCTCCCTAGCTTGAACACATTGAAGAACACCATTGATTGCAAGCTCAAGATTTGATAGATCTCCCAATCCCTCCACCCAAACTCGTTGATACTTGGAGGATTGAAGGAGAAGCCCCGGATCTACATCTTCACCAAGCCGTTCTTCATCTCCCCCTCATTCACTTGAGGGCCTTTTGCCTCAAACTTGATTTGGAAGACCGTCTGTATGAAGCCCATGTGTATCACAAGAAGGCAGCACAGCGACAGAAAGCGATGATGAGACATATATAGATTCCAGTCTCCGATGGTTCTGAAGAAGTAATCACTCCGAAGAATGAATGGGTGTCCAAGCAAGGTTTCTGGAGTGATGAAGATGCTCCTCCAGATGGTGATCGCTTCCAGGCCTCCTCCTCTTCGACCCACCACGGCGCGGGTGGAGTTTGATGCTCCTAGGGACGTGTTAGCATCGCGCTTCTCCCTTTTTGGCATTTCGATGACAAAGGGGGAGAATGTGTTCTATTTAGGATGTGCCGTGGGATTTGCATGGGAGGAACACAAGCTTGCACTTCGTTTGATCTTTATGCTTGTGTTCCATCTTTATTTGGATATTTGCTTTGAACTTCTCTATGCATGATGTAAGACATGCCATGACCTTGTGTTATTGTAATAAGACCTATCTAGTATGGTACTTGCTTATTTTGCTTATATTGTGCAAGTTTTTATAATTGTTTATCCATATGAACTTGCTTGGTTTGTAAAATATAGGGGGAGCTCCGCCCATATTTTATGGTGTGTTTTTGCATTCAAAAGCAAATTCCTAATAAACACACAATTTGGAGAGCCCCGTCTATCTTTTGCAAATCATTTGTTTCTCCTAAGTGTGTTGTCATCAAACACCAAAAAGGGAGAGATTGAAAGGGCATATCCTTCCCCAAAGTGTTTTGATGTTTGTTGACAACACACTTAGATGTCTAATGTGTGTGCTAAAAGTGTGCAGGAATGTTTCAGTTTATGTTGCACAAGTTTTGTATCAAGAAAAGGAAGAAATGCTGACTTTATTGCTTCAGCCGGTACTACCGGGTGTCCAGCCGTGCGGAACTACCGGGGCCAGTACCGGGCCCAGTACCGCATCTCCAAAATGCTCCTAGACTCGCGCAGTTTTTATCCGGTAGTAGCCTCGGTAGTGGCGCGGTACTACCGGGTAGGGAGCACTACCGGACCCGGCGGTCCGGTACTACCGATGCGCGCCTGGGAGGAGGCGTTGACCAGTCTTCGAGTTGCCGTCAGATCCCTGCCAGTCGGTACTATCGGGCGAGGCCCGGTACTACCGCTGCGGGCTGTTTACAGCTTCAACGGCCAGATTTCTGGGAGGGGTATTTATTCCCCTCCACCTACCTCCGGCTCCCTAGCTTGAACACATTGAAGAACACCATTGATTGCAAGCTCAAGATTTGATAGATCTCCCAATCCCTCTACCCAAACTCGTTGATACTTGGAGGATTGAAGGAGAAGCCCCGGATCTACATCTTCACCAAGCCGTTCTTCATCTCCCCCTCATTCACTTGAGGGACCCTTTGCTAGGATTTCCATTGGGAAAACCTAGCCTATTATTGTACTCACTTGATTGTCTTTGTGACAGATTTGTATCTGTTCGGGAGCCCCCAATCCTCTTGTGGGTTGTGCCCCGGATCGTTGTTGTAAGGGCTCCGGATTCCGCCTTGAAGGATTCCGATAGTGGAAGGTGAACCAAACCTTTGTGGTGCGGTTCATCGGAGAAGAAGGTGCGTCTGCCTTTGTGGCGGTTGAGTTTTGACCTTTGTGGTAGCTCACACCTCTCCAACGAGACGTACTCCCCTAAAAAGGAGGAACTCGGGATTACATCCGTGTCTCCGCGTGCTTTCACTTCGGTTACTTCTATCCTTGTTTATTGTCCTTACTTCGTGTATCTTGTTTAGTTGCTAGCTTATCATATAGGTAAATTCACCGTAGTTGCATATCTAGAGAATTTACCTTTTAGTGTCAAGCCTAATTTGAAAAAGTACTAAAATTGAAGTAGCACCTATTCACCCCCCTCTAGGTGTCATACGATCCTTTCAGTTGGTACCAAATAATACACAACAGCACCTGTGATCACTGCTAGGCCCACTGGCCTCATCTTTCCACTCTGGGCATGCACGGTTGATGTTGGCTCAGGCCTAACTCTAGGCTCCCAACGATCACACCGCCATCCTATGTCACGGGAACCATCAACATCTTAAGGCAACATTCCCTGCATCATCTTATTTGTTCATTGAGTGAGATCAGGTCGTTCATTAATTCTTTCAAACAGATCTTAAGTTTGACCTCCTGACACGACAAGACACAAAGTGTGACCGACACTGAACTATTGTTCCATATCCCAGGAACGAGGCTAGCTTGCTAGGTTGAGTCTCTCGAGAGTTTGCTTTACCACCTATCAGAATGCACCCTACTCAGCCGACGCTCCAGGTTTCTCACGCCCAAAGTCGTACTAAGCAAAATACACTCACATGACGGTCCACTTGCTAAGACACTCTCCTGCACCACCCTATGCGCGTGGCACAACGGACAAGTAAATCCGGCACATCCCCCGGCGCTACCGGGTATGCCTAGCTCCGGACTCCCTATCACAGTCGAACCCGTGCCTGTCGACCACTACCCTCGGACAGCACAACCGAACGACTGCGCCCAATGGATGGCACAAAAGGGGCTTAACAACCTACTAGGCCACGGTCCTCCATAAGACGACGATGGTTCTGCTTTCAAAGTTCAGATTAGTGGCACCATGGACTGACCCTATCGTTGTTTGGAGGGGTGTTTCATTTAATCAAATTTCATCAATCACAAGTCCAAATAACAGAGGATTAATCCAACACAACAACCACAATAACACAATAATATATCATCAAACGACAAAACATTAGCAACACAATATTTTAAGAAATAGTAGTATCCATGTCCAAACTTAGCAAAATAAAAAGAACGTCAACCGGAAGACTACGGCGGCGATTCCGCCGACCAGCGCCTTCTCGTTCGACAAGGAAAAGGAAACGTCAACCGGAAGACTACGGCGGCGATTCCGCCGACCAGCGCCTTCTCGTTCGACAAGGAAAAGGAAACGTCAACCGGAAGACTACGGCGGCGATTCCGCCGACCAGCGCCTTCTCGTTCGACAAGGAAAAGGACACGTCAACCGGAAGACTACGGCGGCGATTCTGCCGACCAGCGGCATCACAGATCAACTACAAAAGATAGCACAGTTGGTTTGCGTCGATCGGATGACTGTGGCGGAGCTACCTCCGACCAGCGCCATCACAGATCAACTACAAAAGATGGCACAGTTGGTTTGCGTCGATCGGGTGACTGTGGCGGAGCTACCTCCGACCAGCGCCATCACAGATCAACTAGTTGGTTAGCGTCGACCGGGTGACTATGGCAGAGATACCTCCGACCAGCGCCATCACAGATCGACGTTAATATTTTAGTGAGACGGCGGCGGTTCCCCTAGTCCATTGTCTCAAGAATGGTGTGTGTTTGATAAATATTAATAATACATAATATAACCAAGCAAGTACGATAAATAAATATGCAACACAATATGCAACATGGCAGGAGCAATATTACAAGTTTCATACTAAACAAGAACAACAAACAGACATGCATAAATATAACAGCAGACGGACAAAAACATAAACACCCGGCATGTTCATAAGCAAATAAACAAACAAACACTGCTGGGCTGCTCATAGCAAGGGGTTAGCTTGCCTTCGAAGACGGGGGTCCACTGGGTTCAAAAAGGTCGGGGTGATTCCGCGGCGTAGGGAACGGTTCGTAGCGGAAAAAAAAATGAACGGGTAAGGAACGGATCGATCGATCCCCTGTCTTCAACCTCCGGCTCCCGCACGGGAGGGCGCCGTGGTCACCGGAGTGGGCGGCTTGGCGCGCCGGCCGGCCGGCCATCGGCGGGGACGAGCTCGCCGCGGACCACCGCGCTCGGGGCGGCTCCAAGGCGCGGGGAGGAGGCGCTGGCGTCGGCGCGCTGCCGTGGCGGAGGCGAGCACGGACGGCTCCTCCGTCGTGCTGCTCGGCTAGCTCGGGGACGGCAGAGGGCGGCCGAGGGGGGGAATGGCTTGGGGAGGGCTCAGGCGGGAGGAGGGGGCCGGGGAGCGTGCTACCGGGAGCTCCGGAGCTTCGGCCATGGCGGCCGAATTTTTGTGGGGAGATTTTTTTTGTGGTTTCCTCTCACGTTCATGCACCGAACGAGAAGGCAGGGGAGAGGGAATGGGGTGCAGCAGCCAGGGAAAGGGGTTGGGGTCTCCTTATGTAGCTAGAGGGAGAGGAACGTTGATTGCACCGACGGTGCACCGATGCACCCACCTTGCTCCAAAATTTAATGGAGGGGATAGGGGTGAGGGGAGGGTGTGGCTGTCGTGCTGGAGGCACAGTGAAGCACGTGGTGTACTGCAGCAGAAGGATCAGCCACCGACCACAGCAGTAAGCGGGGATTAGGTCTTGCCTAAGCGCGCGCCCCGGACGTCCAGAGCGCGACACGAGCGGCATTGTCGCGTTCCCGGCGACTCGGGGGTCCAAAAGGAGAAAGGTTTCCACTACTGAGTTCGTAACGACGAGAGAAACACAACAAAACAAGAATCACTCAAGGATTCCAAACCTTGCAAAGTAGGATTTTCAGAAAAGCAAAGATACCGAAGGTGCTCGATGAAATGACAGGGGCCTTGCACATCTCAGAAAATCCCCAAAAATTACCACTAAGTATTTATGGCATAAGGAGGGTGCCTATGGAGTTTGAGCTCAATTGGACATTGGTAGATTGGGTTTTGGTAATGTGTCCGCTAAGCCGCGTACCGACATCGGTTTTTGGCTTACAAAGGAAGTAGGTCAAAACTTGCTCGAATGAGTTTGGGTCCAACAGAAGAAGTGTGGGAAATGCAAAAATACGCAACTCCCTAAATTATGAGAATTTTCCGAGACTCCTAAGTTGACCGAATAAAATTGGGATCAGAGCCGACATTTAACAGTTAACTCCGAAATTGGAAATATAGGATTGGAGTACGAAATATTTTTGGGCGGGTCTTCTAGAAATGGGTAGGGGTGTCCTCTGGTATTCAAAGAGAGAGCAAACTCTACGTCAAATCTCCTCGAAAGATTTTAGGAAACCCTTATTAAAACTAGAAAAAGTTTTCCGGCGTCCAAAAATAATTTGAAAATTCGGCCTAAATTTCCGGGGTGTTACAAACCTTCCCCCCTTAAAAGAATCTCGTCCCGAGATTCGGGGAGTTATTCAAGATAGTTCTTGAATGATCCGTTCATACCCCATTTAAAAACTTTTTCCACAAAATACTAGAGTTTTAACACTCAAGAGATTAACACCCACAAGATTTTTTACAAAACAGTAGGATATTTCTACTGTACCCAATGCTTTTAAAAGATGGCATGGCAGGGGCTCACACAATCAACCAACATAGGATCTACTAGCATGCTTATTAAAATTAAATCTAAAGTTTTGCTCAAGCAGACACAAACGTGGCAAGATCAAACAAGATCTACAATCAAACTATCAACCAACCAACAAGGATTTATCTTGGGCAAATTATTAACTCAAGTTTGGGAACACAACGGTCTACGGTTTTTATTTTAGAAAAGCTGTATATTCATTTTCATGCATACACAGGTTTTGAAAAACAACAGGGTTTCTTTTAAAAGAAAATATCTGTGCCACCGATAATCGACTCACAGACACTGTGGGACAGGGCCGTTTCCCAAAATTATTTTGCAAAGATTTTCCCAAAAAAAAAGCACCGAAGAGACGAGGGGATGATTTTCTGAGAAAGGGATAGAGGCACACCGTGGCTATCAGCCTACTCGCTGACAGGTGGGACCGGGGTCCACCTGGCGGTCTCCTGGTTCCTTTCTCTCTTCTTCTTCCTCGCTCTCTCTCGTTCTGCACACGGCTGGTTCTCAGTGCACGGAGCACTCCACTGCGGCACTGCTGCGCGTGCGGTCCTTCGGTGCGGCGGCCATCACGGCTTTGGGGAACAGGGCCTCGACGGTTTCGCGCCATTGAGCGAGCACTGCTCGCGATTCTTTCTCTTTTCCCGCGTGCGGTGCCGAGGAGCGGCATCTGAGCGCCGGCTATAAATCAGAATCTCCGAAATCATCTCTTCTTTCATCGCAACCATGGGCTTCGTCCAAAGCTTCTTCAGAGCCTACGTCGAGATGCTGGAGAGGGCGGGCTTCATCGAGCATGTGCTCATTGTCGTGCTCTTCGGGATCTCGTCCTCGGTGGTGGGCGCACTGCTGTTTGCGGCGGTGGTCTTCCTGATCTTTGGCCTGTACAACTGGTGGTCTGGTGCTGGCGGTGGTGCTGTGGCGGAGGAGCAGGGTGCGGCGGAGGGGCAGGCTGCGCCGCCGGTTGCTGAGGTGGCTGCTCTTCCAGCTGGAGGTGAGCCGGTCGCTCGAGCCGTCCGTCGCCGTCGCGCGGCTCGCGACTCGGCTTCGGGTGAGCCAGGATCATCTTCTAGCAACGCCACTGAGCGTGAGAGGGAGTAGAATTTCTGGGGTGCCTTTGCATCTGTACTGAGGTAGTTGTAGTGTTCTATGCTGGAGTAGAACTTGTATCCTTCGTTTCTGAAATTTCCCTTCTGTACTGAACTTAGTGGATGTACCAATTTGTCTCCTCTGATGAACTGGAACAAGATTTTCATTTCTGAATTTTCTCAGCTGCAACAAATCTGGTCTTGCAGCACAGATAGAATTGCAGAGGTACTAGCATACAGATAGAAGAACTTGCTACACTGAGAAAATATCTTTTAGAAAATAATCCTGCATTTTATGGCCCAAAACAATTGCAGGAGTGTGGCATAACATCTCAACCATAATGGTTAACAAGAGAATCAGAACACCAAGTTTTATTACGGGCTGATTCAACATCAACCAGAAAGCATACAACAAACTTACATTACAAGCTAACACAAGAAAAACAAACAACCTTCCTGATTCTCACCTACCAACATACAAGCGCCACTCAAGCTAACTAAACAGGGTTCTACTCCGCTTGACGGCCTCTGGTAGTCGGTGGAGCGCGGCCGAGACGAAGTGTGGTGTCCACATCTCCATCTTCCGCGGGGTGAGGAATTGCAGGCACGCCTTCGAGGATTATACCTCGCTCTTGGGGGTGCTGCTGAACTCGGGCTAGTGCTTGCGTCACAGATGCATCAAGACCGCGTTCCAGCAAATCATCTGGGAACGGGAGTCCTGTACCCTGAGCTTGCCCATGGTCGAGGGTAGGTGGGTTCCTTGCTCGACTCAGTTGCATGCGAGCAATACCAAGGTTGCGCCTTGTGGTCATGAGTTCCTCCATCAGAGAATGGCTGAGCCTTGTCATTGCAGCTCCGTAGGTGACCAGGGTGATTACGGCAGGGTCGACTTCTTCTCCAATGGGAGTTTGGATAGCCTCCGCACCATGCTGGGGTCTGGCTGGGAGAAGGTGGAAAGCTCGACTTTTCGCCATTGCCGGTTCCGAGTACCGCAGGCGGACGAGACCTTCCCAGGCTGCTACCTGGATGGCTTGATTAAGAGTGGCCATGCTCCTACCTTGGATCAAGTAAGGCTGACTTGTGCCCAACGGACACGAGCCGACATGCACGTCTGCTCGAAATTCACTCCCGGCAGGCGAGAGTGAGTTCTCGAACACCACATATCGAGGGCGAGCAGGCCTACCAAGAAGAACACAGACGGCCTTCCAAAGAATCAGTGGAAATCCGCCATGATCCTCGGCAGTGGTTTCCAGGATGACCTTGGGGTTCGCCATCGGATTATTTGGATCTGGGTGTAGGATGAGATGAGAATGCGGGATTCCTTTGCGGGATCCTGCTTCAAGAGAGTTGGGTTGCTAAGGATAGCAGGCGAGGGTGGGGATAAACGGCAGCTAGGACTGGGTCTCATATAAGCTGGGTTGTGTCGGCTCCTCTCACGGAAGAAACCGGCGAGCCTCTCTCAGGGAATGGGACACGTCCTACTGCACCTTACTGTGGACCGACAAGCCATGCCGGTTAGGCGGAGATGGGTTAAATCCATCGGGCTCCTGTCGGGCAAAAGTAAGGCGGGCTTTCCATGCTAGGGTAGTCTACAGCCAGCCTGGTGCTCTGATACCACGTCTGTGACACCCCTCCCTGGCACATATCGCCAGAGAGGCGGTCGTCCCGTGCGCCAGCCCAAGATATCTGGCCGCACGTCACGACAGTGCAACATAATGGAAATCATTACACAATCAGGCACAAGAAGTGCTACAAATGGTTTACAAGGCCATCAAGGCATGACAAAATATCAAGCCAAGCATGGCTCAGGACAGAGTTTAACTGGCAGCGGAAGACGACTAAGGCAACGGCTTGGAGCGGCTCCACTCCACAGGCATCTGGCTGGGCTACTGATCCTAGCACACTCTTGCTCCACTCCTTGCTAAGGTAGAAGATGAATCCTCGCCAAAACCTGGCCACAATCACAAGGCCCGTGAGTACATTTGTATGCACTCAGCAAGAATCGCCACTCATTACAAACAATCCAACAATCATGCAACAAGATATACATTGGAAATAAAATACTACACATGGCAAGTGTGTACTCTAGACAGACAAATATACATATAACATAAAGTAGCATGGCATCACAAGCAAAACATGGCATAAGCAAACAACGGGTATCACCAGTGCAGAGTCCAAGCCAGGTGGGGTTGGATCGTGCACCGGCAATCATACAAAGAGATTACCTGTGACGAGTAAACGAGTGTACCAGTTGGTACCAAATAATACACAACAGCACCTGTGATCACTGCTAGGCCCACTGGCCTCATCTTTCCACTCTGGGCATGCACGGTTGATGTTGGCTCAGGCCTAACTCTAGGCTCCCAACGATCACACCGCCATCCTATTCAGGGAACCATCAACATCTCAAGGCAACATTCCCTGCATCATCTTATTTGTTCATTTAGTGAGATCAGGTCGTTCATTAATTCTTTCAAAAAGATCTTAAGTTTAACCTCCTGACACGACAAAGACACACAGTGTGACCGACACTGAACTGTTGTTCCATATCCCAGGAACGAGGCTAGCTTGCTAGGTTGAGTCTCTCGAGAGTTTGCTTTACCACCTATCAGAATGCACCCTACTCAGCCGACGCTTCAGGTTTCTCACGCCCAAAGTCGTACTAAGCAAAATACACTCACATGACGGTCCACTTGCTAAGACACTCTCCTGCACCACCCTATGCGCGTGGCACAACGGGCAAGTAAATCCGGCACATCCCCCGCGTTACCGGGTATGCCTAGCTCCGGACTCCCTATCACAGTCGAACCCGTGCCTGTCGACCTCTACCCTCGGACAGCACAACCGAACGACTGCGCCCAATGGATGGCACAAAAGGGGCTCAACAACCTACTAGGTCACGGTCCTCCATAAGACGACGATGGTTCTGCTTTCAAAGTTCAGATTAGTGGCACCATGGACTGACCCTATCGTTGTTTGGAGGGGTGTTTCATTTAATCAAGTTTCATCAATCACAAGTCCAAATAACAGAGGATTAGTCCAACACAACAACCACAATAACACAATAATATTATCAAACGACAAAACATTCGCAACACAATATTTCAAGAAATAGTAGTATCCATGTCCAAACTTAGCAAAATAAAAAGAACGTCAACCGGAAGACTACGGCGGCGATTCCGCCGACCGCGCCTTCTCGTTCGACAAGGAAAAGGAAACGTCAACCGGAAGTCTATGGCGGCGATTCCGCCGACCAGCGCCTTCTCGTTCGACAAGGAAAAGGAAACGTCAACCGGAAGACTACGGCGGCGATTCCGCCGACCAGCGCCTTCTCGTTCGACAAGGAAAAGGAAACGTCAACCGGAAGACTACGGCGGCGATTCCGCCGACCAGCGCCATCACAAATCAATTACAAAAGATAGCACAGTTGGTTTGCGTCGATCGGGTGACTGTGGCGGAGCTACCTCCGACCAGCGCCATCACAGATCAACTACAAAAGATGGCATAGTTGGTTTGCGTCGATCGGGTGACTGTGGCGGAGCTACCTCCGACCAGCGCCATCACAGATCAACTAGTTGGTTAGCGTCGACCGGGTGACTATGTCAGAGATACCTCCGACCAGCGTCATCACAGATCGACGTTAATATTTTAGTGAGACGGCGGCGGTTCCCCCAGTCCATTGTCTCAAGAATGGTGTGTGTTTGACAAATATTAACAATACATAATATAACCAAACTAGTACGATAAATAAATATGCAACATGGCAGGAGAAATATTACAAGTTTCATACTAAACAAGAATAACAAACAGACATGCATAAATATAACAGTAGACAGACAAAAACATAAACACCCGGCATGGTCATAAGCAAATAAACAAACAAACACTGCTGGGCTGCTCATAGCAAGGGGTTAGCTTGCCTTCGAAGACGGGGATCCACTAGGTTCGGAAAGGTCGGGGTGATTCCGCGGCGTAGGGCAGCGATATCCCCGTTCCACGGACTCCGGAATGCACGTATAAAAGGGCACCCCATAGAACTATTTTGGGACGAGAAGAAATCAGTACCACCGGAAAGATCTCGTCGAGACGAAGATTTAGAAATTTGAATCACTCCAATCGGAGCTACGGTTTAAAAGTTCTGGACGTTTGAAAAACTGTCTCCAAGGAAAAGAAAAGAAACAGCCGCGAAAAAAAAAACGGCGCGGGCCGCTACTGGGCCACGGGCGCGTTGCACGCGCGCGTGCCAGTGCTGCGCCTGGCCGGGCCGCTGGTGGGCAGCGAATCTGCAGCTGGCCCGCTGGGCCAGGGAACGGTTCGTAACGGAAAAAAAAATGAACGGGTAAGGAACGGATCGATCGATCCCCTGTCTTCAACCTCCGGCTCCCGCACGGGAGGGCGCCGTGGTCGCCGGAGCGGGCGGCTCGGCGCGCCGGCCGGCCGGCCGTCGGCGGTGACGAGCTCGCCGCGGACCACCTCGCTCGAGGCGGCTCCAAGGCGCGGGGAGGAGGCGCTGGCGTCGGCGCGCTGCCGCCGGGCTCGGCCGTGGCGGAGGCGAGCACGGACGGCTCCTCCGTCGTGCTGCTCGGCCAGCTCGGGGACGGCAGAGGGCGGCCGAGGGGGGGAAACGGCTTGGGGAGGGCTCAGGCGGAGGAGGGGGCCGGGGAGCGTGCTACCGGGAGCTCCGGAGCTTCGGCCATGGCGGCCGAATTTTTGTGGAGAGATTTTTTTTGTGGTTTCCTCTCACGTTCATGCACCGAACGAGAAGGCAGGGGAGAGGGAATGGGGTGCAGCAGCCAGGGAAAGGGGTTGGGGTCTCCTTATGTAGCTAGAGGGAGAGGAACGTTGATTGCACCAACGGTGCACCGATGCACCCACCTTGCTCCAAAATTTAATGGAGGGGATAGGGGTGAGGGGAGGGTGTGGCTGTCGTGCTGGAGGCACAGTGAAGCACGTGGTGTACTGCAGCAGAAGGATCAGCCACCGACCACAGCAGTAAGCGGGGATTAGGTCTTGCCTAAGCGCGCGCCCCGGACGTCCAGAGCGCGACACGAGCGGCATTGTCGCGTTCCCGGCGACTCGGGGGTCCAAAAGGAGAAAGGTTTCCACTACTGAGTTCGTAACGACGAGAGAAACACAACAAAACAAGAATCAATCAAGGATTCCAAACCTTGCAAAGTAGGATTTTCAGAAAAGCAAAGATACCGAAGGTGCTCGATGAAATGACAGGGGCCTTGCACATCTCAGAAAAATCCCCAAAAATTACCACTGAGTATTTATGGCGTAAGGAGGGTGCCTATGGAGTTTGAGCTCAATTGGACGTTGGTAGATTGGGTTTTGGTAATGTGTCCGCTAAGCCGCGTACCGGCATCGGTTTTTGGCTTACAAAGGAAGTAGGTCAAAACTTACTCGAATGAGTTTGGGTCCAACAGAAGAAGTGTGGGAAATGCAAAAATATGCAACTCCCTGAATTTTCTGAGACTCCTAAGTTGACCGAATAAAATTGGGATCGGAGCCGACATTTAACAGTTAACTCCGAAATTGGAAATATAGGATTGGAGTACGAAATATTTTTGGGCGGGTCTTCTAGAAATGGGTAGGGGAGTCCTCTGGTATTCAAAGAGAGAGCAAACTCTACGTCAAATCTCCTCGAAAGATTTTAGGAAACCCTTATTAAAACTAGAAAAAGTTTTCCGGCGTTCAAAAATAATTTGAAAATTCGGCCTAAATTTCCGAGGTGTTACAGGCGTTTAGTTTAGGTTTTAGTTTTAATTGTAGTTTAAATTTTGTAATATTATACCGCCTTGTAGTTTAAGTTTGAATCAAAAAATTGGAGTTTAAATCAAAAAATGACAAAGCGTTGACACATATTTGGAGGGTGCAGCTGGAGATGCTGTAAACCACAAACGCAGATCGAATTTGCTCCGGTAGATCTACCAATAATAACGCTTAATGCACCGGCCACCTACCAAACTTCCAACGCTCTAGCACCCATCCAACGGCCCTTCTCCCACCTTGAGAAAGTAGCGATGCTCGTCCGTCGTGACTCACCTACAAACCACCGGTCCAGCAGACCAGCACAAAACTCTGCTCTCATGCTCTGCCACTCCACTCCCCATGCTAGCGAACCCAGATGCGAGGGAGATACAAATACACTGTCGCGACTTTCACAACGACGCAAAAATAACACTCGACGTTAATCGCTGAAGTTGCTCGCAGCGCACCGAACAGATCATCGATGCCGTCGAAAGCTGCGGCCGATGCCGGTGACGAGGTCGTCCACGACTTCTCCCCACTCCTCCTGGTATACAAGAGCGGCCGGCTCGAGCGGCCCCTCGCCATGCCGCCCGTCCCGCCAGGCCACGACGCCGCGACGGGCGTCGTGTCCAAGGACGTGCCACTCTCGCCCTTCTCGTTCGCGCGTCTCTACCTCCCGCCCGAGGCCAATGCCGGCGCAGCAGGCAAGAAGCTCCCCGTCCTGGTGTACTTCCACGGCGGGGGGTTCGTGCTCGGGTCAGCCGCGTCCGCCGCGTACCACCGCTGCCTCAACGACCTCGCCGCGGCCTGCGGCGCCGTCGCCGTGTCCGTCGACTACCGGCTCGCCCCGGAGCACCCGCTCCCCGCCGCGTACGACGACTCCCTCGCGGCACTCAAGTGGGTGATCTCCGCTGCCGACCCGTGGATCGCCGAGCACGGCGACCTCGCCCGCGTCTTCCTCGCGGGCGACAGCGCCGGGGGCAACATCTGCCACCACCTCGCTATGCACCAGGACTTCAAGGGCAGCACTACCGGAAAGCTCAAAGGCATCGTCCTGATTCACCCGTGGTTCTGGGGCAAGGAGCCCATCGGCGAGGAGCCCCGACCGGGGAACACGGGTGGCGTGGAGGAGAAGGGCCTGTGGGAGTTCGTGTGCCCCGACGCGGCGAATGGCGCCGACGACCCCCGGATGAACCCGACGGCTGCGGGCGCGCCAGGGCTGGAGAAGCTGGCGTGCGAGAAGGTGATGGTGTGCGTGGCCGAGGGGGACTTCCTGCGGTGGCGCGGCAGGGCGTACGCGGAGGCGGCGGCGCAGGCCAGGGGCACCGAGCCGGCGGTGGAGCTGTTCGAGACGGAGGGGGTCGGCCACGTGTTCTACCTGTACGAGCCCGCGACGGAGAAGGCCAGGGAACTGCTCGAGAAGATCGTGGCGTTTGTCACAGCTGAGTAACAGACTGAGAGCGCGCGCTGATGAAGCCAAGCCAGGTGGAAATATCAAAATAAATACCTAAAAGCTTCTAAACGCGTACGCGTTATCTGGGCGAAGCGAACGGCCGTTCGTGAGTCGTCCGATCCCGCTCCCCCGTCGCGATTCGTGCGCCAGGGTCCACCTGGTCGGAGCGGTCCCGCGTGCGTGCACCTAGCTTTTTCGTCCGAATCCGTCCCGTACCCAGGTTAGTTCGCGTGCGTGCACATAGCGGCCCCATTTCCGTCCCGCACGCGCCGCTCTCGGGGAAGTTCCTCTCCGCCCACGCGCGCTTCCCCACCGCATTCCTCCTGATTTTCGCGGGAAGGAGGGAATCACCACGGGGGGCGGCGAGATTTGCGGCGGGGGAAGCTGAGATCGAAGCAGCGGCGAGGTTTAGGTGGTGCGGAGAGCGGCAGCGGTGGGCGGTGCTCCGGAGGATTCGGCTGTTTTAGGCGGTGCTGCGGAGGAGCGGCGATAGACGAGGGGTGGCGAGAGGTTCGGCGACCGGCGGCTGCGCGGCGGGCGTGGGGGAGGTTCGGCGACAAGCGCTGCGTGGAGCTGCGACAACAGGCGGAGGAGGGTCAGCTCCGACGAGAGGGTCTCCCGCAGGTGAGTGCATCGCCAGATCGTACGCGCTCCTCGACATGCTTTTCGCGGTAGTCGGAGTTAGAGCGCTCTCGATTTGTTAGCTTTCACCATTTTTAGAGTCACTGATCTATTTTCTCCGTGACTGAGGCGGATGATTGTTTTGTGCTCTGTTTCTCGGTAGATCTTGGGTTGTCAGGGATGGATGAGATGTATCTATGAAGTCTGTATTCTTCGTTCGCAGGGTGTTTTTGATATCTGCTAGTTGTTAGTGAGTTACCATATGAGAGTTACTCAGACGTGTAGCAGGAGTTGTGCAGACGGATAGTTCGATTTGCCCAGTTGTCCAGTAGTAGTTGCCTAGTCGTCCAGTAGTAGTTGCCCAGACGTCCAGTAGGAGCTGCCCACACATGTAGTAGGTTTTGCCCATATCATCAGGGATGTTGCCATACCATCCAGGGAAGGATGCCCAAACTATCAGGAGATGTTGCCCACACCATTAGGGGGATGATGTCCAGACCATCAGGAAATGTATATGAGATAGTTTTTTTTGCCAATAGCAGCTGATTCAGTTGCCCATCTTTTTTCCTCATGTGTTTTTTTAAAATGGATGAAGGTGTTGGAGACACTTTGAATCACTCTTTTTTTCACCTTCATGCTACAGGTTTTCCGAGTATGGCTGGTAGCGGAGATCCAGCAGCTGGTGGGGATCCCGAGCCCGTCAAGGGCAAAGGGGAGGTAGGTCTCACATCCCATATATTTTTTTTGTGAGACCAGTATAGGCTTTTTTTGGGGGTGCTTTTTTAACCCCCAAGCCTGTACATATCTGTTTTTTCAGGTTTCGAAGGTTGCTACCCCTACGCGGAAACATAAGGCCGCAGCTATGCGTGGTGCACCTCCTAAAAGAGGGAAGACAGATATTGTGATAGAAAAGCCGGAGAGCTCAAAAGCTAATGAAGAAGAAAAGAACAAGACATCAGATGTTCAAAATGTGGGCTTAGTTACTTATTTTTGCTACTTTTGTTTTAGTAGTAGATGCAGGGCATCACCTTTTTTTTTTCCAGACTTCTGATAGTTGCTTTTTCACCTTCATCCCTTTTTTATGCAGGACATCCTAAGAAATAGGGCATCTCCATCAAGGCTGGTTACGCTCAACAAAGATTTATCAACTGACCAAAAAATTGCCATCATCACAAGGGTCTTGGGGGGTTGCTTTCAATCGGAGCTACCACAATGCCAGCTGACCTCAGTCAATGGGTAATGAAGTGTTATGACCCGTTGAAGTCAGAGTTAGTGATCCCCAACAGGGGGAGGGTACCTGTGGATGCAGATAGTGTACACTTGATGTGGGGCCTCCCCAACTCTGGTTTGAAGGTCTGTTGGGAGTGCAATGCAGAAGTCACCAAAGCTTTCAATGAGGAGTATGAGTTCATACCGGGCAACGTTGCTCCATCGTTGAATGCATGGTGTGAAATGATAAAGAAAATGAACGGAGCACACGACGAAAAGTTTGAGCGTGCATGGGCTGTTCTAGCCTTCGACTGCTTCCTCGCACCAACTACCGGGCTAAAAGTTAGCCCTCGCTACTATTTAGCAGTTTCTGATCTTGACCTCCTGTCGAACTCGAACATCAGTCAGTTTGTTGTTGATCAGACAAGATTTGCCTTCCTAGATCTGGTGAACAAGAAATCCGTGTCCTGCTGCGTTTACAATCTTGTCGTAAGCATCTGTCACTCCCCTTGTACCATCTTTTCTCGGTTCTACGTTTACAGTATCTATATTCGTTTAGTTGCTCAATAATGTCCTTCCAGTTGCTTATTAGATCAATCATAGTTCATCATAGTTGGTTATTATTTAGATAGGTAGTTGCTCATTTTTTTTCAGAACACTTTTTTCAGCGTTTACAACGTTGTTCTCAGATTTATGGTTACAAGCACATTCTTCCCACATGTTAGCGTTCAGATTTGTCAGCACATGTTTTTTTTCTCACAGTGACATGCATGCATGTCCCACAACTTCCATAGATGCGTTGGAGGTCGACGAGGTTATCAGTGATTGCGTGCCACGCATAAATGCATGGGACGCAATTTTAGTCAAGAAAGTAATGAATAAGGATAAAATCTCAAAGGGAGTTTTTGGGAAATTGCAAGTAAGTTTCTTAATGTTGCCCTTTTCTATATAAGCAGAACACAATTTTTTCTTATACTTTTCACTGCTTGTGATTTTTTAACCTTGTTTGTTGCTCATTTCCTTTTTTATGGCTTTTTTTTGTCTCAAAATAGTTGAAAGAGAAATTCAGAGACAGCGTCCAAACAGGGCTGTTTGGCGGCTTGTTAAAAGCTGAACAATTTGTCTGTGCCAATCTCCCTGCTAACTACGACCAGAGAGTGAGTTCCCTACGACCAGTAGTAGCTTTTTTTGTTACCTAGTTGCACAGTTTCTAATTGCCTAGCAGCACATTATTTGTTGCCTAGCAGCACATTATTTGTTGCCCAGTACCACTACATTTTGTTGCCTAGCACAACAGTTTTTTTGTTGCCCAGTACCACTACATTTTGTTGCCTAGTTGCCCATAAATCAGAAGACACTCCCCCTGTTTTTTACACTGACATATGATCCATATCAAATCCATTTTTTTTGAAAGCTAATGCATAATATCATGCAGAAAAAGAGGAAATTCGGTGCTTTGCTTCACGGCTTGTGCTCAGAATTTGAAGAATCACTCGCTAAGTTTGTGCAAGGTGTTGGTAAGTTGGAGGAATGTCAAAGCTCTGGCAGCAGACCTACTGAAGGTGTTGAGCAGAGGTTCTCCAAGAAGAAACGTACAACAGCGCAACCGAAGAATACCAATGAAAGGGATGTTGAAGCTGAACAAAGGCCTCTGAAGAGGCAACCCAAAACAAAGACAGCAGAGAAGACTGTGATTATAGAAGATGCAGAGACTGCAGAATCAGATGAAGAGGAAAGCGTTCATGTCGAACTAAATGACACAGAAAGCGAAGATGATGCAAGGTTTGTTCACTAAATAGGGGTTCTTCAAGTTGTTTTTTTAGTTGCTCACTATTGCACTCGTAGTTGCTCATTAAAAGAAGATAGTTGCTCATAACCTGACAGTTTAGTTGCTCACTTTTGCATTCACTTTTTTCCTATGTTTTTTTGTTGCCCAGTTATGAAAGGAAATTTACTAGCAGATGCAATCATTTTTGCCAGCACATGGTAGCATAGTTGCCCAATAAAATGAGCACACATTTTTCTTTTTTCCAAATTTTTTTTTGTGCTACATTCACTTAGCAGTTTTTGTTTGACTGACTGTCCCACTCATTTTGTGTTGGATTTTCTCTTACAAACAGAATAAGTCAACGCACTGACGGTGAAGAAGATGAAGACTGCACAGTCAACCTGGGAGGAAATGATGCACCGCAGCCTGACAAATCAGACGACAGTGACAGCGACAAGGATGAAGACAAGGATGATGAAGTTCATGATGTTGTGGGGGGAGGTCCCAGTAGCAAGAACGATGATGATGGTGACACTGGAGGAAACAATGGTGGTACTGGATCAGGGGAAGCTGCAGATGAAGGGGCAGACAACAATGCCACCACCCCGGCTGACGTTGGTACTAGGAAAGTTTATGGATTAAGGAGTAAAGGCAATGCACAGCAGAACACAAAGGGAAAGGCTGTCACCACCAACAGACCTAGTGAAGAAGAGCGCGAGTACTCCTTGCTGGACATGTGCAAGATGGACATGAGAAGTAAAACCCCTGACATACCACTACTGAAGAGGCAGTTGTTTGGGATGAAGATTGCCCACATGACTTGAACAACCTCCGACACATGTTTGAGATGAAACAAACCAGTGTTGGATATGAGCTAGATGACCCAGTGCTGCACGGTGCCTACTCCCAGGGAACATACAACGAGTGGTTTGAAGAATCGCTTGGAGTAATGAAAGAACCAGCACAGCACTGTTCAACAAGAAAAACAGCAGCCACGGTTATCAAAGAGATAAGTGCTAGGAGGGCCAAGGCTAAGCAGCGAGAAAGGCGCAAGGGGGGCTGACACTCCTGATCATGGACAAGTCCAGCAGCACCCTAATGCATATCCTCCAGAGAAGGCAACTCCAACTGTCGGAAGGGCAACTTTACCTGCATATGATGCAACTCCAACAGCACAGAAGGCAGTTATATGGGATGAAAGCCCAGCAGAGTTGTGTACACTGCAGAGCATCAAGGCAACTTCATTAGCAGAGAGGGCAACTTCAGGTGCAGATGAGGCAACTCCACAAACAGGAAGGGCAATTATATGGGATGAAAGCCCGAAGCTGTCGTCTAACTTGATGATTACTGAGGCAACCCTCCTAGCAGAGAAGGGAAATACACCTTCAGGAAAAGCAATTCCATCAGCAGAAAAGGCAACTGCAGTATGCATTGAGGCATTTAAGGCACCATACAGACAGAAGGATGTGCTTGATGAGGTTCAGGTGGTCCAAATGCCTCAAGACAGTTCAAGTTACAAAATCCAACAAAGCACACTGCCAGTGACAGCTTCTTATATTCCAGAGCGACCAGTTCCAGTCCCATCAAGGGTGATGAGGTCGAATTTGACGGTACCACGTCAGTCAATCGTACGTCCACCCCAGGCGACATCATGCAACTTACAGGCAACAACAGCTAGGATGCAGGCATCGCCATCAATGATGCAGGCAACAACTTGCACTACGCAGTCAACAACAGGCTCATACCTGACAAGTGAAGTGGTAACACAGAAGGAAAACATTTTTCCCACATCGACACACACTACGCCTTCTGGCAGTGGAACTATCAAAGCTAAATTCAGCCAAGCTACAAGGCAGACTTGCCCTCCACCGCCTCCGGCTGAAGCAAATAGATGTGCGGTGACAGCAGAAGATCTCGCAAACATACTGCAAAAATTAGGGAAACCAAGCAACATGCATGGATATTCAGAGAAGAGCAAGTCAGCACCAGAGCGAATATACCAAGCAGTACCCCATCCAGCCGCATCAGAGATGGCTACCGCGATGCCCCCGATGCCCCTAGTTTCAGCCTCGGTCCTGATTTTGACACGCCACCAGAAACCGACACAGAAGCAAAACCTGCAGCCACTGCAGGCATCGGGGACATTCTTCTTGATTCACTGTATTCTGAGGAGCTAGAAAAATTATGCCTTGAGGCAGAGGAACAATCGAGACTCAAAGCGCAACAAATCTCTGTGGGAAAGTCTGCACACTCACCATCTACTTTCGAGACACCGGTTAAGCAAACAGACGTAGAGACTGGAGGTCCAAACTCAGATGGCACCGGCAGTTCGAGCGGGCCTCCACAGCAGGTTAGGAGAGTAATAAACCCGCCCGCACACATGCAGTCCTACGTGGATGTGGGAAACAAGAAGCAGTTTGCTTGTAGCACTGAAGTCAACAGGCTATATGCTCTAGTTTTGTTGCATGGCAGAAAGTACACAAGGCGCGGACAAATCGAAGATGAGAGGTACTAAATTTCGAAGTAGCTTCTCTTTTTTGTTACCTAGTAGCACAGTTTCTAATTGCCTAGTATTTGTTGCCTAGTAGCACATCATTTGTTGCCTAGTACACAGCATTTGTTGCCTAGTACCACAGCATTTGTTGCCTAGTAAAGCATTGGTTTGTTTCGTATTAGCACAGTTTTTTAGTTGCCTACTGCCACAGTTTTAGTTGCTTCAAAATAAACTTTTTTTGTCTACATTGCTGTTCTATTCTTTTTATAGCCAAAATGTATGCGGAAGTTGCTTTTTACAATTTTTCCCTAGTGGGAGTGGTTGGCTAACATGCTTTTTCTCGCCGTGTGTTTTTCTTCTTTTTTTGGTAGCCCGCCTGTTGTAAACTTCAACGATTTTCCCGTCACCCTCAAGGAATTATCAGAGTCAGTGAAACCAGGGGGTTGGCTACACACGTCTGTCATGGAAATTGGAATACAGGCAATCAACAACAGCTTGCCAGCTACCTCGAAGAAGGTTATAATGCCTTTAAGGATAGCAGTGAGTCAAATTTATTCGTTCCCCCCGCCCCACCCTTCCTTTTTCCTTTTTTTTTATCAGTTTTTGTTACCAACAAGGAACAATGTATGCAGACACGCCTCCAGCAGGGAGTGCATGAGGGAGCTGAAATTAGTAAATTGTTCAGTAAAGACAATCGTCTGGACAAAAAAGATATGGTTAGTTCCTTTTCAACATGCTTTTTTTGTGCAATACTTTATTTAAGTTGCACAATATCCATCGAAATCTGCATCACATAGCCATCTTTTTTTTTGGTCATTGAAAGGCTTTTTTTAGGTGCCTTTTTTCTATTCGGAAAACATATGACATTTTTTAGTTGCCTAATATCAAGGCAGCCATTTCTCTTTGTTGCCTGACAAAATGGTTTTGTTGCCTAAAAATCCAACACGTATTGCATATTCTGTAGCTAACATTTGCCCTGGAAATGCATTTTGGTCACAGATCATGCTACCCGTCATCCAGCCTTTAGATACAAAGTCAATCGAGACAATCGAGCCAATCAATCATTACTTCCTATTCAACATAAATATCAGAGACAGGAAATATCAAGTCCTTGACTCATTGAGGACATTAAAGGACAGGAGCCTCAAGAATTGCGCACTCAAGATCATTTCTCAAGTCCGCGCCTTATGGGAAAAGAACTACAAGAAATCAAAAATATCACTTGAGCCTTTTGGCCTCCAAGAAATACAAGTACCGAGGCAACCCACAAAGTAAGCACAAAATCGTACTTGGTTTGTTTCACACTTAGTACATGTGTACCCCCAAAAACTTTGTACCTTCGAATGCCATTTTTTTGTGTGTTTTTTTGGGACACAACATCTGATGCAAAGTTGTTCATTTTTCATTTTTTAAGCCATGACTGCGGGGTCTGCACTCTTGCTAATGCTCAGAGCTGGGAAGGTAGGCAAGTACCAGGCTACACGGGCAAAGAGGTCCCGAACATGCGGAAACTAATGACTCATGGCTGGTTAACATCTGTACACAATAAAGCTGAATGGAGAGATGTTGTGCACTTTAATTAGGGGTGGTAAGTTTTTAATTCCTAACCAGCAATTTTCTTAGGCCCATTTTTGTTTTTTTTAATGTAAAGTTACTCCATTCTGTAACGTGCAAACATGTTGACTATATCAATCTCCAGTATGAACGAAAAAGTTCCTCTATTTTTTTGTTACCTAAACAACTACCAAAGTTGCACAGTACTAGGTAAAAGTTGCCTAGGTAAACTACGAAACAAAGTTTCGGCTATATCAATCTCCATGCTTGAAAACTACAAACTAAGTTGCCCAGCATTACACAATAAGTTGCCTAAACATCATCCATAACTTGCCCAGTAATACATCAAAGTTGCCTAGTTAAAAAAGCAAACATGTATCCCCCTTTTTACAACAGGTTCACATGAAACTTGCCCCAAATTACATATAATTTTGACCAACAATACGAATTCAACTGCCTAACCAGGGGCGAGAAGTTTTGCCTGATTCTCTGTGTACTAGCCTCAGCTCACATGTAGCTGCATTGTGATCAAATGAACCACAAATACCGCACTGGACTGCCTGTTTTGGGTGCAACTCAAGGGCAGATACAGTCCTGTGCTCCTTTGTGCGACCTTTTGTTGTCGATATTGGGGGTCTCGAGGGTCTGCAGGCGCGCTTGTAGACGATCCAGCTTCTGTCTTCTTCTTTTTTTTCCGCGACTTGTTCAACTGAGAGATTTCTGTAGCCGCTGCACGCACATGCCTATTTAGAATAGCAGCAGCTTGGTCTGTTCTAGAAGCCAGGGTGGCAACTTTTGCAAAATTCATGTTCAAGTTGGCGTGGCGCAACTGCTGCAGCGATTCTGGTGGAATCTCATCTGGTGGTGGTTGAGCTCCTGTTGCTGCACCTGTTGAAAGTGCTGCCATCGTCCACCGTCTTAGTATGTAGCGTTCCGGTATTACATCAACCCCTAGATAGGTGAAGATCTTGAGGATGTGGCAGCACAACATACCATCCCTGTCCATCTTGGAACAGTCACAAGCATACATGCCTTCTTCCTTGTTAGCAGTCACCAAGTAGGTCCTAGTCCCATACTTCGCGCACCATCCCCTGTTTGGCTCAAGCCTATAAAAGTTGCCACCAAAAGGGAGAACATTGTACCTACCAATCAGCTCAAACTCGTTGCGGAACCGAAGGTATATGTCCTTGGTGTACCGTTCAAGAGCTTGCTGCTCGATGGGGAAAGGGGACCAAGTTCGGAGCTCCAGGCCATCTGTTCTGTAGTCATTCGCCCCTTCTTTCACTAGGACATGTGTCTGGACCTTCTTGTACTGCCTGGCAAAGTTCAACAGAGACTTTTTCGGGTTGATGTACCGTTTCAGGACAGCATTGAATCCTTCGCTCCTCTGCGTGGACTGCAAGAAGGGGAAAAACCGGTGCTTGAAGTAGCACGGTATCCAGCCAGCACGATTTTCATACAGTAGGCGAAAATGCGGGTGCCCAGCTGCATCAGGCCACTTGCCCAAAAACCCACCCCACTTTGCCTCAAATTCTTGTGGGGAGAAACTGAAATCTACGCAGTCATTAAAATCTTCCGACAACCCGGGGTTCCTGCCAAGCACAGGGCCAACCTTGGTTTGCGCCTTCTTCATTATATGCCAGCGGCACCAGCGATGTATAGAGGTTGGGAACATCTTATCTATCGATGCCTTCATCGCAATGTCCTGATCTGTGATGATGTTGTCCGGTGCTATTCCTCCCATTGCTTCTAGAAAACTCTCAAACAACAATCATAGCTGCTAGCCAACTCCTGCCTGACAAAACCACAACCCAGCATGATGGATGACCCATGTCTGTTGATGCCAATAAAGGGAACAAAGGGCATGTTATACTTATTTGTCAAGTAGGTGCTGTCGAATGAGATACAATCATGGTATGCTTCCACATAAGCCCTCCGTGCAGGCCCATCTACCCAGAAAATGTTCTCAGCCCTGTCTTCATCATCTTTTTTAACCTTATAAAAGAAGTCTGGATCCTCTTCTTTCTGTTCTTCAAAATAGTTCAGAACTGCAACCATGTCACCCTCAGTTGCCTCTGGTGCCAGTGTTGCACAATAGTTGGTAATGTGCTTTGCTGTGTACGGAACAAACAACTCTGACCCGTAAAACTCTGACATGATGTTTATCATTTCCCCTGCACATATAAGATTTCTTTTTAGCAACTTGTTTTTTCAATCTAGGCAAAACTACAAGCTTTTCTGGGCAACACCACATTAATAGTAGGGGGGGCCAGAAAAATGATGAAAAACACCATATCATTTTCTCTGAACCAACAGAAACTTGGTAGTGCACACTACAGGGAACAAACAGATTTGCTTTTCTGGGAAAAAAAAAGTGGTAATGGGCAAAACTACAAGGTTTTTTGGGCAACATTCATAGTAGTAGTAGGCAAACAAATGTTCAAAGGCACCATTTACATAGTGCTAAGGGGGCAAAGATGAAGGTACCTGCAGTCAGGTTGGTGTTGTACAGATTTCTCACAAACTCTTTCTGCTCTGGAGGTATCCCTTGGTGTGACCTCAAGTACTTTGACAGAGATGGCTTCCATGTTAGCTCATGATTGTGTTCAGCAATGAATTGAGTCACCTCCCATCTCCCATCTTTCAGCTTCACCAACATTTTTGCTTTACAAGCAGTCTGGATAATAGTTGCTTTTTCCCTCTTCCTTTTTGCCTTTTTCTTCGGACCACCAACACTAATATCTGCTATCACGGATGCAATCTCAGCTGCCTCAATGTCAACCTCATCAAGTTCAACTAGATCTGGGATAGGACCCACCTTAAACTGTATTTCTGCACCACCATCATCTACCACTGGCTTCCTGTCTTTGTTGCACGAAAATTGCTGCTTATCCAAAACACCAGTTCTTGTAGACCTCCGAGAAGTATTTTGTTTGATTGAAAACCCTTTCCTCAAAGCATACTGGTTGTAGTGCTCCTTAGCTTCAGCCAGGGTGTCAAATCGCATACCAACGTGCGGGTCAAGGGGCTGGGATGATGCTTCATCATCATCAATGTCCATCGCCGCAGAACCTGAGGCTGTAGCATGCACAAATGTGCCAGTGTCTGTGGTTGCTGTTGCCTCAACATTAGGCACAGGTACATTGGTAGCATTTGCAGGTTGCGGTGACTCGCCAATAACCTCTTCCATGAGCCCCATAAAATAGTTCTGTGGTAGGACACCAGCCTCTTCATTTAGATCAAAAGGCACATCATTCAGATCTAGTGCACCAGGAGGAACCTGTACAATTCAAAAGAGAAGGGCAAGATCATAGCCTGCAACAAAGCAACTAAAACGCTAACAGAAAACAACATTTTAGTTACTGAAGGCACTTTCTCTTTTGTTTCTTTACTGCTGTCACTACATGTTTGCTTGGTTTTAGTTGCTTGTTGAGTTCAAAGTTTTCTCACCTTTTCTGTCTGTTTTTTCTACAGGTGGAGGGGGTGGGAACCAGACAAACAAGAAGAACATACAAGGACCCGTGGTTGGCGCATTATAACTACAACAAAATTCAACGCACAAATAGAAGGATCATTATATAGCCAAGTCGTTTTCTAATGGTCCTTGTATGTTCTATGAACCATTCTGGCTTCATTACTTAGACTCAGCTTATTTTTGGTTGTCTAGCATGTTGTCAGTAGTTTTCGTATAGTAGTTTGCAGCAAAAGTAACTCTAGTTCCCTAATGGTCATAGTAACAATCGGATGGAAGTTTGCATCATGCTTGGTTACTTCTGTTTCTTCATGCCTGCCACTTTTTACCATGTGTTTTTTGTTTGCCCACTGCTAGCATCTACATTGCCAAGAAATGGGGGTAAGTTTGCCCAGTTTGCTGTAGTAATGTGTTTTTTGTTTTTTTGAAGCAACTAGCAGTAGAAAGTTGTACCGTAGCTACATTCAAATTGCCGGTTTTTCTTCCACATATGCTACAATTGCCCACATGCTGTAGCCCAGTAAGCTATTAGCTTTGTCTAGTATGCTTTTGTTTGTCTAATATGATTTGCTTGCTACAATTGCCCACATGCTGCTGCCCAGGTTTGCCTACTAGAGCAGTACTTAGTTGCTCAGAATTAACACAGGAGTTTTGCACCGTACCAGCACCTAAGTTGCCTAAAAGAAGAAGAAAGGTTCTGTTCTCCCCCCCCCCACAAATTACATGCCACAGAATCCCAACTGCAAGATCTACAGCCACACAAACACAATTACACACACAAACCTTGCCTGTCTCCAGTTCTCCACCATTGTAAACCACAAAAAGACACTACTAGTGCTCAAAACCCAACTGCAAGATCTGTTCTTTTTGTGTGGGTTCATTGTTGGGCAAAATCAGAGCAGAAAGCCAAGAGATGAAGGGATTGGTGAGGGGGAAAGAGGGGTACCTGATCTGATGGAAATCCACGCCTGCTCATGGAGTTCCCAGGACCTGGAGAATACGCCATGGCTGTGCTCCTTGCAGAAGAACCACCCAGGATTTCGAACCAGCTATGCGTGAGGAAGGGGAAAGAGAGAGGGGTCTTGTGCTAGCTTTGGATACGGGGGGTAGAAATAGGGGCAAGGACCGGTCTAGTTTGGGCAAAAAACGTTCGGTCAACAGGCACATGGAGGAGATCGACGGGACCACGCCCTTTTTCACCTGCGTCCTCTGCTGGCACGGGAGCTGGGCGATCGTGGTCCAGTCACATGCATGGAACGGCCGTTCAAACAAGCGAACCAGCGGCCACCGGGGATGCGCGTCTGGATCCTTTCCCTTTTCGTCAGGGGGACAGGAACTTGCCTTTTCGGGTCGGCCGTTGCAGTCGACCAACCAACGCGCGGCCGTTGGCTAGCCACGTCCAAATAAATAATTGGACGTTCTCAAGTGTGTGTTTGTACTGTTCTGTGCCGTTTGAGATTTGGTGAAGAGGACCGAAAATACAGTAGTTTAGCAACGTTGTCGTTGCCTTGGGAGTTCAATTCCGCCGCCGGCCGCTTGGTGAGGTCATAAATTGCTTGTATGCGAATGCAGTTGAGGATTTCATGACCGAGGTAGAAGTGCCGTCTTGCGATTGAAAACGGATTTTCTCCAACTCATATGGCGCACAACACCTAAGAACCCGCTCCCGTGCCGCACCCAGGCGGCACCGGGGCGCCACCTCGTGCCGCCAGCAACCGCCTCCTCCGCGCCATCCACGCCGCTGCTGCCGCCGGCCTCCGGGCCGCGGCGGCGCTCCCCGCTGCCACACAACTGGCACTGGGGCGGTTCTCCCTTTCCTTCGACGCGGGCGGACGCCGGGTCCGACTGGGATGGTGATGGCGGGTCACCGGCACAGGCATGCCAGAGCGGCGGCTCCGGGGACGCAGGTCTGCTGCGATGGGGCGCGCCGACCTGGCCTCGAGGGTGGCGGATTGGCGGCGCGGTGCGGAGCGGGCGCGATGGGCCCAGGTGGGCCGGATCTGGGCGCGGGCGGGCCCGTCGACGGGTTGCTCGTCAGGGTGCGGTGTGGTGGCCGGGGCTCCTCCCAGGTCAGCGGCGCGCTGTGGCTCCGTGGCGGCGCGAGGAGTTGGTGCGGCCGGGCCGGCGGGCTGGGAGCTGCGTTGCGGGCATCTAGGAGGTGGCCTGGGCTGAGGCGTGGTGGCTCTAGGTTGACGAGGGAATATCTCCCCGGCAATAGTGCCAGAAACAATGCTTGTACGTCACACGTCAGTTGGGAACCCCAAGAGGAAGGTATGATGAGTGCAGCAGTAAGTTTTCCCTCAGTATGAAACCAAGGTTTAATCGAACCAGTAGGAAAACGAGGTTTGCTTCGAAGGTGTTGGTGAAGGAGTGTAGTGCGGCGCAACACCAGGGATTCCGGTGCCAACGTGGAACCTGCACAACACAACCAAATTACTTTGCCCCAACTTAACAGTGAGGTTGTCAATCTCACCGGCTTGCTGAAAACAAAGGGTTAAACGTATCGAATGGAAATGATGTTTGTTTGCATAAAACAGTAGAGAACAATGATTGCAGTAGATTGTATTTCAGATGTAAAAGAATGGACCGGGGTCCACAGTTCACTAGTGGTGTCTCTCCAATAAGATAACTAACATGCTGGGTAAACAAATTACAGCTGGGCAATTGACAATTGATAAGTGCATATAACATGCATGTGTGAGCTGTGGTGTCTACTATGAGATTCATTTGGGCATTACGACAAAGTACATAGACCGCTATCCAGCATGCATCTATGCCTAAATAGTCCACTTTCCGGTTAACATCCGTACCCCTTCCAGTATTAAGTTGCAAGCAACAGACAATTGCATTAAGTAATGTGCGTAATGTAAACAATACATTCATCCTTGAATAAAGCATTGCTGTTTTACCCCTAGTGGCAACAACACATCTACAACCTTAGAACTTGCTGTCACTATCCCAGGTTAAATAGAGGTTGAACCCAACTATCATGCATAAATACCCCCTCTTGGAGTTACAAGTATTCACTGGCCAAGGCTTCAACAAGTAACGGAGAGCATGCAAGATCACAAATGACATAGACATGATAATATAATATTCAGCTCCACATAGGTATCAATATAAGTCAGATCCCAGCAAACACAACATGTAGCATTACAATAAGATGATCTTGATCATGATAGGCAGCTCACAAGATCTAAACATGATGGCACAAGTGGAGAAGACAACCATCTAGCTACTGCTATGGACCCATAGTCCAAGGATGAACTACTCACGCATCACTCCGGAGGCGGGCATGGCGATGTAGAGCCCTCCGGTGATGATTCCCCTCTCCGGCAGGGTGCCGGGAAGAGCTTCAGAAACCCCCCGAGTTAGGGTTGACGACGGCGGCGGCAGCGAATATGTTCTGGATGAAAGGCTCGGTGTTTTAGGGTTTTCGCGTCTCGGGGAATAAATAGGCGAAGGGGCGATGTCGGCGGACCCCCGAGGGGCCCAAACCACAGGCAGGCGCGGCTGGGCCCACTGCCGCGCCGCCAGGTGGTTTGGCCACCTCGTGGCTCTCCTTCGTCTCTCCTTCGGACTCCGTGTACGTGCTGGAAAAATAGGGACTGGCCTTTTGTTTCGTGCAATTCCGAGAATATTTCCAGAAGTAACTTTCTGAAACCAAAAACAGCAGAAAACAGGGAACTGGCACTGTGGCATCTTGTTAATAGGTTAGTCCCAGAAAATGCATAAAAGTGATACGAAGTGTATATAAAACATGTAGCAAATGGTATAATATAAGCATGGAACAGCAGAAATTATGGATACGTTGGAGACGTATCAAGCATCCCCAAGCTTAGTTCTACTCGTCCTCGAGTAGGTAAAACGATAACAACAAATAATTTCTGAGGAGACATGCTTTCACACAATCTTGATCAATATATTGCAAGGCTCATGTCATGAATGAAGTGACTCAAAGCAATGATCTATAGTTTGCTAACAAATAGATAAAGAGTAAACAATGAATCATATAAGCAAAAACTTTTCATGAATAGTACTTTCAAGACAAGCATCAAAAAGTTTTGCATAAGAGGTAACTCATAAAGCAATAGATTCAAAGTAAAAGGCATTGAAGCAACACAAAGGATGATTAAGTTTCAGCATTTGCTTTCAACTTGTAACATGTATATCTCATGGATAGTTGTCAACATAAAGCAATATAACAAGTGCAATAAGTAAATATGTAAGAATCAATGCACACAAAGTTGACACAAGTGTTTGCTTCTAAGATAGAAAGGAGTAGGTAAACTGACTCAACATAAAGTAAAAGATAGGCCCTTCGCAGAGGGAAGCAGGGATTAAATCATGTGCTAGAGCTTTTTAAGTTTTCGAAAGCATATAGAGAGCACAAAATAAGTATTTGAGAGGTGTTTGTTGTTGTCAACGAATGGTAGTGGGCACTCTAACCCCCTTGTCAACCAGACTTTCAAAGAGCGGCTCCCATGAAGGACGTTATTCTACCAGCAAGGTAGATCATCCCTCTTCTCTTTTGTTTACACATGTATTTTAGTTTCTTTATAGATGACACTCCTCCCAACCTTTTGCTTACACAAGCCATGGCTAACCGAATCCTCGGGTGCCTTCCAACATTCACATACCATGGAGGAGTGTCTATTGCAAAATTAAGTTGCTTACTGATAAATCAGGGCAAAACATGTGAAGAGAATTATTAATGAAAGTTGTAATTAATTGGGGCTGGGCACCCCGTTGCCAGCTCTTTTTGCAAATTATTGGATAAGCGGATGTATATGCCACTAGTCCAGGTGAAAGTCTGTCAGAAGTAAATGACAAGATTGAAAGATAAAACACCACATACTTCCTCATGAGCTATAAAACATTGACACAAATAAGGAGTAATAAAGTTTTGAATAGTTTAAAGGTAGCACATGAAATATTTACTTGGAATGGCAGGAAATACCACATAGTAGGTAGGTATGGTGGACACAAATGGCATGGGTTTTGGCTCAAGTTTTGGATGCACGAGAAGCATTCCCTCTCAGTACAGAGTTTAGGCTAGCAAGGTTGTTTGAAGCAAACACAAGTATAAACCGGTACAGCAAGAATCACATAAAAACATATTGCAAGTATTATAAGACTCTACACTGTCTTCCTTGTTGCTCAAACATTTTACCAGAAAATATCTAGACCTTAGAGAGAACAAATATGCATCCCAAGTCTCAACAAGCTCTACGGTAGTTCTCCACTACTAGGCTTTAACTACATGATGCAAGAGCTTAAACATGATCTACTTGAGAGCTCAAAACAATTGCAAAGCATCAAATCAAAACAAGACAATGATCTACAAGAATGCATATGTCTTTTCCAATACCAACTACTACATGTAGCATTTTCTTTCTTCCAAACAAACACCAATAATTTATTTAAACATAAACTCTCCAAATGATAATATAATGCAGCAAGAGAGTATTTATAAACAAGTGCTAACAGCTCGAAGAGATGCATGAAAAACAGGAGCTAAAAGCACTGCAGTAGCTAGTTAAGAATACTCAACAAATATAAGTGAAGAACATGAGTATTCACATGAAAAAGCGGAGCGTGTCTCTCTCCCACACAAGGATTGCTAGGATCCGAATTTATTCAAACAAAAACAAAAATAAAAACACACAGACGCTCCAAGTAAAGCGCATAAGATGTGAAAGAATTAAAATATAGTTTCACTAGAGATGACCTGATAAGTTTGTTGATGAAGAAGGGGATGCCTTGGGCATCCCCAAGCTTAGACGCTTGAGTCTCTCTGAATATGGTTGGGATGAACCACGGGGGCATCCCCAAGCTTAGGCTTTTCACTCTTCTTGATCACATAATATCACCCTTCTCGCTTGATCCTTGAAAACTTCCTTCACACCAAACTCAAGACAGTTCTCATTAGAGGGTTAGTGCATAATCAAAAATTCTCATATTCTGTAATGATACAATCAATCCCAAAGCTTCTGGACATTAGCTACAGCCACCAATGCTTTGTGGAGCAAAGAAATCCACACAAACACAGTAAAAGAGCGAATGCAAAACAAAAGGCAGAATCTGTCAAAAACAGAACAGTCTGGAATGACGAATTTTTTCGAGGCACTTAAGTTGCTCAGATGGATCTGGCCTAAAATAATGAAAGTTGCGTACATATCTCAGGAATATGCGTGATTTTTCTCAGAATTTTTTGAATTTTCTACAGGGAGATAAGCTCAAATCCGTGACAGCTAAAAATCTGTCACTGCGCAGAAATCCAAATCTTGCATCAACTTTCAATATAGAACTTTACTTGGCACAACATTGCGATAAAATAAAGATACAAAGGAGTTGCTACAGAAGTAACAAAACTCCTTGAGAAAAACTAAAATAAAAGATAAAGGGTTGCCTCCCTAAAGCGCTTTCTTTAATGCCTTTAGCTAGGCTAAAAGATTTTAATGATGCTCTCATAGGAATAGAACTTGAAAAACAAAAGAGAGCATCAAGAGGCAAATATCAAACGCATTTAAGTCTAACCCACTTTCTATGCAAGGGAACCTTGTAACAAAATAAATTATTGAAGCATAAAGCAACTAGCATAGAAAGATGAAACAAGTACAACTTCAAAACTTTCAACATAAAGAGAGGTGTTTTAGTGACTTGAAAACTTTTACAACCATATTTTCCTCTCTCATAATAACTTTCAGTAGCATCATGAACAAACTCAACTATATAACTATCACATAAAGCATGCTTTTCATGATCTACAAACACATAATTTTTATTAAGTTCAAAAACAGTGGGGTCATTAAACCCACTTTTGACAATAGTAGTATAATAAATATCATTAGGCAATATAGGACCATCATCAAGAGCATTATCATATATAGCATTAGGGAGCCATTGTTTTATTTCTGAAATTTCGTTTTCTTGAGTCAAGGAGCTTGTTACGTAAAATTTATCAAAAGGAGATATTTCAAAAGAATCATGGCATTCAACAATATAACACTCTTCCTCCTTAGGTAGGCATGGAGGGCAATTAAATAGTGTAAGAGTTGAAGAGTTACTGTCATTAGAAGGTAGATCCTCCTTTTGTTCTTCACTCTCCTCCTCTTTTTCATCCAATGAGATCACAGTTTCAGCAATTTCCTCTTCCTCAGGTTCCTGCAAGGCACAAGTTTCATCTTTTTGAGGAAACATCCTCTCAAGATGTTCAGTAATGTAAGAATTATTATCCTTGTAGGTATCACAACAATATTTAAGTATGGCAATACATTCAGATTTATAAGGGGCATCAGTTTTATGTTCAAGATAAGAACTAATTTCAAGGGCACCCTTAAAAACAATAAACTCTTCAATTTGTTCAAGATTACCAAAATCATAGTTTCCTTTAGCATAGGCAGCCAAGGTTTCATTATCAGTATACTCACATTGGAAAGGGAGATGTTTGTGCCTTCTATAGCAAAGAGATTCATTAAAGCAGTAGGATTCATCATATGTAGAACACAAGTTCTTAGCAAAACCATTCAATCTTCTTATTTGTTCCCATAGATGTTTCCTTTTGAGAAAGCGGTAATTCTTATAACGAGACCAGTTTCATAGAGATAAGACATTGAAAACAACTAGTCATAATAGTAATTCGAAATAAAAAAAAACTAATTTTTTTGTGTTTTTGATAAAGAGAGCAAACAAGACTAAATAAAAATAAACTAAGCAAGACAAATAACAAAGTAAAGAGATTGGGTGTGAGAGACTCCCCTTGCAGAAGCAATTCGGTTTTCCCCGGCAACGGCGCCAGAAAACGTGTTGGTGGCTCTAGTTGACGAGGGAATATCTCCCCGGCAATAGTGCCAGAAACAATGCTTGTACGTCACACGTCAGTTGGGAACCCCAAGAGGAAGGTATGATGAGTGCAGCAGTAAGTTTTCCCTCAGTATGAAACCAAGGTTTAATCGAACCAGTAGGAAAACGAGGTTTGCTTCGAAGGTGTTGGTGAAGGAGTGTAGTGCGGCGCAACACCAGGGATTCCGGTGCCAACGTGGAACCTGCACAACACAACAAATTACTTTGCCCCAACTTAACAGTGAGGTTGTCAATCTCACCGGCTTGCTGAAAACAAAGGGTTAAACGTATCGAATGGAAAATGATGTTTGTTTGCATAAAACAGTAGAGAACAATGATTGCAGTAGATTGTATTTCAGATGTAAAAGAATGGACCGGGGTCCACAGTTCACTAGTGGTGTCTCTCCAATAAGATAACTAACATGCTGGGTAAACAAATTACAGCTGGGCAATTGACAATTGATAAGTGCATATAACATGCATGTGTGAGCTGTGGTGTCTACTATGAGATTCATTTGGGCATTACGACAAAGTACATAGACCGCTATCCAGCATGCATCTATGCCTAAATAGTCCACTTTCCGGTTAACATCCGTACCCCTTCCAGTATTAAGTTGCAAGCAACAGACAATTGCATTAAGTAATGTGCGTAATGTAAACAATACATTCATCCTTGAATAAAGCATTGCTGTTTTACCCCTAGTGGCAACAACACATCTACAACCTTAGAACTTGCTGTCACTATCCCAGGTTAAATAGAGGTTGAACCCAACTATCATGCATAAATACCCCCTCTTGGAGTTACAAGTATTCACTTGGCCAAGGCTTCAACAAGTAACGGAGAGCATGCAAGATCACAAATGACATAGACATGATAATATAATATTCAGCTCCACATAGGTATCAATATAAGTCAGATCCCAGCAAACACAACATGTAGCATTACAATAAGATGATCTTGATCATGATAGGCAGCTCACAAGATCTAAACATGATGGCACAAGTGGAGAAGACAACCATCTAGCTACTGCTATGGACCCATAGTCCAAGGATGAACTACTCACGCATCACTCCGGAGGCGGGCATGGCGATGTAGAGCCCTCCGGTGATGATTCCCCTCTCCGGCAGGGTGCCGGGAAGAGCTTCAGAAACCCCCCGAGTTAGGGTTGACGACGGCGGCGGCAGCGAATATGTTCTGGATGAAAGGCTCGGTGTTTTAGGGTTTTCGCGTCTCGGGGAATAAATAGGCGAAGGGGCGATGTCGGCGGACCCCCGAGGGGCCCAAACCACAGGCAGGCGCGGCCTGCCGCCAGGTGGTTTGGCCACCTCGTGGCTCTCTTCGTCTCTCCTTCGGACTCCGTGTACGTGCTGGAAAAATAGGGACTGGCCTTTTGTTTCGTGCAATTCCGAGAATATTTCCAGAAGTAACTTTCTGAAACCAAAAACAGCAGAAAACAGGGAACTGGCACTGTGGCATCTTGTTAATAGGTTAGTCCCAGAAAATGCATAAAAGTGATACGAAGTGTATATAAAACATGTAGCAAATGGTATAATATAAGCATGGAACAGCAGAAATTATGGATACGTTGGAGACGTATCAAGGCGCGCGTCGTCCGTGCAGGGCGCGGAGGCGGACGTGCGGTGCAGAGGCGGTCGCACTTGCGTGGAGGCAGGTGGCCGATGACGCGCGGGTTGACCACGGAGGCAAGCCAGGGTGGCGTCCTCGGACCTGCGGCTGCTTCGGCGGTGCGAGCGCAGAGGGCATGACAGCTGCCGTGGAGGGAGATGCCGCGGCGGCAGCAGCATGCGGTGGAGCTCGGCGGTTGACGACATGACCAGGACGCCATCCTGCGGCTCTCGAAGCTTTGTGGTCGGGTTGAACTCTGGGCGAAATCTTGCACGGACTTCGGTCGGTGCCGACGACGGCGATGCACCCCTCGGGCGGCGTTCTCCTTCTTGATCGCGTCGTTGTGGAGCTTTTCGACCTCGAATAACGTGCGTGGTTCCAAGACCTCCGGGTGAAAATCTAAGCTCCTTGGGAGCGGGCGGCGGTGACGGTCTCGTCACAACCTTGTTGGACGCGTCGCTTTGGAGTTCTTGGCCAGCGTGGTGCGACGATTTCGCGGTGGATGTGCAAAATGGGAGTGTAGGCGAGGGCGGTGGACGTCGGGGCGGCGGCCTCGGTTTCCGTTGCAGTTGCGGTCCTACGGGGAAGGACCGTGGTCTTGCACGTGTTTGAGTGACAACATTGGGCTGCGAGGGCTGCGGGTTTGTCGACTCGGCTGGATCGCCTCCGGACAATGCGAAGGTTGATCTGTTTGCTACGCCGGGGCGGCGGCCCCGGTTTTGGCGCGACGTTGAGGTCTGCGGGCGGTCGTCTCTAGCGAGGGTAGCAAGAGCTACGAGACGGCTGGGTCGTGCGGCGTTGTGGCTCGTGTGCTTTGGTGACGAGTGGTGTACGTCGGGCGGCGGCCCCGGGTTTGGTGGTGTGTTTTGTGGCGTCCGGTGGACTTGTGTCGTGTGGGCCCCTCTCGATTGTGCGGTTTTTTGGCCCTGTTTTTCTCATAAGCAGGGTATTTGTATGGTTTTTGGACCCGGTTTCCCTTATAAACTGGGTCACCTCTTTCTATCTATTCGAGCAGTGGTACGACCACTTTGACCTAAAAAAAAATGGCGCACAACCTCATTTCCGCTTGCGATTAGGGGAGTTACTGCACTAACTTGAACATGTGCATCAGACTTTTGTTTTGGACGGTAGGGTCTTCAAGGAACCTGATTGCTGCATTAAATCATCATCGATGATGGGTTACATTTTACACGCAGGACACTCACAGGAATAAGACCCTGTAGTAAAACACAAACAGGAAACACAATCAAGTTCTTGGTCCTCTCCACCGGGTCTGAGACTCCACCGCGGCCAACTTGACGCCACCGGGGACGCAGGATGAAAAGGCGATGGATGCTGGCGAGAAGAAACGAGAAACCACGTCTAGAGAGGCCCCTGCATCGGTCACAGGTCACGGCAACGAACAAAGCCACCTTGTAGTACTTTCCAAATTGCAGCACGAACCATGTACCCACCTCCATCCACTTCCGCAAGGTACCGCGCTGCCCCCCCCCCCCCCCCCCCCACACCATGGTTTTTTTTTTGAATTTTCCCACTCTATTACTTAGCTTGGCTCAGCAGAAACACTGGCCACCACAACACGTACATCACTTGGTAGCGATTCCGGCCATAACAGATTCAGTTCTCGCCGGCTCGCCCCATACTTAGCTAGAACATGAGCTACATTATTACAAGTACGTGGAATAGCAGAAAGAGCAAAAGAGGTAAACGATAACTGCGAAAAGAGTCGCATATCTCGATATAGAATGCCCTCTGGTGCTCTATCGAAGCTTGTACTCTGCATGGCTTTTGCGAGATTCTGGGAGTCAGTCTCCAGAATAATGTTAGTCATGCCCCAACCAGCTGCAGCCTTGAGTGCCTCATCGCATGCCTGCGCCTCAGCTTGCGCCACACTGGCAATAATCGGCAGACAGCCAGCTCCTGAACCTCTAACATTACCTGACTGGTCCCGAACGACAAAGCCCCAGCCACCTCGCCGAGTTTCAGGCGTGAACACTCCATCAATATTAATTTTAAGTATATCACCCTCAGGACGCTGCCAGCATTGTATGTCTGCCCTTGCTCTGCCCGCTGCAGATTTGCTGCGGTACGTTTTTGCTTCTCCCGCCCAATATCTCACCTGGGACAGAATCCCTGCCGGGGGGCCAACCTTCTCTTTTGCATTGATTTTATTTCTACGTGACCACCACTGCCATAGGAGGGTTACACATAAGATACTCCTTTCTGAATTCAATCCAAGAAGTTCTTGCACTACAGCTCTAGCATTTGGACAGGCGCCCAGTTTCGTGCGCTCAATATCCAAGCCTAGCTCCTTCCAGATGGTTTTAGCCTCTTTGCAATGGAAAAATAAATGTGCACCATCTTCATCCAACCGATGACAACACAAGCACAGTGTGTCACATTTTATACCTCGTCTCTTGATATTCAGTTTCAGAGGAAGGCTGTTATGGGCAAGCCTCCAAATAAATTGCTTGATCTTCGGAGAACACTCCATTTTTCCAATTTTTCTCCCATTGCAAAGTGCTACTAGGATCTGCTGAAGAGGACTGTTTAGGTCCATCTCGATCCTGAACATACAGTTTGTACGCCGATTTGACAGAGAATAGACCCTTGCTGTCATAGTACCATGCAAAGAAGTCTTCAAAATCCTCTCGGATTGGTGTTGCAAGTATAGCATCCGCATCAATCTGCCAGAAGGTATCCCTCACAAGCCTCTCATCCCACTGTCCAGAGATTGGACAAATCAAGTCACTTACTTTATTGTAAACACAATGGCCTCTTGGAGTGATAGGAAGAAGAGCACCATCCCGTGCCAGCCACGGATCCTTCCAAATGTTCACACTATTACCATCTCCTATCCTCCATATAATTCCATTCTTCATTAACTCGAGACCTTTGATGATACTCCTCCATGTATATGAGATGCCACCAACAGGTTTAGCCTGAAGGATCGATGTATCAGGGAAATATTTCGCCTTCAGGACTTGTGCACAAAGGGAGTCCGGTGCAATAAGCAACCGCCACGCTTGTCTCGCCAACATGGCTAGATGAAAACCATAAAGGTCACGGAAACCCAACCCTCCATCTCTTTTGGAATTTGTTAGAGTTTCCCAACTAAGCCAATGCATCTTGTCTTTATCCTGCTGAGACCACCAGAATCGACAAATCATGGAGCTCATCTCCTCACAGAGCTTTTGTGTAAGGTCGAAGCAAGACATGGCAAACGTTGGAATAGCTTGTGCACAAGCTTTAATAAGAATATCTTTCCCAGCCTTTGAGAGGAACCTTTCCTTCCAACCTGAATTCTTTTCCACACGCGGTCCTTTAGATATGCAAAGGTTTGGGCTCGTGATCTACCCACATAGATAGCTAAGCCGAGATACTTCTCAGTTATAGCCTCCACCCGGATATTGAGCACATCCATCACTTCTTGCCGCCTTCCATTCCTTGTGTTTTTTCTGAACAACACACTCGATTTGTCGAAATTAATGGTCTGCCCCGAGCAACACTCATATAGCTGTAGCATACTTTGCAGAGAACTGGCACTCTCACGTGAAGCTTTCATGAGTACCAAGGAATCGTCCGCAAATAATAGATGGTTAACTCTCAGGGCAGTTTGACATATTTGAACACCTGTCAACCTGCCATCCTCATCAGCTTTGTTAAGAAGGGCAGAAAACCCCTCCACGCAAATAAGGAATAGGTAAGGGGAAAGAGGATCCCCCTGTCGCAGACCCCGCTGGGGTGGCAATCTCCATTGACCCGAAACTGGTATGTCACCGACGACACACAAAGCATGATTATGGTTGTCCATCTTTCATCAAAACCAAGCTTTCTCATCATCTTTTCCAAGAACAACCACTCTACCCGATCAAACGCTTTGCTCATGTCCAACTTCACCGCCGCATACCCCTCTTTTCCTGTTCTTTTATTCTTCATGAAATGTGTGCACTCATAGGCCAACAGGATATTATCCGTAATCATTCTCCCCGGTACAAAAGCACTTTGATTTGGTGATATGATCTCCGGTAAGATTTGCTTCAGTCTGTTAGCAAGCACTTTCGATACCATCTTGTATACCACGTTGCATAAGCTAATGGGCCTCAAATCCTTCATACTCTCAGGGTTCTTCGTTTTTGGTATAAGTACCACACAAGTATCATTCCACCCTTCCGGAATTGGTCCTCCGTTTAGCACATTTAGCACTTCTTTAGTTACCTTCTCTCCCACAATGTCCCAGCAGTTCTTGTAAAAGATTGATGGCATACCATCCACACCTGGAGCTTTAAGGTCACCAATGCTCTCAAGCGCCTCCTTTACCTCCTCCTCTGTGAACTCCTTGCAAAGCAACTCGTTCATTTGTGGTGTCACTCTCGGACCAATGTGGTCTAAAAGTTCATCAACTCTGGTACCTGCATTAGAGGAGAAAAGGTTTAAAAAATAGTTAGTCACCACTTCCTTCATTGCACCTTCCTCCTCTACTACACTCCCATCCTCCTTTCTCAGTTTTTTAATTATATTCATCTTCTTTCTCTCCATTGCCACTGAATGGAAAAACTTTGTGTTTCTGTCTCCACCTCTCATCCAGTTTACATGCGCTCTTTGTTTCTAGTATAGTTCTTTTTGATCTTCCAAACGACTCAGCTTAAATCGAATCAACTCCTCCCTTCTACACTGCTCCGGACTTATGCCCTTCCTCCTCCACCTTTCGAGCTCCTTCTTTAACTGGCTAATCCTCTTCTCTAAATCTCCTAGCGTGTTCTTACTCCAAGAATGCAGCTCCCCCAACACACCTTTCACTGCCTCTTGCGCCTCCTTCTGCTTCATCTCAACTTCCTCTTCCCATGCCTTTTTTACAATCTGTTTGAAACTCTCCTCTTCAACCCACCTTGCTTCAAATTTTGGCATCAATCCCCGAGCCGGGCTCCGACCTGCCTTCTCCACTCCATGCGTGTCCACAATGATGGGATGATGGTCTGAATGTCTCGGATCTCCGTTAATAACCTTGAATCCAGGGAACCGGTCACACCAAGAAGGTGTAGCTACAGCTCGATCTAGTCTCTCCTTGATGTATTTGCTAGCATCATGGCTGTGGTTACGCCAGGTGAAAGCATCACCCGTGAAACCCAAGTCGCCAAGATCGCAGAACTCAAGTGCCTCCTTAAACTTATCCATACATGCTTGTGGTCTCGGCACACCCCCTTCTTTCTCCCATGCTTAAAGAACTTCATTGAAATCTCCTGCTAACAGCCACGGCTTATTGTTTTGGTGTTTTAGCGTTCGCATTAGCCTCCACGTGTTCTCCTTACCAACCGATCTAGGTTCACCATATATACCCGCGAGTCTCCACACAAAACCATCAGGTTCGGTGATCTCTGCATCAATATGATGCTTCGACATGAAACCCACTATATTTAGGTCCACCTCTCTTTTCCAGAACAACGCCAAGCCACCACTTTGGCACCGGGTTCTTCACTATCATATGCGGCAGACCCATTTTCCACCTCAACCCATCCAATCTTCCTTGCTCCATCTTTGTCTCCGACAAAAACAGAACATCGGGTCCTCCTTCTTCTGGAGATCCAGAAGTCCGTTAACGGCCGGGCCATTCCCAACCCCCGGCCGTTCCAGAATGCTATTCTCATTTCTGCTCGCGGAGCTGTTCCGACAGCCCCGCTTTCTCTTCATTTAAGGTAACAACGGTCGACACTCCCTCCCTAGTTTTTTTTGTTTTTGTCAGATCATCCACCTCCAAATCATCACAGTTCCTCTTCTTCCCTACCTCCACTCCAGCTATCTTTTCTCCCACTTTCCCCGAACCATGACGGAAGGTGAACAAGAAAATGTTCTCACCGAGTTCCTTACATTCAATCCCCTTCAGCGGGCACCAGAGTGGGCCTAAAACATTTGCAAGAGCTTCCGCATACGCCGGTTTTTCAGCCATCAGCTTTCCAATCGCTTGAGCCTCCACTACTCCAACTAAATCTTTTTCATACTCTTCAGCTTGTAGAAGTGGTTTCCCAAGATCCGGAGGCTCATCATCAACTCGTAATAGCAGCCCACCCAAACTCAACTCTTCATCTTCAAGCATACTCCTGAAAATAAAATCCATGTCACATCGCATAGAAGGATTAGGAATAATAGAACCTATAGCTGTAGCCTTCGGTGCCATGGCCTGGAAACATCTCACGGCCTGAAAATTGCTCAATCCACCAACCATAGTCGCATGCTTCAGCATCACCATATCAATTCTGCAATTAACCTTCGCAATAACAGTTTCTTCGATCAGGGGCACCTTGGTAGCCACAGGGACAATTTCCCGGTCTTCAGCATCCTTTGGAGAAGAGGGCATATTTCTTGGCGAGGAGACCGGCACTGGCTCCATTGCTACGGAAATTTCCTGACAGGCGGCACCCAATCCACCGGACTCGAGGAACGCCGTCGCCTTCGCCCTCATCAAACGCAGGTAACGTGCAGGGTCACACGATTTGCGGACGATTTGCAGCGCCCGCTCCTTCAATCCTTCCAGATCCATCGAGGCCAAAGCGCGGCGCTCGAGCGCCACCCGCGGGGGAGCCGAGAGATCCCACAGTGGTCGGGGCTGACACCCAAAGATCGGACATCAGAGGCGTGCCTTGAAGGGAGATGAGACCAAGGGGAGACGAAAGGGATGGGAGGACTGGAGTTCTGCCGCGGCGAGGATGCTACCAACGGCGGAGAGAGCCAGCGGCAGAGTCTGGAAACGTCTAGAAGGTAAGAGGGAGAGAGAGACATGGCATCCGCCAGACACTCATACGAGAAGGACGATTAAACAGGTTCTTAGTCCGCCATCCCCCACACCATGGTTGGACAAGACAATAAACGTCGAAAATGTGCTCCAGATGTTTCAAGTAGCTCACACCAAGATTACACACCTTCAGCTCGATCCCACCTCGGAAGCACGCCGGAAGACCTCGGGCACGACCGTCCAACACCACGTCGGCGCCCCGTAACCGGAGACTCCACGACATCCCGTCAATCTACCATCACTGCAAATCAACCCTTATTCTTAGACCTACACTTACAGCGCGGGAGGAAAAACTATCCCTACTATCTACAACGGGAGAGGCCCGACTACCCCCTCGTCCACACTCCGACCAACGTCACTGGCGGAGGAAGAGAGGGGAAAGAATGAGAGCATTTTCGCCATTTCCCCAGTTCGACAAGCTAATTACTCTCTCATTGCCAAAATGTAGTGCATCGTAATTTTTTCAAATGTCAAACGATTTAAAATTTGACCAATTTTATGTTGCTAAGTCTAAACACTTCTAAAATAGGAGTCGTGAAACCGTAAAAAACATCTCATGATTTGAACTCTATAGTACAAATAGTCTCAGGGACATGCTCTTTGCACATGCACTAGACTTCGAAAGTAAAATAAATAGCAATGAGAATTAACATCAGACGGAAATGATGTTATTCTCACCCGGTATAATCATTTCAAACTCAATTTAAGTAAGTCAACTTGTTTTCTCAAACTTGGTTTACTCAATTTACCAAAACATAACGATTTATTCTTCGGAGGACACAATTTAATTTTAATAAACACAATATAGACGCAGACACTCACCCACACTTACACTCACACATGTTATGTGTAGATATAACACGTCATTGCCGAAGTCGAGTCTTGAACATAAGGCAGACAAGTCGAGAACCTATCGGGTGCTCCAAGGTTTGGAGCACTCCCTATGCACCTGCCGTTTTGGCATGCCTATAATAGAAGTTGCACAAAAAAACATGAAAAATTATCGTGGCACTAACCATTCATTTCTAATATGTCATAGAAATTTAAATCCAAACTCAATCTATACCTCAAGAAATAAAAGGAAAATAAATTACGCTAACAATGTTAGTGGGCCATATTCAAAGCACAGTTTAGATTGGTTACTATTTGTAGCTACGTTTGTCTTTTCGGTTTCGAGATATGTGTTTCGAATCAGGTTTGAAATTGCATGCCTTGGTAGATGATGTCCCTCTGTTCCAAATTAATTGACTTGTGTTTGTCCAAATACGGATGTATCTATACTTGTTTAGTGTCTAGATATATTCGTTATTAGACAAATGCATGTCAATTAATTTGGAACGGAGGGAGTAGTTACGTGGGGGATCGATCGCGCACATCGATGGCTCCCTGCAAGACGAGAAAGCGTGAGCACGCGGAGGCTTTCGAGGCCGCCTTCGCAGACGTCGGCGACGGCGCTGGCAGCAAGACTTTCGTCCTAGCGATTTCGAGCATCCTGGCACCGGGAACGCATCCCCGGAACCCGTATGCCCCAAGAGTGGAGGAAGTCCTTTTCAGCGAGGACGAATCGGACGAGGACAACTGGGAGGAGGAGGAGGATGATGATGACAACTGGGAGGACGAGGATAACTGGGAGGAGGATGACATGCTGCCGGAGGAAAGTCCGGAGGTGATGGACCCGCCGCCACCGGCGACGAGCGGCGGTGAATACAGCTCCGATTACGTGGTCGGACGAGCGATGGAGATGTCCACGGACGAGGATGAGTACGTCGACATTGAGGGGACGTCCAACACGGAGGAGTACAGCTACGACGGTGAGGTCGTTGACTGACATGTTGGTTAAATTTCGCTTTACTAATTTTTTGCTGCTATTGTTTTGCGTGGACGGTCCAATCGCATCAACTTGTAACTAATCAGGCTTCACACTGCAGCATCTCGTGCTAGTATGTTCTTTGGTCCTAAAACTGAATCAGAGACGGGAACTTAAAGAACATGACGGTTGGTTAGGATCTACTCCCTCCATTCCCAAATATAAGATGTTTTAGATTTTGTCCATATTCACATGTATACAAATGTATCTAAACATATTTCGTGTACATGTTCATTCATTTTGCTATGTATCTAGATATAATGTGTAACATTTAAAACATCTTACATTTAGGAACATAGGGAGTATTTTTTAGTTTCCTATAAGAGGAGTTGCTGATTACGTCGTGATTAATGTTTGGTCATATCTCTATTTGTTGTGAGAGGATGTTATTTCATGCTTAATGCATAGGAGGAGTATTTGTTTGTAAAATCTCGATGCAAAGTTGTCTACAATATCTATTTTGCCACTGAATTTTCCAGTTTAGTGTGCATGATACTACTATCATCTCTCTTTATTAATTTTATGAACTTTTGCCTACATGCACTGCATGCTACTCCTTATATTACTCCCACTAGGAGACCTCTTAATAGTTTGTGTTGCATTCCAATTTCCATCTTAATGAAAACTTGGGCGCCTTTTAACTATGTTTCACGGTTGGTGAGGGTGCACGTAGCCACGTGTGTTTCGGCCACATGGACTTGAGCATCTATCCCGGCTCGCGGCCCATGTTGAACGAGCATACGGTGCCTGGCCACCTATTTGACATACTCTGCTTCAGTTATGAAAGTTCCGCCCAACGTCTGGCACGTGTGGGTTGTGAGAGGTACTTTCTCATTTTGTGTTATTTATTTTTCTTTTGTTGTTTATATGATTTATGTTTATTTTTTTTAGGGAAATGTTTTATGTTTCTTTGTTCCTTTTTGTTTTCAAGTACTCTTCATTTATATGTTTTATTTTTGTCAATTTCCGTCTTTCTTTTAAAATGTGAACTCTTTTTTTGGAAATACATAAACATATTATTTGATGTACAAGAAGGTATTATTTGATGTGTATTTACTCTTTCTATCTATATGAACTCTAATTAAGAAGGTGGTTATTTTTTTGTATATATATGAATTAGAATTTAAAAACACATGAAACTTTAAGCATGAATAATTTCTATAAACTACATGAACAAAACTTTAAAAACAAATGATTTTTTCGTAGTAAAAGCTTTTCTAACACTTTTGTTTATTTTTCACTCCAAGGTTTTTCTGCATTATATAGTTGAAAATGAATCTAAAATATGATATTCATAAGGAAAAAGAAAATAAAAAAGCGTACCTAACTTAATGGGCCTCAATTAATGCGACCATTCATAGCAAGCTTCTGGCGTGAAATGCCCCCGAGTTGAACGCGTACCAGTATGGCGTACGCGACATAACCTCAATTTCGTGGGCCTGATCATGCTCGGCCGTTCTATGTATAATATGTGGCCTGGCCTGTTTCGTAGACTCGCATAACTTCTGGGCCGCGACGCCATAGCTTTTCTTTGTTGCGGTTGACGCCGCCGCCACGTCTTGTCTTCCAGTTCGCGCCGGTTTCGAGCTTGGAAGAAGCGTTCAAAGCGGTTATGAGTTTGTGCAACTCATATGGCGCGCAACCCGTATCTGGGCCGTCCGTTTCGGTGATCCGACGGCCCAGATTCGCCGTTGACCGCGGACAAAAATTGATCGGTCCACGGCGAATCTGGGCCGTCGGATCGCCGAAACGGACGGTCCAGATACGGGTTGCGTGCCATATCAGTTGTAGAAAATCCATGTTCCGTTCAAAGCCGTTATCGACGTACCCGTAAAACGGGCGACGAATTAGGTCAGGTCAGACGAAGCACAGTTGTTTTCTACGAGTACCCTCTACCCTGTACTGCTGTACATACGTACATCCACGCGCCCGCCGCGATTGGTGGACGACGACCTCGCCGGCCGAACTCAGATGGCGACCTCCACATATGGTTCCAAGCTCGGCGTGGATATTGGGATGGGTCAAGCATCAGGTACATCACGGTCGGCAACGAGGTGTCCGACGGTGACACAAACCTCATCCTCCCTGCCATGAAGAACGTTAACGCCGCGCTGTCCGCGGCCGGCCTCGGCGGCATCAAGGTGTCCACGGCGGTGCAGTCGGGTGTCACCCAAGGCTTCCCTCCTTCCAAAGGCACCTTCTCCGCCTCCTACATGGGGCCCATCGCGCAGTATCTTGCCAGCACCGGCGCGCCGCTGCTCGCCAACGTGTACCCCTACTTCTCCTACACGGGAAACCAGGCGAGTATCGACATCAAGTATGCCCTCTTCACCTCGTCGGGCACCGTGGTGCAGGACGGCAGCAACGCGTACCAGAACCTGTTCGACGCGCTCGTCGACACGCTCTACTCCGCGCTAGAGAGCGCCGGTGCCGGGAGCGTCAAGATCGTGGTGTCCGAGAGCGGGTGGCCGTCGGCCGGTGGCACGGCGGCGAGCGCCGCTAACGCGCAGACGTACAACCAGAACCTGATCAATCATGTCGGGAAAGGGACAACCAAGAGGCCTGGGGCCATCAAGACATACATCTTCGCCATGTTCAACGAGAACAGGAAGACAGGGCTCGAGACGGAGAGGCACTTTGGTCTGTTCAACCCGGACAAATCGCCGGCGTACAACATCAACTTCAGCTAAGGCCCTGTTTGTTTCTAGAGTTTTTGTGGGGATTGGTGGGGATAATCCTCTAGTGTATTGGGTGGAATCCCAAACTTCACCCAATCCCCAATCCCCTAGGGGATTGGGGATCAATCCACTAGGTAGGGGTAGTGTATTGAATCCCCTAGTGGATTGAGAAAAAATGAACTAGAGTTTGGGGATTTGTGGGGAAAGGTGGGGATAAAACCTGTCCAATACACTAGAAACAAACGATGTTTTGAAGTTTGAGGTTTCATCCAATCCATTAGAGGATTATCCCCACCAATCACCATAAAAACTCTAGAAACAAACAGGGCCTAAAGGGGCACAGATCGATCCCTACGTAGGTAGCAAGATGAGGAACTTGTACCTGATAATTTCTGGATTTGAATAAGGTGCCTGCAAGAATGCGAAAGCTTGCTTGCTTGCAAGCAAGGCAGGCGCTTAAGTAAATTATCTACTAGAGATGAATAATAAGTGTCACATTTGTGATATGTTTTGTCACTACAACAAACATGCTAAGTTGTGACTCTCCATATTGGTCACTGAATGGTCATTTATCTACTTGTGCGAAAATACATTTGGTCAACAATTGAGAGTCACCAATGAAACTTACGACTTTTTTATGCGATTGTCGTAAATGATTATGACCAAATAAATGGTCGTAAGTTTCATGACCAATCTTCTTGTCACTCGCACTCTGACCAGACCATGTGAGATTGTGATATCCTGCGTGGCAAAACTGACGTGAAAATATTATGACCAACCGAAATGGTCAAGATCAGAATGATCAAGTTCTGTGCTTTACAAGGGCCGAGCCCAACAATTTGACACGTTTCTATTACTTTCCCTGCCAATTTTGGTCAGTAATATGGGTGAAGCCCAACATTCGCCCTTTTATATTTGGGTCGTCGCCTTTCTGATGTTTATTTTGTTTAGCCTTTTTGTTATGGTTTTTCATAAATGCGCAATGTTCCATTCCACAATTGTTTGGGCCGTAGCTTTTTTCGAGCCCAAATATTATTTGATTCAGTAAAGCTTGTGGTATTTTTAATTCAAATATTTCAATTTTACACATTTCAACAGCAAACAAAAAAATGTACATCTTCGCCATGTTCAACTTATTCTGTGATCGCACACGATTTTTTGTGGGACACGTAGGGAAAACAAAAAAAAATGTCATGTGAAAAGTCTTTTTTGGAGAATCGTATATTTTTTGCCGCAAAACTTTGTGTGCGAAAATAAAATATCCGGATGTTCACCTGAATTCTCTTATCATAGTTTTTATATTCTAAAATGCTTTAAAAATATATTTTCTACAAGACAAAATGCGTCTGGTTACTATTTCTTAATAATTAACTTAAATAGCGAAAAAATAAGTACGCTTCCAGAAGTCGAATACGTACTCCTGCTCCAGTGTTAATGGAAATTCGCTTTGGTGCCTTGGTGAAATTGATCCCCTTTCCCTTCGTTGCTGCCTCCAGTCAACCTCCGCGGCTCCGCCCCGCCGTTGCTCCACTTCTCTCCCCGGCCACCCGCCCTCCCGTTCGACGGCAGGACGACGTCGGACGAGCTATGAGTAGGAGGCCTCACATTCGGCACGCACTAGATTGGATCAGGGTGCCTCTCCCATTCCAAGTCAGCCATATGGTTGCCGTGTCGTTGTGGCTGCACGAAGCAGTGAGCGAGTGAGGAAAGGTCGCAGTGGTAGCTGCAGCGGATGTGGCACGATGGACCTGGTTCCCACGGCGGCAGGTGCGGCTTTCTTTTAGGGGCGGAGTGTGCCATCCATGTCAGGTAATTCTTTTACTCAAGGCAATATTGCAACAACTCTGATCCAAGCACAATGTAATCCTGTTGTCGATAAGTCGCAGTATCCTAGTGTTAGCGTCGCTGACTCGCTAATCTGAAAAACACAGTAAGAATCGACCTTAGGGGCTAGATTGACCATAAACGAGAGGGCCTAAACTTGTCCTTCAGGAGGATGCATCTTGTAAGGGAAGGCTGCCCGTGGAAGATACTATCATTATAAGATAAGTACCGTTGGGATTGCGATGGCTACTGTATACGCCATATCTAAATAGCAGTTTCAAAGAAAAACACTCCCGATGTTAAACATCAGAGGGAGTAGGTTGTAGATTGTGGTCTGATTTGATTTTTTTCCTATGTTATTTTAGGGGTCACTGTATTGGAATCAGCAGATACATGCTACTTCTGATGATGTAGAGCTCTTTTATAACTTGTTTGGTACTCAACTTCTAATAAAACCAAAGAATGGGTCTCGTTTTAGAGCTTTGTGCAGTAACCGACAGAAGTTCTCATTAAGGTGCCTTGGCCTATTGTATAATTTGATTCGTTCATACGTTATTTTACATTTGGGGTCATTGTATCGGAGTCATACGGTAGAGACTACTTCTGATGATGTACAACTCTCAACTTGTTTGGTGACCAAAGAATTGTGTCTCTTTTTTAGTTTTTTGTATGGTAACCGACATCAGTTGTCATTAAGGTGCCTCAGCTTTCACAGATAAGGGCCCATTCGTGTTGTGAGAGTTGACCATATCAGTGATGGCAACTCATGAATAATTTTTTGGCTATATAAGCTACACACTATCTGTTCTTTCTTCCAGATCCACTCCTGCCATTGCTGTGTCAACTGCCGCCATGTACAGAAGAGAATTTATGTGGCATACACAAGTCAGATGCTTCATCCATTGATTCTTGGCAATCATTCTTAAGAGGTATGTTGGGCTCAACCACGGCTTTCGTTAAATATTATTACACTTTTCGATATTCTTTCATCCATTGATTGTAATTTGGTTTATAGTTCAGTTAATACCTATCAGTTTTCTTTTGTGTTAAACCATCTACCCTTTTTTCTGTTAGATAACAGTTAGAGTTGCCTAAATCGTCTCATAAAGCTGCAATAAATATCAATTTGCTATTTGTTTCTTTGATATTTGTTTATGAGTATTGCTTATCAACTAATTACAGCTTCATTACCAAAACGAGTCTCTAAAATTTATGCTATTGGATGAAGCAGCCCTATCGTTTGCTCATATTTGAACCTATAAAACCCAATTCATTAGTAGCTACTTTTTTTTTCCGAATAATTCATCAGCACTGGGAGAAGATATTTTATATCTAAACCATGTCTAATGGAGTATAGGGGCATCTGAAATCACTACCTATTCATTGATCCTTGCGAAATAAGGTCCCGTACTGTGTTCGTTTATCTCCAGTTGACTTAATTTAAAAATATTTTTAGGATCAAGTTGTCTCCTTATATTTTAGTCAAGGAAGCCGGGTTGTTTCTTGCTACTTTCAGAAGATGGTTCATCCAGAAAGTATGGTGACAGAACTAATCCTGTGTAATAGTTTATCAACATGGATTACACATAGCAATCATAATGTGAAATGCTTCACAGCAAAAGAGATAGAAGCAATTACCGATAACTATAAAACTATACTTGAGAGAGGTGCCTTTGGACAAGTCTACCAAGGAGTCCTTGAGGACCAAAGTATAGTTGCAGTCAAGAGGGTTATCCACTATATAGAAGAAAACTTTGCAAAAGAACTTACCATCCACTGTGAAATCAATCACATGAATGTAGTCAGACTTATTGGCTACTGTATAGATGGAAAATCCTTAATGATGGTCACCGAGTATATTCCAAAAGGAAACCTGAGTGATGTCCTTCACCGGGATGATATTCCCTTCCCTTTGGATACACGACTGAGAATCGCCATCGAATGTGCTGAGGCATTGAGCTACATGCATTCACATATGTGTATTCAGGTCATTCATGGTGATATAAAGTCTGCTAATATACTTTTAGATGAGAAGCTCAGAGCCAAACTATCGGACTGCGCGATGTCCAGACTAGTTAACACCGACAATACTTTATACACTCAAAATGTGATAGAAAGTACAGGTTTCATGGACCCTCTTTTTTCCCAAAATGGTGGCCTCAGATCCAAGAGTGACGTCTATAGTTTTGGAGTTGTGCTCTTGGAATTGATAACAAGAGAAAAGGCAAGCACAGATGATGCAGGGATAAGCTTGGTTGGAACTTTTACTCGAGATCTTGCAAGAGGGATCAATAGGGTGAGGAAGATGTTTGATGCTGAAATTGCAACCGCGTGTGATATGAAGATTATCGAAGAGATTGCAAATTTATCAGGTAGATGCTTGAGGATGGAAGTCCACAGACGCCCTGAGATGTTAGAAGTGGCAGAATGTCTTCGGAAACTTAGGGAAGCTCTACATCAGAGACACGAAAGGCCAAGACTGTTGTCTCTGTTCTCTTGCGGGTGGAAAAGAAAGACAGAGTCGGCTGAAACTTCTGCTGGTGACCACCACCAGGTTGAGGAACCATCAAAGGAAAAGATTAACAGTAGCCAAAGCAGAACAATAGTAGGTCCAGCCAAAACTGTACCATCACAAGAAAGCAGTAGCATTGGCCAAAATGGGAGAAATGTAGCTCTAGCTGAAACAATACTGTCACAAGAAAGGACGAGTAGCCAAAATTTGCACATGTTTAGCTCTGTTTCAGCAGAGAAAACTCTTCAGTTAGAGCAGGAGGACCTGCTTAGCGCGGTGGCTGAAGTTCTAGGCAGAGGCACTATAGGGACAATGATCATGGCTGAGCCTCTGAGTAGACCCAAGCTGGCGGTGAAGAGGCTGAAGGGTGCGGTCTTGCCCAAGGATGAGTTTATGTCGCCCCCCTACGGGGGTATTACTTTGCAGATGATGAGAAGCTGGTGTTGTACGATTATATGCCCATGGGCAGCCTAACAAAAGCGCTCCATGGTAATATATTCTTTTCAATTAGCATAAGTTCTAAAATTGTTTTATGCTTGCATCACTTATTCCTGGCGCTTTTTGATTCAGGTGAGCGAGGCTCCTGTCCTCGCCTTGACTGGGAGCAGAGGTTAGCCATCTCGCTTGGTGCCGCGCGTGGTCTGGCATCCGTCCACTCAGTCGGACCATCAAGCTGTCATGGGAACATCAAGGCCTCCAACATCCTGCTGACGGGCACCCACGAGGCGTGTGTATCGGAGCACGGCCTAAACACACTGGTCAGCCGGTGTCAGAAAGGCTCCGGCTACCATGCGCCTGAGCTAGCTGACTATATGTCGGCGTCCCAAGAAGCCGACGTGTACAGCTTCGGCATCGTCCTTATGGAGATGCTCACCGGCAAGGCTCCAGGAGACAGTACAAAGCCTGGATACGTTGATCTACGAGGTTGGGTGTGGATAAGGGTCGATACAACGGACCCTAGACGAATGGAATTTGATGCGGATCTTAGACAGCAGCAGAAGGCCGGCGCTCAAACTGGCATGGTGCAACTCCTGTGGCTCGCCATGGATTGCTGCATTTTGTATGCCAAGTTTAGGCCGACGATGTCCGATGTCGTGCGGCGCATCGTGAATATCCAACAAGACCTCATACACGATACATAACTGAGCCATGTCGTTTCAGGTGATTGTGCTGTAAATGTAATTACACATAAAAAATGCTACTTATTGCAGGACCGCAATTTGTGAATATTATACATGTTGGCTGAATCATAGGAAAGGAAGTCGTTTGTTGATCGTGCTGTAAATGTACTTCTCCAGAAAATATGCTTCCTATTGCAAGACTGTAATTTGTGAACTATTATACGTGTTATTGGCATCTGTATTCTGCATTTTTTTAAGATGAAATCTGAGGGTTACAAATATGTGCATGATAAAACATTTTGGGGGTGGCTGAATCATAGGAATGGAAGAGCAAATAGGGCTTTATGAAATACACCCTTCATCTTTGTAACAAGGCCACTCCGTATTTCCAATCAAATTATGACTAATAGTTTGATAATAAAAGTAGTAGTTACATATCGATTTTTTTTAAAATAATATTTTTTTAAAACTTTATTCGGAAACTAGCACGCAATGTGGAGAATTTTGAAAAATAGCGCGGCTTTGTCACGGCCCGTGCCGAAACTGTGCTGATCTGCATGCTCCTCTCTGTTTTGCGTACCAGCCCTGCCGACAGCCCTCTTTCGGCACGGGCCGTACCGAAAGTAGCGAATTCATTTGTTAGTCTGTTGTCTCCCGCCTATTTTTCCCGCCATCGTCGCTCCCGCTTTTTTTTTCCCCGCCAGCCTTGCTCCCTCCTGTTTCTCCCGCCAATTGTTCTCTGCTCGTGCTATAACCCCCCCCCCCCCCCCCCCCCGCACTGAGGTGGGTAAGCAGTTAAGTGTATTCACTCGAAGATGTCGGGTCTTCCTAGCAAAGATTGGCCTATAGATCGTAGTTGGATAACACCAATGTCCGAGTGTCTTTTGTATTGTGCGGGAGAGTTGACGGTAGACAATAAGGAAGTTCCATGGGAGGAACTCATCAGTAGTGTCAGTCTTCTCGCTGAGGTTGGGGCGTCATTCCGACGTCGCGGGTGGCCAAGTAGGTCTCCCTAGGAAATACGGCAAGAACTTCTCCGGATGCGTGCAAGGTATGACAAGCGAGTTGTCCTCGGAAAATTTATGAATGAAGGAGAGCGTTTGTATTTTTTGAAAAATCCATCTTTATGGTTGAACGAGAGCGAGGACAAAGACGATATCTTCATGCCGATTGGTGCATTATCGGCGAAGATTAAGATTGAAGCATCATCGAAGGGCAAAGCTGCTTCATCATCGAAGGGCAAGGGTGAAGCATCATCGAAGGGCAAGAGTGGTGCATCATCGAAGGGCAAGAATGGTGCATCATCGAAGGGCAAGAGTGCTGCATCGACGGAGGCTGGAGGCTGTATCGACGGGAGATAATTTCGTGTCGTGTACTTTGTGGTAGTTTTTAATTTCAGTTGTATTAGTTAATTTCAGAATGCCGATGTATCTTAAACTCACGTTGTAACCGTGTCATATGTATTAGTAATCTTAATTAATGTCTGAACCCAATCTAGGTAGATAGAAATATGTCTCATACATAGTAGTACATATTATAGAAATATGTCTCATACATAGTAGTACATAGATAGAAATATGTCTCATAATTGCCATTTTCAATTGCCTGATGAACCATAACCAGCTCTCATAATTCTCACCCTCGACGAAGGCGAAGGCAATCGGGACGATCTGGTTGTTGCCGTCCATACCTATTGCGGTCAGGATCTGCCCCTTATACTTGCCTGTGAGAAACATGCCGTCCACGCAGAGCACTGGACGACAATGGGTAAAAACTTCGATGCATATAGCGAATGAGAAGAACAGTCGGCCTAATACACCAAATTCAGGAATATCCTCGAACTGTTGTATTTGTACTACAACATATGTGCCAGGATTCCTCTCCTTCAATGTGCTAACAAGACGAATAACATTATCATAAGAGTCATAGAAAGTCCCAAACCTCTCATTTAGAGCCCTCTGCTTAGCTCTCCAGGCCTTTCCATACTTAATGTTGGTATTCCATCTTGCCTGAACTGTTCTTATGATGTGCTTCGCTTCCATGTCTTTCTTGTTCACTATCTCACTGAACAAGAGACGTGCAATGAGAGTTGACGTTAGGTTTGGGTGATTTGTCAGTAAACTATCAATTTCACATGTGTGTGGCACGGCGTCTGTCACCACCCACACCACGTCATACTTCGGCAAGTGACCATGCACCCGTGCAGGACAACCAATGTCAACACATCTCATTGTCAAATATTGTCTATTTGACACGTCAGTGCGGAAAACCCTTTGCGTGGACAATGCCCACTGAATCACGGCTTCCCTTAACTGCTGCTTCGTGTTGTACTGAGCCCCGATTTCAATGTTATTCATGTGGTACTCCCAGGACGAATCATGTACATCAGGCACGGCCGTGACGGTAGACTTGTCCTGATTCCAGTAACTAGGAATAGGCACATCTTCACCAATATTTTCATCTGAATCATCAAAATCTCCTTCATCAGAATCAAGATCTTCTGCAACGCCATCCTCGTCTTCCTCCAATATCTCGGCCTACACTGTTCCTTCGTGCTCATCCGCATCAGCCTCCCCAATTTGGGCAGGTCCTGCTGACAATGCTGGTTCATAATGAAGAGGAATTTCTGACAGCGATGGTTGATAGTCAACAGGAATTTGAGCAGGTCCTGCTGACGGTGATGGTTTATAATGACCAGGCATTTGGGCACAATGCGAACTAGTTGCTTCACTACTCTCTCCAGTCTGAACAGCACCGCCACCTATTTCCAAATTATTCTGCTTCAGAACAAATGACACTAGGACTTCTGGTTTTGTCCCTCGGCGTTTGCATGATGCTAGCCAAGAAACCCACTGATTTGTCCGATCAAGCGGCAACAACTCACAGTGAATATTTGACCGGGATTTGGTCCATACCGACTGAATCCTAACAGTCCAGTAATTAGGATCACACCCAAAATTCACCGTCAAATACCACTGGACAACGCTGATTTTCATTTTCTCTGGCTCTGTCAACTGAATCTCCATATTTTCAAATTCACTAAGATCAACCCCTGACTCAGATGCACAGACTGTACCGGCACCGTAGTGCACAACAACATCGACCACTTCCATTACCTAAACAAATTTATTCCATCATTAAATACTACACAACGAATATATCTAAATATTACGACCACCGAAAATAAATATGACGACCGCCGGTAAAATAAAGACTAATCAAAATATACAATACATCTAACCGACAACATATATCTACACTAATCCTGACACATCCACCGACAAACTATATTAAACCTAAAAAATCTAGAGATTATGGTTTACCCTTGATGCGTGCGTAGCTCCCGCTGCCCGGCTTCAATCTACCACCGCCACCGCTGCACCATGCATCTAGCTTCTCCAACACTAGCACGACCACCACTATCCACCATTGTTGCCCACCATTGCTCCGCCTCCACCACCAAACGCCTCCACAAAAAGCTATCCCATCAACAGATCGGGGATGCCCCAATCCTCCTCTTCTCTATTTATTAAATCTGTGGGCTTGTATAGATTTTTGGGGGTGGGAATCGGTGCTATTTTCGCCTCAGATTGAAATAAGAGAAGAGAAGAGAGAAGGAGCAGGTCGAAGGAAGAAGAAAGGGCCGAGCCGGGCGCGCCGTGGTTATCCAGCAGGTTTCGGCACGGGCCCTGCCGAAACTCTGCTTTTGTCTTCGCCCACGCCGAAACCCAACCAGTGGGCCCACGCCTGCCAACGCGCCTGCGGGCATGCATGTGACTGCTTTCGGCACGGCCAATGCCGAAAGGCTAGTTTCGGCACGGGCAGTGCCGAAAGAGCACGGTTTCGGCACGGGCCATGACGACGCCGCGCTATTTTTAAAAAAAAATTCAGATCGCGTGCTACTTTCCGAATAAAGTTTAAAAAAATATCATGTACAAAAAAAATTCTTACATATCACCAAAATCATATCATTGGAACTTCTTTCAAATATGAATCCAAAAATATGCTTTGCACTTGAAAGTTTGGGATTTTGAGTGTATGTTGACAATTCGATGTTCTGCACATAAGCAGCATTTTACGTACTTACTTCACTCATAGTTGGATGTTTCATCCCGATGTGGATGCTTTGAAGGAACAGCATATAGGCAAACAAGAAAGATGTTTTTGCCTTGGCGTCAGCAAATTTTTGCATCAAACCAAAATACCAAATGGTGGCCAATATTTTTTTAGCTTGTCACAATTTTAATACAGCGACATGCTCCCTCCGTCCAAAAATAACTGTCTTAGATTTGTCAAAAAATAAATGTATCTAGACATGAAACATGTATAGATACATCCACTTTTGTGTTAATTTGAGACACTTATTTTAGTACGGAGGGAGTATTTTTTACTAGCTACAGTCCATCTGTAATTCCACTGCACACCATGACCAAAATACTACTAGCAAGAACAAGCTATGAGCAAGACCAAAATACCAAATGGTGGCCAATATTATTTTTAGCTTGCCACAATTTTGATGGAGTGACACATTTTCTTAGTAGCTACTCCCTCCGTTTTTTAATATAAGATGTTTTAGTTCCCTCACATGTTTGCTAACCTAAATAAGTACACATACAGATAAAAATATGTCAAAATAGTGGACAAAAACTAAAAGGCACGCCGTGACCAAAATACTAGTACGAATTGCGTCGTTGGCAGTTGGAAGTACGATCGATCATCACACCACACACCTGACTATCTTGCAAACTCACAGTTGACTAACTATGAACCGGCAACTCGCCAAAACTTCTCCAAGCTCGATCGACAAACAGCCCGCCGTATATATACTGGTACCACACGGACGCCTACACCACAGGTCAAGAATTTGACTACGTGCGTCAACAGTTTCCTAACTACTCTATCTCAAGTAACTGAGCTGCGCGACGATGGCGAGACAACGAGCGTGCTCCGCCTCCACGCTTGCCGCGGCGCTGCTCGTCGGAGTCCTCGCATCCATCCCTACCGGTAAGCTACCCGCCTACTCGGTGTCAAACAATGAGCACGTCTGCAAGAAGCTAGCCAAGTTCACCGCGACTATGACTAACTGTTTGCTCTGTTCTCCACGGGCTCGCAGAGGTGCAGGCCATCGGGGTGTGCAACGGGATGATCGGCGACAACCTGCCGTCCCGGACCGACGTCGTCCAGTTCTACCAGTCCAAGGGCATCGGCGTTCGGCGCCATGCGCATCTACGCCCCGGACACGGAGACGCTCCGGGCGCTCGAGGGCACCGGCATCGGCCTCATCATGGACGTGGGCAACGAAAACCTTGCCGCACTCGCCTCCGGCCCGAAGCCGCCTCCGCCTGGGTCCAAAACAACGTGCTGCCCTACCCAGGCGTCCACATCAAGTACATCGCGACTGGCAACGAGGTGACCGACGGCGACACGGGGAGCATCCTCCCGGCCATGGAGAACCTCAACGGCGCGCTCTTGGCGGCCGGACGCGCCGACATCAAGGTGTCCACCGCGGTCAAGATGAGTGTGCTCGCGTCCTCCTCGCCGCCCTCCGACGGCGCGTTCAAGGACGCGTACATGACGGACGTGGCAAGGTTCCTGGCGAGCACGGGCGCGCCGCTGCTGGCCAACGTGTACCCTACTTCGCCTACATTCACAACCCGACGGACATCCCGCTCAGCTACGCGACGTGCCAGCCGGGCACCACGGCGGTCAGCGACAACAACGGCCTCACCTACACGAACCTCTTCGACGCCATGATGGATGCCTTGTACACGGCCATGGAGAAGGCGGGTGCATCGGGCGTACCCATCGTGGTCTCGGAGAGCGGGTGGCCGTCCGATGGCGGCGTCGCCGCGACCGTCAGCAACGCGCAGACGTACAACCAGAACCTGATCAACCATGTGGGCAATGGCACGCCCAAGAGGCCGGGGCCGCTGGAGACCTACTTATTCGCCATGTTCAACGAGAACCTCAAGGAGGGCGATGAGACGGAGAAGCACTTTGGGCTGTTCAATGGCCCTGATAAGTCGCCGGCGTACCCTATAAATTTCAGCAGTTAAGGCCGAGTGGATTAGACTAAATAAACTAAATAAACGATTTTGCTAACTCTTGGTTGACATTTGCCTACGTACTCTCTCCATCTTTGTATATAAGGCATATTTTGTTAAGTCAAGGGAGCGACTTGGGGGGTATGAACTGTTTCTCAACTGAACGTGTCTAAACTGCAACTTTTCTCAACTAAATCACCTGAACTACATCGTCTGAACTGTTGCTCGTGTCTCAACTGTATCGTTTCAACTGCAAGTTGTGTCTAAACGACACGGTTTCAATTGCAACTCTTCTCTATATTGTCTGAATTATCTTGTTCCAACTGCAACTCATGTCTTAATTAAACGCAATTGAGAAAAGTGTTTATTAGATTCTTATGAAGTATAAACGTGCATTACTTAGCAAAACGCCAAGTCAAACCTATTTAAGTTTGAACAAGTTTATACAAATATCAACAACTACATAATAAAATATCAATATCATTATATTTTCATAAATTGGGTAATGGGTATATATGTTGATATATTTATATACTTCGTCCAGTACTCTCTGTCTGGAATTACCATGCGTTATGGGTTTGCTCAAGTTTTTAAAGTTTGATAGAGCATATACACAAACATATCAGTATCTATAATATAAAACGTATACGATACAGAAATATGTTTTATGTTGATTCAAATAATTCCTATATGCTTAGTCAAACCTTACAAAGTTTGACTTTGACTAAATCGAGAACATAGAGTAATCTTGGAAAGAGGAGTATAAACAAGTTTGACTTGACACACAAATAAGTGTGGTACTCAGTCAATGTTTAGAACTACCTACCAATCACTTAATGTTGTGCCAGATATTATATTATTCAGAACTCTCATAAAAAATACTCCATTTGTTCCTTTTTGTAAGGTGTATTCGTTTTTCAAAAGTCAATATTTTAAACAAATATAATTTGTAAAAGGAAAAGAGGGAGTATATGTTGACATCACATGAAAAGATTGTAACTACATGAAGACATTTGTTTATGTCCATATGAACACACATGTAAGTTCATATGAGGAATAACAAAGATCATACTCCCTCCGATCCTAAAAAAGAGTCGCTGGCAGTGCTACAAAATCGTGCATGGTACGTGTCTTTCTCCCGAAACTTAATTAGGATCGGAGGAAGTAACATATTATATTTTTCTTGTACTAGACAATTACAACTCGATGAATATTTTTAGATAAAAATAATATGTTATCTCTGCAATGAAAATTCTCATTCGAATAAAGTTTGGACAAACGTTTAAACAAAGTATCTATAACTAAGCAAAAAGGTTAAACAAAATAAAGTTTGGACAAACGTTTTAAAGAAAATATCTATAACTAAGAAAACCAATAAAGTTTAAACAAACAATATCATTTTTAGATTTTCTCAAATTTCGTGTTTAATCCAAAATTATGCTATTGATTTGACTTGGTTTATCCATTGTTAGCATCTACAATCAATATATAATTGCGATGTTCGACGTGTGAATCTGAGTTGAATCATTTCCTCGAGATAAATTGTTTATTTTTGGAAGATTTGAACTTCACAATCGATGAAAAAAAAAAAGATTGAGAGTATTTAGATCTACCTCAAGATACAAACCGGAAGATGGAGGGGGGTGGAGGAATCAATGAAGAAGACTGAAGAAGAGGATACAAGAATAGCATAATATAGTTAATAAGATGGAATTGGAGTTGCATATTGCCGATATCATCAATGATTATAAGATCAAGACGGATGCAACTCGGTTGCAGATGAAGAAAATTAAGAGATATGTCATCGATAAGGAGATGTGTCTCCATTTTGCATTGGGAGCGATATTTATCTTAGTCGCGATTATAATCGCCATGTATGGATTACTTAGATGAAGATAAATTGTTGTATGCTAGGTATGAGATGTATGCATAAAACACATATGCATGTAGTTGAATGGATTTAATGATAAAAAATGGAGGTTGTGATTGCAAGGGTCAATTTATAGGGGATGTCTGGGCCCTATCCCCAGACACTTCTGGACATATCTCGGGGCATACAGGGACTCGTATCTAGCCATTCCGGTTGTGGAGTTGCTCTTAGATAGTTATCCATAGAGTGAAACAATGAGGGTTGAAGGACGGTTCAATTTCAAACAATAAAATCCATGGGTCCCTTTGTGTGTAATACTATCCATTCCAATGAATAAGTAATATAAGTTTAGTCAAAATCAATGATATCTAAGTTTGACCAATGATATAGATAAAGATATAAAGATTTAAGATACCCAATGACTATGAATTAATATATTCACAATTAAACATTTTTCATAATGTATCTATTTAATTTTGTAGATGTTGATAATTTCTTCTATATATTTAGTCAAAATTAGGAAGATTTGACTTTTAACAAAATATATACACCTTACTCACTAATACATAGGTACCAGTTTGCTCCTTCAGTTAATTAATTTGCTATATTAATGAAAGGGTATTAATTAATTTGTTAAATTAAAGAAAAGGGGGTCAAACTAGCTTTTTCACTGTGGAGTACACGGGTTTTTATTGGGCCCTATATTATGTTTAAATCTGAATTTGAATGTTTAAAATGATGAATGTGAAATGTAAATGTATTATCGGTTGAGAATGTCAAGACGGAAACGTCCACACCGGCAGTCATGCGTCGGTGTGTTCTCTCCTCCTTTCCCCTTCTTCGCCGGCCTTTCTTGGTGCTCGATCTTCCATGGCATTACAGACTCCGTAGATAAAGTATACTTCAAAGAACCATTAAAGCTTGGCTAGCTATCCACATGGTGAGCTTTCAAGAACTGGTTAATTTCAAACCGTAAAAATAGTTGGTCACTTTGTCTGCACTCAGGGCCAATGAATTTGATATTAATGAATGAAAAGTGGTCAAACCATCTAGATCAATGCCGGCTTGTACGGGTTCAACTGGAACGTTACTGCAAACATTTAAGTGGAACCAGTTTGAGATCACAAACTCATAATGCCAAACCTTGTCACCCCCTGTATGAAATCCAGTATAAATAGGGGATGAAGACTGTCTGCTGTGTAGATACAGTACTACACTTGCTACACACCACAGCAGTTGAGTAGCATCAACTGTGCTAACTCCCTGTGGGCTGTAGCTTTCTACCCCTGAAAAGTAAGATGGCACATGAACGTGGTGCCTCCGTGCTTGCCGCCATGCTGGTGATCGTCTGGGTGTTTGCATCCATATTCCTTACTGGTACGATATAAAGTCATGAACCATGCATGCTAATATCTAGTACTATGACTAATTATTTGCACGTACGATTTGATGATGGGACGACGTCACGACAGGGGTGCAATCCACCGGGGTGTGCTACGGGGTGCACGGCGACAGGCTGCCGTCGGCGGCCGAGGTGGTGCAGCTCTACAAATCCAACGGCATCACCGCCATGCGCATCTACGAGCCGGACGTCCAGACGCTCCTGGCACTCAACGGCACCAACATCGGCGTCCTCATGGACGTGGCCGACGAGAACGTCCCGCGCCTCGCCGCCTCCACCTCCGCCGCCGCCGCCTGGGTCAAGCTCAACATCCAGCGCTACTTCCCGGGCGTCTCCTTCCGCTACATCGCCGTCGGCAACGAGATCACCGGCTCCGCCACGCGGAGCATCCTCCCGGCCATGAGAAACCTCAACGCCGCGCTCTCCGCCGCCGGCCTCACTGGCATCAAGGTGTCCACGGCGGTCAGGATGGACGTCCTCAAGTCGTCCTCGCCGCCATCCAGCGCCCGATTCAAGGACAAGTACATGATAGACGTCGTGACGCTCCTCAACAGCACCCGCGCGCCGCTGCTGCTTAACGTGTACCCCTACTTCGCCTACGCGGGCGACACCAAGAACATCGACCTAAACTACGCGCTCTTCCAGCCCGGCTCCACGATCGTGAGGGACAATGGGCTCAACTACACCAACCTCTTCGACGCCATGGTCGACGCCATATACACGGCGAATATGAGGGAAAACGTGGTCCTGCAGGTCGTGATCTCGGAGAGCGGGTGGCCCTCCAACGGCGGCGTCGGCGCCAGCGTCGCCAACGCACAGACGTACAACCAGAACCTCATCAACCACGTCGGCAAGGGCACACCGTATAGGTCGCAGCCGCTGGAGACCTACCTGTTCGCCATGTTCAACGAGAACCAGAAGCCGGGGGCTGAGACGGAGAAGCACTTTGGGCTGTTCAATCCGGACAAGTCGCCGGTGTACCCTATAAGATTCTGAATGCTTCATGTATACAAATGATTGAGATTTCAATAAATTAAGGTACAAGATTTATGCAAATGTCTGCATGTGATCAAAACAAACAGTACATAAGTTTGTTACAGAGCAACCATATGACACATTTACACTTAATTGGCACTCTTGAATTCCAAATAATCCTTCAAAATATGCAGCGTATGGTGAAACTAAGCCTGTGAGAATCATGCAATTTTAGCACCTAGATAAGAATTGTGTATATTTTCTAAACCGTGTATAGGACGACTGCATCTGATCAGTAGGAGGGGAAAACAAAACGTAAATAAGTTTAGGAAAAATATTATACTTCCTCCACTACAAAATACTTTCTCCAATCCATAAAGTAAGCCTTTTTTAGTAAGCTAAACTAGCTAGCTAAAAAGGCTTATATTGTTGAACACAGGTAGTATAAGACATACTAGCACAATGTCCGATTTTAATCAATTTTTTTTATAGGATGATCTTCTGGAAATTTCACGTCGGCATTCCACACGCGCAGGCTGAAACACTCCACCCCGGTTAGGCCGAACACACTGCCGCTCGCCTTGTGGAGGCGCATGTTGCAGCATCTTGGTCGCTGGAACGTGGTCAGTCTCCGTTGGTCCGTGTCAAACGCAAGGATGCGGCGCTCGACAAGCGGCTGGTACAAGATGTCGCCGATTACGATGCAAGGCTCAGATCGAGCAGACTTGCCAGACCAGGGGAAGCTCCAGCGTCTGGCACCACTGACCGCTGAGCGAGGAGAAGACACTCGCAAGCATGGTGTCCTCCTGCGACTGCTTGAACACGATGGCCATAGGGAAGGGGCAGACGTTAGGAACGGATTTTCTAGAGCACACACAACCTACTGTACATAAAGAAGGGCCAGTATCACAAAACGAAGACAGTGTGATAAAACAGAGTTCAAACCGACCAAAGGGTATACTTCCTTTGATCGTTATGATTTTTTTCATAACATGGGCCCTTGGCTAATTTATAATTTTGTTCATAAGCAATATGCTTTGCCAAGAAAAAATTACGGTTTAGATCATGTCGTATACGTACATGTATTATTTTCGCAAAAAAGTACATTATATGTACTAACAAAAACATCAGGTGTATAAATGTAGTCACAATCAACGGTTCAAATGTTCGATCAATTTTATAAACTAAGAAAATAAACTTCTACGTACAAATCAGTATCAAGAGATTGACATACAAAAATTCATAGTAAAAATTGTTTAATGTATATTGGCAGCCCGTCTCCAAAAATTTGAGTACCAGTGCGAATTGTAAAATGAAGCCCTTTATTTAAACGTTCAACTAATAGCCTTTTCTGTTCTGATGCTGTTAATAACACTCTGTATTTCTACAAGACACGATTTTTCGTGTTTATAAACCAAAAAATAGTAATATGGATGGATTGAACAAACAGCACACGATTTTTCTTTTCTTTTGCGGGTAAAAGAAAAGCCTTCGAGCTCGGCATTATGGGCGTTGCGACGCGGGACGGTCAATTGATTTGGGTTGCTGGCTTGCTGCTCTAGAACGATGATTGTGGTCGTCTCGTTGACATGAACTCGGGAGGAACGCGGGGCGATTATTATTATTTTATTCTGATCGGTCGGATTGATTGGTACTTTTGATAGGTATTGAAGAAATAAAGTATTACCTCCGATTCGAAAAAACCGTCGAAAGTTACACGTATGATTTGTGCTGATTATGCTGTTTTCTCACGACACAATTAATGGATCGGAGGAGTATAATCGATTAATTGATCCGGAATTATAGTTTTGAGTCAACCTGATCGATTGATGACCGTCTTACACGACCTACGACGCCTCACGATCATAATTACCTGGGAAATAAACGAAAGGAAAGAAGGCTGGGCTGTGCAGTGGAGGAATGGGAGCCCTAAAAATTTGTGTGGTCACCCAGCCCGCACAGCCCCGTCGACGGGCCTGAATATTGATCAAACTAAATAAGCTTTGAAGTTCCCCTAGCATTTTCCAAAAAAGTAAGCTTTGAACTCAAAATAAAGTTATACGTCTTATATTTGGGAACAGTATAAATAGGTTTTTTCCTAAACTTATGTGAATTAATTGCATGAATCTTGCATCTTAAATTGTTGACATCTACATCATTTTCATACATGAAACATTCAGAATTTTATGGGGTACACCGGCGACTTGTCCGGATTGAATAGCCCAAAGTGCTTCTCCGTCTCAGCCCCTGTCTTCTGGTTCTCGTTGAACATGGTAAACACGTACGTTTCCAGGTGATAGGGCATCCTGGGCGTGCCTTTGGTGCCAACGTGGTTAATGAGGTTCTGGTTGTATGTCTGCGCGTTGGCGACGCTAGCGCCGACGCCGCCGTTGGATGGCCACCCGCTCTCCGAGATCACGATGGGCACCACCACGTTTCCCTCATCAGCGCCGCGTACACGGCGTCGACCATGGCGTCGAAGAGGTTGGTGTAGTTGAGTCCGTTGTCCAGGACGACGGTGGAGCTGGGCTGGAAGAGCGCGTAGTTGAGGTCGATGTTCTTGGTGTCGCCAGTGTAGGCGAAGTAGGGGTACACGTTAACCAACAGAGGCGCAGTGATGCCCGTGTCGTAGGTGCTGTTCAGGACCGCCACGACGTCCTTCATGTACGAGTCCTTGAACAGGCCGCTAGACGGCGGCGAGGACGAGGAGAGGACGTCCATCCTGACAGTCGTCGACACCTTGATGTCCGCGAGGCCGGCGGCGGAGAGCGCGGCGTTGAGGTTTTTCATTGCCGGGACGATGCTCTGCGTGGCAGAGCCGGTGATCTCGTTGCCGACAGCGATGTAGCGGAAGGAGACGCCCGGGAGGTAGCGCTGGATGTTGAGCTTGACCCAGTCGGCAGCGGCGGAGGTGGAGGCGGCGAGGCGCGGGACGTCGTCGTCGGCCACGTCCATGAGGACGGCGATTTCGGTGCCCTTGAGTGCCAGGAGCGTCTGGACGTCCGGCTTGTAGATGCGTATGGCGGCCATTTGGTTTGATTTGTAGAGCCGCACCACCTCGGCTGCCGACGGCAGGCTGTCGCCGTGCACCCCGTAGCACACGCCGGCACGTGAAGTAGGGAATATGGATGAAAAGACCCTGTCATCGTCCCATCATCAAATCGTACGTGAAGTGAAAATAATTAGTTACTACTGTGTAGAACTTGTAGTAGTATGTTCTGTTCTACATGCATGCATGGTTCATAACTTCCTATCGTACCAGTAGGGAATATGGATGCAAAGACCCCGAGGACGCCCAGCACGGCGGCGGCACGTTCATGTGTCATCTTACTCCAGCCGGGAACACAATTGATGTACTCAACTGCTGTGGTGTGTAGCCCTAGCCTGCTACTTTTGCTTTCAAGTGTAGTGTATCTATCGACAGCCATCCCCTATTTATACTGGATTTCTCACAGGGGTGGCAAAGGTTTGGCATTCTGAGCTTGTGATTTCAAAATGGTTCCATTTAATTGTTTCCAGTAATGTTCCAGTTGAATCAGTGCAAACAGGCATTCGACAAGCTGGTTTGACCCCTTTTTGTTCATTAATTTAAAATTAATTGGGTGAGGAAGCTACTCATCTCTCCAGACCTCCAGTCTTGCGGATAACTAGCGACCCGCAGTTTCTATGGTTTGAAATTAAACAGTTCTTGAGCACTCATAGCTCTATTATGCGGATAACTAGCAAAGCAATCAATTGTGCTTTGAATTATGTTTTGTCAAGGCATACAGGGGGTCCCAGCTTGCCAGGTCCGCTGTTAAGACATAACCAGTTGGGAAACGCTAATATTCCTCCGGAGGCTGGCGTCCTCCTGCTCGTCCTGGCGACGTGTGTCCAGATGTGGGTCCACCCTCCAACCTTATCCCCAGGCTGATTCCCCTCCTCCACTCGTTCCCCATCTCCTTTCTTCTTCTTCCCCGCGAGACCAGCCGCTACTCCTCCTACCGGAGCGCCGCCCGGCTCCTCCCTCGGCCTGCTGTCTCGCGTTGCTAGAGCCACCACCACGCCGCCCCCTCCTTCTCCTCCTACCGGAGCGCCTCTCGGCTCCTCCCCAGTCCGGCGCATCGCCTTGCTCCGACCACCACTGGTGCTGTTAGCGTCCACTCAGATTTAGCCCAGCACTCGGCCTAGTTTCAGACGTTTATGCGTACACGGCCCAACTACAAGAGGAGAGCCCAGTCCATCCTAAAAGCCCGGACTGAAAAGTGGAGAAATCTCTCCCTTATAAGCTGGGTGTGGCCTCTTCCCCTAGGTGAGGTGGGACTAAACTTCAGCAGCCTCTACTAGTCAACAGCAGCCCTAACATCCCATCCCCCGGGAAGCCCCCCAGGCAGGCATGGCAATGCTGGCTCTGATACCAGATGTTAGCGTCCACTCAGATTTAGCCCAGCACTCGGCCTAGTTTCAGACGTTTATGCGCACACGGCTCAACTACAAGAGGAGAGCCCAGTCCATCCTAAATGCCCAGACTGAAAAGGGGAGGAATCTCTCCCTTATAAGCTGGGTGTGGCCTCTTCCCCTAGGCGAGGTGGGACTTAACTTGAGCAGCCTCCACTAGTCAACAGCAGCCCTAACATGGTGCCTCCTCCTGCTCCTCCTACCGGAGCACCGCCGGCTTCAACCACCGTTGTGCCGCCCCCTTCTCATCCTACCGGAGTGCCGGCATCTTCAACCACCACCGCACCGCCCCTTCTCCTCCTACCGGAGCGCCGCCCGTGCTCCTCCCCTTCCGCGGCGACCTCTGCTCCACCCACACCAAGTCGCCCGTGCTCCACACGACCTGCTCCCCACGTCGTTGTCCTGCTGAGCTCCTTCTACCTTTGTGCCATGTGCCAAGTCGTGGATTTCTTCGATCCTCTTTTTGCCCTTTTTTCTTGACGTGGTGCATTTTCTTGAATGCTTTGTAGCACAATTTTCCCCCTTTTGATGCAAATTCACACAACATATGTAGCAAGTTTCTTCTCCATCCGATGTAATTTTTCTTTGGATGCGGTGCAAATATTTGGAAGCTTTGTAGCAAAAATAATTCCCTTTTGATGCAAATCTGTAGAACAATTATAGCAAATTTCTTCTTCATGGCAATTTATCTTGACGTGGTGCAAATGTTTGGAAGCTTTGTAGCAAGATTTTTCCTGTTTTGATGCAAATCCCTATATCTGTTGTAGCAAATTTCTTTTTTTATGATGCAATTGATCTTCAAGAGGTGCAAATCCATAGAAGTTGTGTAGCAAATTTCTTATCCTTTAGATGCAAATCCACACAAGAGATTTAGCAGATTTTTTTTTAGAGTTTTAAAGGTATCCATGGCGCCGTCGCGAGCGGTGCCGGCGATGGCCGGAGTTGGGCGTGGAGGCACGTTGCTCCCAGGGCACAACGCCGGTGCTGCCGGGGTGGAGGCGGGGTGCATCCAGGTGCGCAACAGCGTTTCTTCGAGGGGTGGGAGCGACGGTGCTGCTTGGAACACGGCGGTGCTACTAACCGCCGGCGAGAGGCGCATGGGAGCTAACAATCGCCGGAGCTGTGAGCACGGGGGCCATTAGAGTCGCACGTCTCATTAACTGCGCTCCGGTTGGTGGGTGCGGATGCGGTTTTTTCCTGTAAAAAAAAGAAGGGATGCACATGAGACCAGTGGGGGGACACGTGTCGCATGCCTGATGCGGAGGATCGGGGCTTCCGATTCTCCGGAGGACGCTCAGCGCTCCCCTAACCAGTTTGACATTTTGCACAATCCGTGCCAACTCGTCCGAATAGTGGGAGTTTAAATTTTTTTTTTACCATAACATGTACAGACTTGTGTTAACCTATCCCTAAATAGTAAAATGCATCGCTGGTCGGACACGGCGATTTGGGACACGGGTGCAGCTGCACCCGCTGTCCCAATTTTTTTTTTCGAAATGTCAAAAAATTCGAAAAAAATATTTGCATGTAGTCCAACATGTTTGGAGTCAGCACAAAAATTGGCATGGTGAAAAAACTTTTTATGCACCCTGTGCAAAAAAGACAAATTCGGACATACCGAATAGTATATGTACGCGTCGGAAATTTGTCTTTTTTGTACAAGTTGCTAAAAAAGTTTTTTCACCATGCCAATTTTTGTGCTAACACATCACGCTGTAATTTACATCCGGATTTTTTTTCGGAATTTTTTGACATTCTGAAAAAAAATTAAAAATAAAATGCATAGTGGGTGCATCTAGACCCATGCACCGTTATGGATTTCCGATCGCTGGTCCACATACTTGTCCACCCGGGTCAGTTGTTCATCGTTATTCGAAAATAATGTTTTACAGTCATAGAATAGAATACGCCTGTTACAACACTGTATTAAATGACGTGGCAAGTTTTGGACCCATCTGTCATCGTTCAGCAGTGAATTTGATTTTGAAAAAACGAGTTATTATCAAACTTGAGCAACTCATCCTCTCTCTAACTCGTTCCCTTCCTCTCCCCGTGAGCCGTGGACCAGGCGGCGGCAACACACCCACCTTCAAAATCGTCGTCGTTGTCCGGCAGCTTGAAGATTCTCTACTTCTTGGCGAACGCCGCCGCCTCCCCCACCTGCTTCTCTACTCGCTAACCCCCGCGACGCCTTAGTGCGGGAACATCCCGTGCACGTTCTCTGCGAACGTGAAGGTTTCAGCCGATGAGGCGCTGTCCCGTGCGAGGCATAGTACTAGCTGCACCACCATGATCTCAGAGTAGCTCACAAGCGCGGTCAGACGGTCCTCGTCTTGAGCTGGCCCTCCTTGCTCACTATGTCCTCTAGTGGGGGTCGTCCGTTGCGGGAGATGCAGAACGCTGGCAGGCTCCCTCTTGCAGAAGCTGCTGCCAAGAGCGAGGAGTGAGCGGAAGATCTCGTCGTGGCCGGGACACGGTTAGAAGGTACCCTCGTCTTGAGCTGGCCCTCCTCGCTCACTATGTCCACTAGCGGGGGTCGTTCGTTGCGGGAGATGCAGAACGCCGGCAGGCTCCCTCTTGCAGAAGTTGCAGCCAAGAGTGAGGAGTGAGCGGAAGATCTCGTCGTGGTCGGGATGCAGGAGATACCAGAGCGGCTGGGACGCGGCAGGTGCAAATCTGGTTGCATAGCGGCGCCGGTACCCGGCCCGCTCCAATCAAAGTTAGGCATATTACTTGTAACGTTTTTCAACATACTAGTTGGAATGTACGCAACGCACGTCTTCACAATTAAATAGACAATTTATAATTAGAAACATTTTTTTATGCATCGTTCTTATATTTTACCTGAATCGCGCGCAGGCCGGGCACGTGTAGGGAAGAACAGGCGGCTAGGGGAAGAGGGGCTCCGTCTACTATTTTACGACGCTCTTTTCTGGGCGACGCCAGGGAAGCCCGGCCGACAGCGCTAGTTCTAGGCGGCGAGGGAAGAATCTGGGTCGGCGGCGCTGAAGCGGACAGCCAGGCCCCATCGTCGAACTCTAGGGAAAATTTGGAGCTACAGGCCGGCGGCAGGTGCAGGGGATGTGCCGGCGGCGTGCATCGTCCGGCTGTCCCGGCTTGCGCGGCGGCGTGCCAGATCCCATGGTGGGGAGGCATCGTGGATAGTTGCGCGTGGAGAGGCTTGGATTAAGAGGCACGGGAGACGTCGAACTGCAGAGAAAGAAAATTGGTCGTCCAACCTGAAAAAGTGCGGGGATTTTGCAGCGGCGGAGGGACGGTCCCCTTCTCCCATGGCCACTACCCCACTTGTAAACGCTCATGTACACCTCCGCGAGCTCCAGGACCTTGCGCAGTGGCACCGGCACCTCGCGGCGGAGTTGCATCAAAGAAATAAGCGTTGGCAAAAGGTGTACTCACCCGCTTCGCCGCAGGGCCCTCCGCCCTTGACGTCGGTTGCTCCAGACGCCGGGTCAAGCGCGCCGGGATACTTGGCCTTTATCATGGTCGACGAGCAGGTACGCCGCAACAAGCCTGGTGCCGCCGCCGTGGCTGTGTCGCCAAGAACAACACCTTCCCGTTGTGAGTGGCATCTCCGATAAGTCAGAAAAATATAGGGCTGTCGTGATCGCCGCCATGTTCCACTGCTCATCCTTCGGCGATCGTGTGCTCCCGATGGTTCTCAGTTGATCCTTTTTCCTGCGTGATGATGCCAAGCGTACACGTGCATCGAGGCTCAGCTAATTTTCCACGACCATGCAAGCAGCCGCTAACCTTGCCGGTACGTGGATCAGAAGGAGAAGGAAGCTACTTGTTCGTTTGATGGATCGTGGCAAGTAGCAAAGATTCTTTTGCTATTCTTCACGTGAGGCTGCTTCTTCAATTTTTTGCGCACGTTGATCGAGGATGTATCATGTATGTTCACGTCCATGCTGAGTTCGAATCAATCGGGAGGAGATCACGTGGTTGGGCGAATAACCACGGAACATCGGCAAATTGGACGCATCATCCGCCTCCGCCGGCTTACGTCGGACGATCCCATGGACCCAGTCGGTGCCAACCTCGCCGAGTTGCTCGTCGTGACTCGCCGAGCTCGCTGCTCAGCGATCACACGGAAGTACCCACGTCGCCAGTAAGTTCGGAGGCAGGCGCCGGGACGACATGGCGCGCCGCCACGGTTCCTAAGCTCCCGACCAAGCTGAACGGGAGAGGTGTGGAGGTGTTTATTTTAGCGGTGGCAATCCTTGTAAATCTATACTACTATTAAAAGAGCAAACTTGTTGTCTATAGATACTTTAAATCTGGACCGTTCAACATCCGATCAAACAGCCCAGATCGTCCCAATGTTTGACAACTCAACATTGTCCGTTTTGGACGGTTTTACCCTCCCACCAAACCACGTAATACAACCAAATTGCCACCACCTTTTCGTTTTGCGGTTAATTACAAAGGATTGCCACCGATAAAAAGAAAAGAAAACGCTTGACCAGGTCTCAGCTCGCCTCACGCACTGTCACGCCCAGCTCCGGCCTCGCGCGACACGCCACGCCCAGCACCGGAAGCCGGCGAGGCAATGCCTCTTGGCTGCAACTTTGAATGTCCATGCAGCGTCAACGATCTCCCAACTCCATCTCCATCATCCACGTTCTAGGCTTTGAAGCTGTTGGAGCTCGACATGCCATCGCCGTGGTCGTCGGCGCTACGGGCCGGACGCCAAGCTGCACGCGGGGAGGGGTACGACGGCATGGAGGTGACGCCCAGAGGTAGAGGGCGGCGTTAGGAAAGCTCTGTCCCAGTCGGCGTGGATCCCGATTCTAATGAAAAGGAACTGAAAAGGCGTGGCCGACGTCGTCGCGCACGGCCGCCGTCAACCCTCTCCGGCAACAGACCGGCGAGTTCAGCCACGTCCCTCCCGCTCCCTCGGATCGCCTTCCCGACAGCCACCGTCTCGGAAACAGACACGCAGCAGTTTTACCCGCTAAGCCGCCGGCAGCTTCACCATGTGGAAGTCGTTCACGAACCTGCTACCCGGGTACGAAGCAAAGTACATGTCCGCGAACTGGTAGATCGGCTGGCTGTACACCTGCAATTTGTTTCAGGGAGTGTTACGGTTCTGTTTTTTTCAGGGAGTGTTACCTTCAATAATCAAATACAGCAGGACTGTAAATTCACACAGTCAAGCTTACATATATTTATTCTTCAAGCAACAACAATATATATAGTAATTTAATCTAGGTGACATATCAATAAGCTATTATTATCAGAACATATTTCACTTATATTTACGACAATCAGCTGTTATTAGCAGAACAAAATAGTAGTGTTCTTCTAGCCTCCAACATGGAGGTTGTTCAAGCATCAAGTAAGATAATTTCTTCATGTTTATATATCTGAATATGAAATCCAAATATGTTAGTTTTAAAGATTAATTTTCAAATTAACTTCATAGCACAAATGTAACCACCCTGACTTTTGAGCCATGACCAACATGTTCGCAGTTTAATATTATACCCCCAAGTAGAAGGTAATGATCAAATACTTCTGATCTGTTTGTGTTATTTCTGACAATATTAGGTGTCAGAGCGGACGTGCTTGTTGATACGCAAATTCTAAAGAATTTTCAAAAGAATGGTGTTATACATGGGGGACACGTACGAGGACCACGTTGATCCCAGTGAAGAACCTCCGTCGAACAAGACAAAGTTTGATGGTGGCTTTAATTGTGCCCATGTTTCCTCCATGAAGCATCTCTTTGGTTATAAGATTGAGCGCATGGAGCGAGTGACGAAGATGGACGAGCTAGATTAAATATAAGATTTCAGAAAATTAAATAAAAAGTTCAGTGGACAGCCCTCTGTTTAGCAATGAACTTTTGAAGCCAAGCATAATATGTGTGTGTGGAATGATGTTTATTTTGTGTGATTGTCATTTTCTTATCACCACTAATAAATATACTTAATTTTTTGGATTAGAAAACCTTGGCTTTTCTCTTTCAAAATTTGGAAGATGATGATATTTTATTTACATTAAACGGCAAATAAATTGACTTTACATCGATAAGGCATTTACGTTCATATTTTGTTTCACGAATATTTCTTATATTGTGAGTTCTCTTCGATAATTTTAATTGGATTAGACTTATTCATTTATATACGTGCGTTGCACGTGCCCTTCCACTAGTACAATCAAAACAAAAATGTGTGTTGAGTTGTCAAACATTGAAGCGATCTGAAGCGTTGATCAGATATTGAACGGATCAAATTTTTTTAATGTATCCCGAACATGTTTTCTCTTTTAATAGTGATATAGATATAGATTACTTGGTTTTTGTACTAATCCCTAGTTAAGCGGGCCTAAGCGGGACGCCGCTTGACACCTTCAGGTGCAAACAGGCCATGGGAGGAAAGCGCGATGAAGGCCGACGAACTCGTCCCCGTGCTGATCGAGGGCCGATGTTCACCTGCCACATGCGTGCTGGCTTCGTCCTCCTTCACGGCCCGCCCCGCAAAAAAGCAAAACCACAACTAGTTGGGCCCGCATAGCCTATCCTGCCTGTCCATCTCTTTGAGATTTGTGTAACAATTTCAAAGTTAAACCCCACAACTCTTTACATATATTGTTTTAGATGAGCCCCTAATAATTTCATGAGGTATGTTAGCTTTCTCCCATATTTCATTATGCAGAAAATTTCACTCAACGCGGTGATAAGCCTTCGTGAACCAAAATAGTTAGGCGGATGACTTGAGGGGAGCTCCTATATATGCTTCAAAGCGGCGCGCGATGCTCCCGCCGCCTGCAGCGCCACTAAATGGGCTGCAACGATTCGGCCCATTTAACATGTAATATTATTTCTTAGTTTTGTTTGTTGTTTTATTTTCAAATAGAAAACAAAACCAAAAAAGAATATCTTTCAATTGTGAACAATTTTAAAATCTGAACATTTTTTGAAATATGAAAAATATTTTGAAATATGAACAACTTTCAAATCTGAAGAACAATTTTGAAATCTGACCATTTTTCAAAACTATTTTTTTTTCAAATTTTAATATTTTAAATCTGATTTTCTAGAAATCTCAACATTTTTTAATTTCGAACAATTTTTCAAATTTGAATAATCTTCAAAACTTAACATTTCTTAAATGTGAACAATTTCAAAACGATGAATATTTTTCAAAATCCAAACGTTTTTAAAATTTGAACATTTTTCAAAATCATAAAAAGTGAAAAAGAAAAAAAAGAAAACCGTAAACATGAAAGAGAAAAAGAAATGAAAAGAAACAAAAAATAAAAAATCCGCCGAAATGGGTCGGCTTATCATCGAAGCGCTTCAGGTGGCATGACCGTTTCGGGTCGCTAATGGGTGATGTATAGGATTTGCATGACTTGAGTAGACGTGAATTCCTTAATCGAAGGTGAGACCTAGGCTTGGGGTGTGGCCTCCTTCTGTTGGCCCACACAACGTTGGGGTGCGGCCTATGCTTGCTGCACCATATGGGGTTTTCATTACATGTCCACATCTCATAGAAAATGTTCCATTTATTTTTATGTTTCGACGATTTTCAAATGATTTTTTCAATGGGGACTCAAACACAAATTGCTCTTGCATTGTAGGGGACTCAGTAGGTCCTAATACGAACTGTTCTCGCCGCGCCACTGATCATCTGCATATTTTCCATTAATTTTTATGTTTCGACGATTTTCACATGATTTTTGCAATGTTACTCGAAACACATTGTTCTTGCATTGCATGAGACTCTTCCAAACTCAACAGGACCTAAAGCAAACGAGTCTGAATCTTATCTAAGTACTCCCTCCGTTCCAAATTAATTGACTTGGTTTTGTCCAAATATGGATGTATCTATATTTGTTTGATATCTAGATACATCCATGTGTAACAAAATGTGTGCAATTAAATCCGAACAGAGGGAGTACCTAACTAAATCTTGCTCAAGACTATATAGCTGTGCGTTGTCCCGTTCTCCATCCGAATCCAGGAATCCACGGAGAATGGATTTTCAGCTATCTCGACGATCCTTGCTCCTCTGGGCCAGCCACCGTATCCGCCATGCCCCGTGTGACGTGCGAAACACAGCCACAGCTTCTCGTAGGGGCAGCACCAGTCGAGCCCGTGGTTGTGACCCACGAAGATCGCCTAATTGAGGTTTGTAACCAAATTACATGGACATCATCTGAAGAAATATTCAGACATGCAAAGCAGAGGTGCCGTTCTAACAGAGTTGTACGTACCTTGACTGATGGCCTCTTGGCAAGAGCGTCCATCATGCCCCATTCAGCTTCCTGTGGTGCCACAACTTCCATGTTCAGAGAGCCAACGCAGGGCTTTCTTATCTTTCTCTTGGCCTTGGGAGCCACCTTGGTGTATGCTGTGCTCGGTATGTGCCAGAAGATCAGATCAGGAATCCTGTAGTTCCCCGACGTGATCATCCCAGGATATGCAACACAGCAGTGCTAAGTAACATCAGGATTTCAGGGTACCAATTGCGCAGAATGAATTTGCAACATGGTAATGTCAGTTGTTGAGTTTGCAGTTAGTTTTCTGACCTGCCATCTGGATTGAGGAAGGAAGACTGGCTCCGGAACCACCTGAGCTGTGCGGCTGATATGACCTCCGGGTATGATCCGCCACCGGAGTCGAGAAAATACATGAGCAGGGCAGGGTCCTGTGGTGTCTCCCGTGACAGCACCTGCAGCACGTAGTTGGAGACGCCAGGCCGGAGCTCATCGGGGCCGACCGACGAACGCGACAGCCCGGCGTCGCGGTAGATTTCGGCCGCCATCAGCTCCATCCGCGGCGTCCCTCGGAAGCTGCACCCTTAATTAATAACGGGCATAGTGGCCAAGATTATTTCGAGATGAGGCAGTGCAGAGTGCAGAGAGTTTGACTCTTGGTTTTTAATTACCTGAAGAAGCTGGCGTTGTCCCCGGTGGGCAATGCAGAGGAGGGATGCCGTCGGGGGAGAACCACTCCGCCGGCCACTCGAACGGCATGTCGTCGTGGTTTCCGAACACCGTCGCCCACGGGATCCGCCTGCGTCTGGCCGGCGACAGCGCCCTGTCCCAGTACATGGTCGCGTTGGGGATCGGCACGTTGTTCGCCGTCACCAGGTCGCCCAGGTACACCACGAAGTCTGCAGATTTTGCAGAAGAGCAAGAATCTCAGAGAAAGGGCGTGACTTTGCAGAGATAGATGCACCATGGGGGATGAGGCAGCCACCGGATTAATTATTACCTGGCTTCTCGGCGTCGAGCACAGCGGCCATGACGCGGTCGGAGCGGTCGTCCTGCGCGGGGCCCCAGTCCGTCCAGGCGTTCTCGCCGTAATGCAGGTCCGCGAACAGCGCCACCTTGAACCGGCCGTCCGGCGCGAACCTCAGCGGCTGTCGGCGCTCTCCGGCGGCGCCCAGAGTCAGAGCAAGCACGGCGGCGAGGGTAGCCGCGAGGCGGCCATGGCACCACCGCATCTGGCGCGCTCCCTGTAGCGATTGTGCTCTGAGACGTCAGGCGTGGCGGTGGCAGTTTATCCTCACCCAATGTCTGGAGAAAGCTTCCAAGATAAATGGCAGATTCTTGGTGCCATGATGTGCCATCACTGCTACCTCTACCCGTGCAACCACTGCTGGGTCGAAGTCACAGTCGAAATGAACAAAGTTACGCAAAAAGACACCTGCATAATTGCGTCACGGCAAGACGTTCAGGTTTAACTGAAGGAGAGAAGCTGGAATATACGCCTGGATGGCTGTAGGCACCAAAAATATGCTCGGCAGGCAGGCAATTACAAGGGATCCTCTCTATTCCTCTGGGTAGTCTTTCTTCTGGACCTCCCCGAGTGAGGCGTTTTGGAGCTCGAGCTCCATGTAACTTGTTTTCTGAAACATTTCAAATTTTCATTTTTCAGTTTTACAAAATAGGAAAAAATATCTCAGATGTAGATAGTGATATGATTTAGAAGTATGCAAAATTTTAATTCAAAATACGTTGTATTGTCGGCCTAGGAAAAATGACAAATGAGTAAATCAGGGTGGCGAACAGTGCACTGTTTGAAAACTTGAAATTTTCAGAAAAATATGCTCAGTACGCGGGCGGTTACCACATCCTCTTGGTAGTCTTTCTTCTCGAAAGAGAACCTCCCGCACTTACTTGAATTTTACACTGAAAAAAGAACACCCCGAGTGCTCCTTTCCAAATAAAAAAAATAAAAAACAATAGTAAACCATTTGAAATAAATTGTAAACCATTGGTCAGGAACATATATAAGTGTTTTACATACATGCCAAATTTCTTGTTGAAATGACAATTGTGATTCTCTATGCAAGAAAAAAACAAATCAGTAGCCAAAATGGAATTAAATTATTTGTTTAGAGCACTGATTTTGTTTTTTCTACACAGAGCATCATAAATGTCATTTCTTCACGAATGGCATGTATGTAAAAAGTTGTACATGTTCGTCACCAGTTTGTTTCAGATTTTTTAAAATATTTACTAATTTTTTATTCGGACAACAACATGTGAACCCGGGAGCCAAAACAGCACTCCCAGTGATCAGCGCATGTATGTTTTTTTTTCTCAAAATTTTAATCTATGTATAAATACATTGTGAAGCTAGCGAATTGTTGCTTTAGTAATCATTATTTTATGACAAAAATATAATAATTTATTTTTGATAGCAAAATATTAGTAGTCATCATAGTTTATATTTTCTAAAAAGCCAATAGAATTGTGGCAGATTCTTTGTCGTGGGCTACCACCGCAGCTGCCTCTGCAGCTACTTGCAGTTGACGGAGTATTAGATTTGTAAAGACAATGCGAAAAATTGCACGTAGCTACGCTAAATTGACGGTGATGTTCCGGTTTACCTGAAGGAAGCAGCTAGAATATGCGGCTGGTATGGGCCGGAGGAGCGAGAATATGCTGCTCCTCATCATCAGGCTGGATTAGTGGACATACAGTTTTTGCTAAAGCAATTATATTAGATCACCAAAACTTAACTGTCAAAACCCTACTTTTTTTAGTTAAAAAAGTGCCAGAAAAGAGTAAGATTCCAATGATGTTTGAACTACGAGAACACTTAGTGAAAAGTGGGACCCATCCGTCTTCTTCCCAATGCCTCAGTAATGCCTCCTCATGCGCAGCTAGAAGGCCATGTCCGTACTCAGGCTGTACGGGAGCCCGGCCGACATGAGGAGGTGTGGAGGGGAGCCCGCCGACATGAGGAGGTGTGGAGGGGATCCAGATTCGCTGACTTTGGAAATCACCAAGTCTGGTGACTTTGAGTCATTGACACGTGAGACCCACCATGCGTGGGGTCCACATGTCAGCGACTCAAAGTCAGCCAAAGTCAGCAAGCACAAAGTCAGCGAATCCTAATCCGTGTGGAGGCACATGATGACATCAAGACACTTGATTCAAGAGGGCAAAAAGATGAGGAACGGATGTAGGGGCAACTGAGTAGGTGGTGTATCCTTGTATGTGACATTTAGCCTTCGAGTTGAGCATGTGTTGGTGAACGATGCTGACGAGAAGGACGGCAGCAGCTAAAGTTGGACTCAAGGTCACACATGCGTGGCTAGGATGGCGAATCACATCGACGAACCGAGCGGCATGAACGACATGGCCGGGTAGCCTTTCAGCGGGGAAACGAGGCCGGCGAGGACAAGAGTGATGGTATGGGTGGCGGTTGGCGCTCGCAAAGTTCACCGCCGCATTTTTTCCCCATATTGTGTTGGAAGCATGGTTGCCAAATATCTGGGCAGTTTGAGTTGAGGAACCGGATCGCGGGTTGCACGTCACCATTACCAAGCACAAGGTGACAAGGGGTATACATCTCCAGGATGTCAATTTGGTGATGGATCGTGTACAACAACGTATTGGGCCGATAAGCCGGCGCGATTATTATTTCCTTATACCATATGAAATATTCCGCCTGAAAATACACGCCTCCATCCCAGCATCTCTTTTGCAAAAACATAAAAACCAGTTAATAAAAATGATTAAATTATGGTATCCAAATAAAAAATCAAAAACAATAGTAAACCATTTGAAATAAATTGTAAAACATTGGTCAGGAACATACATACATGCCAAATTTCTTGTTGAAATGAAAATTGTGATTCTCTATGCAAGAAACAAACAAATCAGTAGCCAAAATGGAATTAAATTATTTGTTTAGAGCACTAATTTTGTTTTTTCCAGACAGAGCATCATAAATGTCATTTCTTCACGAATGGCATGTATGTAAAAAGTTGTACATGTTCGTCATCAGTTAGTTTCAGATTTTTTTAAAATATTTTACTATTTTTTTATTCGGGCAACAACATGTGAACCCGGGAGCCAAAACGGCACTCCCAGTGATCAGCCCATGTATGTTTTTTTCTCAAAATTTTAATCTATGTATAAATGCATGATGGCGTGGAATAGCACGTTCGTTGGTAGACCCCAAGTGTAAGGTTTGATTTAATTTAGCAGCAAGTTTTCCCTTAATTATAAAACCAAGGTATTCAATCAAGTAGGATTTGGAGAAGACTTTAGAAAAGTGTCAACGGCGCCGTTTACGATAATTGACGTGGACCTACGCATACACGAACAAACTATTTTATCCCAACGAAACAGAGAGGTTGTCAATCTCTCCGGCTTGCTGAACACACAGGATTAAACGTATGAGTGTAAAATAATATGAGAGCAAAAATGACCAGCGAGTAAATGACTTAAAAAGGCTATCAGAACGGTTGTAAACAATATAGGAAAATAGGACCCGGGTCCACAGTTCACTAGTGGTGTCTCTCCAAAAGATAAACATGTTGGGTGAAAAAATTACAGCGAGGCAATTGACAAACATGGGCGCAACACAATACTATCATGACACTAAGTTAACCGTTTCATTTAATATGGGCATTACGACAAAATACATAGACCATTATCCAACTGCATCTATGACTAATAATCCACCCCGGGATCGCTATCCAGCCTGTCACCCGAAAGTATTAAGTTGCAAGCAACAGATAATTGCAATAAGCATGGTGTGTACGCAATGTAAGCAATGTAAACAACATAAAGCAATAAACACCGCCGTTTTATCCCTAGTAACAACAACACATCTCAAGTCTTAATCGTTTCTGTCAACTCGAGCTCAGACAAGAGAGCCATGAACCCACTATCTAGCATAAATACCCTTTCTAATATACTAGCAATTACTTCGGCTAAAGCATCCACAAGCATCGGAGGGCATGCAAGATCATAAATAAAACATATGAATAAACAATCTGAACAATAATGTCATGACTCCATAATTCATCGGATCCCCGCAAACACAACATGTAGCATTACATAAAGATGATCTTAATCATGTAGGCAGCTCATAAGATCTAAAGAACGGAGCACAAAGGAGAAGAGACAACCATCTAGCTACTGCCATGAACCCGTAGTCCCGTGGTGGACTACTCACGCATCACTCCGGAGGCAGCCATGGTGGTGTAGATGCCTTCGGTGACGATCTCCTCCTCCGGCAGGGTGCCAGGAAGAGATTCAGAACCCTCCCGATCTAGGGTTGGAGACGGCGGCGGCCTCGGAACTTTTCTGGAAAATATGATCGGGTACCGAGGGTTTTTGGGGGGAATAGAATTTATAGGCGAAAGGGCAACTCGGGTGGACGCCTTAGGGCGCCAGGTGGGCCCCAGGCGCGGTCAACCCTTTGACCGTGCCTGGGTGGCATCTGGGGGCTATGGGCCCCAGGCGCGGTCAACTCTTCGTAAAAATAATTCATGTAAATTTTCAGCCAATTCCGAGAAAATTCCCCGACTAGCTTTTCTGAAACAAAAAGGTAGCAGAAAACAGGAACTGACACTAGGCATCTTGTTAATACGTTAGTTCCATAAAACATGTCAAAATGATATAAAAACATTATAAAAACATGTGGCAATGTTATATAATAAGCATGGAACAATAAAAAATTATAGATACGTTTGAGACGTATCAGCATCCCAAGCTTAATTACTGCTCGTCCTCGAGTAGGTAAATGATAACAAGATAATTTTTTAGTGACATGCTTTTAACACAATCTTGATCAAATAATAATGTAAAGCATATGAACTGAATGAAAGTGATCCAAGACAATGGTCTATAGTTTGAAATGAAGTAAACAATGATTAACCATGTATAACATCTAAGCAAGAACTTTTCGCAAATAGTACTTTGGAGACTTGAAAATTATAAAACTCGTCATGCTTGATAGCTCACAAAGCAATATACTTCTGAAAAAGGTGTTCAACCAACACAGAGGAAGATTTAAGTTTTCACAAAAGCTTCAACTTGTAACATACTTATCACTGGATAATGTCAATACAAAATTTCACAGTTAAACATAAAGATAAAATGTAGTAGACTTGCACCAAAATTGATACTATGCATTTGCTTGAGAGATAAAGATTGGAAAGGAAAACTGACTCAACATAAAAGTAAAAGAAAGGCCCTTCGTAGAGGGAAGCAGAGATTAATCGTGTGCTAGAGCTTTTTGGTTTTTGAAAGCATATAGAGGCATAAAAATATTTCTTTTTTAGAGTGGTGTTTGTCCTTGTCAACGAATAGCAATAGCGGTCCTAATATTTCCACACCAACTAAGTTTTAAGAGCGGTTCCGAGATATCATACTTTATATATATATATATTTTGACACTCCTCCCCACCTTTGCTTACACAAGCCATGGCTAACCGAATCCTCGGGTGCCTTTCATCAATCACATATCCATGGAGGAGTGCCTTATTATTTTATTTCTGATATTGGACTAACCAGCAATGTGCAAATTTTTGATGAGAGATGAAGCATGCAAGTCATATAAACATTATTTGGTATGGAAGATGCTAATCCCAACTACTACGTCCTCATGAGCTAAAAAAGTGGCACAAAAAAGAGTAATAACATTTTGAAGTTTTAAAGGTAGCACACGAAAAATTTACTTGGAGTGGCTAGGAAATACCACATGTAGGTAGGTATGGTGGACACAAATGGCATGGATATTTGGCTCAAGGATTTGGATGCAGAGAAGCATTCCCTCTCAGTACAGAGTTTTTGGCTTAGCAAGTATCAAGCACACACATATCATCAACCCAATACATGAATGACCACAAGATATACATTAAGCATAACCATTAGACCTCATACTGTCTCCTTGTCAACCAAACATGCTTTTACAAAAAGAATATCTAGACTTTGAGAAAATACCAATCAAAACAAGTGTCATAATTTAAGCTTTACGGTATTTCTCCACTACTCCATTCTTAAGTAAATGATCCACAAGTTTAAACATTTAATCTAATTCATCTCTCAAAACAATTGACAAGCATCAAATTATTCAAGACAATGACCTACAAGATTATGTAAACTTCTTTCTTTTACCACTTCCTACATGAAAGTTTCCCTTTCAACCAAACACCAATCAACTTATTTGCAAACTCTCTAAGCAAATACGCATGAAACATAAGAGAGTACTCCTAACTACAAGAAACTAATAGCTCTGAACAAGAGATACATGAAAAACAAGAGCTAGAAGCTAAAATAATAAAGAGCTAAACACTCTACACATATAAGTGAAGAACATGAGTGTTTTATGAAAAAGCGGAGCGTGTCTCTCTCCCACACAAGAATGCAAGGATCCATTATTGAAAATGACCAGCAAACAAAACAAAACAAAACTGAAAGTAAAACACAAACGATGCTCAAGAACAGCACATATTATGTAAAGGAATAAAAATATAGTTTCATGGGATTGGCCTGATTAATTGTCGATGAAGAAGGGGTGACTTGGGCATCACCAAGCTTAGACGCTTGAGTCTTCTTGAATTTTGTGGAGGTACAGGGGAGCCTCCCCAAGATTGAACTTTAATCCCTTCTTGATCTTCTTTTATCACCTCGTTCTCTCAACACTTGAAAACTTCCTTGACACAAAACTTCTCACAAACTGATTAGAGGGGTTAGTTCTCGAACAAAATAATCCACCTTCAATTCTCATTTAGCACATTGCACAAACTTGTTACTTAACATTGGCTAGTGCCACAAAGGTTTAAGTGATGTTCCGTGGATAAAAGAACTCCACTTTGCTCGTAAAAGAAGCAATGCAAAAACAAAGACATAATCTTTTTCGGGCTACTAGGACACCTCGAATCAAAAAACTTAAAACTAATGAAAGTTAGACAAAACCCAGATGCTTGCTTCAAAAAATTTCAGATACAGATCACGTTCAGTGAGTTTTTAGAATTTCGTACGGTGACGGACAGAAATCTGTTTCTGGACAGCAAATCAAAAAAATTTCTTTCCTCCCATTAGAGGTTATTCTTGGCACAAAAACCAAAATAAAAAGAACACAAGGGAGTTGCTACAGAGGCAACAACACCCCAAAACTAAGAAACCCAAAAACAAACTGAAGGTAAAAATAATGTGTTGCCTCCCATAATCGCTTTTCTTTAATGCCTTTTAGCTAGGCACAATGGCAAAAATCAAGTATTATCAATTTCACAACCATCAAAATCATCAAGAACATCCTCAGAAGAATAGCTAGTCCTACTAGGAGGACTTTTTGTTGGTTCCTTGTCATCAACACTCTTAGGGACCGGATCTAAGTTTTTAGTTTCCAGAGTGTTTGATTCATTACTCAATTTTTTTTAGGACTTCTACGGAATTCAACTCATCACAAGGTGCAATATTTGGTTCAGAAACCTTTGGCACATACACAAATTTGGGCCCCCTTCCTACTAGAGTTTCTTTCCTTTTGTTTTTGAAAGAGGAAAAAGTTGTACCCAAAGTATCAATAACTTCTTCTAATCTGCCAATTCTTAGATTTTGATTATCTTTTCCTTTGATAGTTTCTAGACCATTAATTTTTTTATTGATATGCCTTAAAGATCCATCCATCTTATTATTACTATCAAGGAGTTTCTTATCTATTTCATTTATCCTATCCAAGTTTGGCAAAAAAAAAATCTATAGAGTCTAACCTTTCCATTATGTGCTCCAAGGTAACTTCAGTTTAACATCATTAATGGGTGGAGTTCCAACCAAACTTTCTATTATATTATATGCTTCCAAGGTGTGTGTGCCTAAGAAGTTTCCACCTGTTAAAGTATCTAGCACATACCTATACCAATTTGTGATGCCAACATAAAAATTTCTAAGAAGAATAGTGCTCGAATATTTTTTTGTAGATCGGTGTTGGGCATCACTAATTCTATACCAGGCATCTTTTAAGCTCTCTCCACCCCTTTGTTTAAAAGTGTGAACTTCGGTTTCAGGTGACATAGCAAAAGGAGTAGAACTAGACATGATAACTAAGCAAAACAAAAAGAAAGTACTTGCTGGAATTTTTTTTTTTTTTTGTGTTTTTGAGTTTTAAAGCAAACGAAAAGCAAAACAAGACTAACAAAAATTATACTAAGCAAGACAATAACAAAATAGAGTGTAAGGATGTGTAAAACTCCCCTCGCTGAAGCTTCCGAATCCCCGGCAACGGCGCCAAAAAACTTGCTTGATGGCGTGGAATAGCACGTTCGTTGGGAGACCCCAAGTGTAAGGTTTGATATAATTTAGCAGCAAGTTTTCACTTGATTACAAAACGAAGGTATTCAATCCAGTAGGATTTGGAGAAGGCTTTAGAAAGGTGTCAACGTCACCGTTTACGATAATTGACGTGGACCTGCGCACACACGAACAAACTATTTTGTCCCAACGAAACAAAGAGGTTGTCAATCTCTCCGGCTTGCTGAACACAAAGGATTTAACGTATGGGTGTAAAATAATATGAGAGCAAAAATGACCAGCGAGCAAATGACTTAAAAAGTCTATTAGAACGGTTGTAAACAATATAGAAAAATAGGACCGGGGTGCACAGTTCACTAGTGGTGTCTCTCCAAAAGATAAACATGTTGGGTGAACAAATTACAGCGAGGCAATTGACAAACATGGGCGCAACACAATACTATCATGACACTAAGTTAACCGTTTCATTTAATATGGGCATTACGACAAAATACATAGACCCTTATGTAACTGCATCTATGACTAATAATCCACTCCGGGATCGCTATCCAGCCTGTCACCCGAAAGTATTAAGTTGCAAGCAACAGATAATTGCAATAAGCATGGTGCGCAATGTAAGCAACATAAAGCAATAAACACCGCTGTTTTATCCCTTGTAGCAACAGCACATCTCAATTCTTAATCGTTTCTGCCAACTCGAGCTCAGACAAGAGAGGCATGAACCCACTATCTAGCATAAATACCCTCTCTAAGATACTAGCGATTACTTTGGCCAAAGCATCCACAAGCATCGGAGATCATGCAAGATCATAAATAAAACATATGAATAAACAAATGAACAATAATGTCATGACTCCATAATTCATCGGATCCCCGCAAACACAACATGTAGCATTACATAAAGATGATCTTAATCATGAAGGCAGCTCATAAGATCTAAAGAACGAAGCACAAAGGAGAAGAGACAACCATCTAGCTACTGCCATGGACCCGTAGTCCCGTGGTGGACTACTCACGCATCACTCCGGAGGCAGCCATGGTGGTGTAGATGCCTCCGGTGACGATCTCCCCCTCTGGCAGGGTGCCGGGAATAGCTTCAGAACCCTCCCGATCTAGGGTTGGTGACGGCGGCGGCCTCGGAACTTTTCTGAAAAATATGATCGGGTACCGAGGGTTTTGGGAGGAATAGAATTTATAGGCGAAAGGGCAACTTGGGGGGACGCCCGCGGGCACCAGGTGGGCCCTAGGAGCGGTCAACCTTTTGATCACGCCTGGCTGGCGTCTGGGGGCTCTGGGGCCCCCCTGCATCTCCTCTCTTGGCACCGTCTTCGTTTCTTCGTAAAAATAATTCATGTAAATTTTCAGCCAATTCTGAGAAAATTCCTCGACTAGCTTTTCTGAAACGAAAAGACAGCAGAAAACAGGAACTGACACTGGGCATCTTGTTTTTTTTGAAGCGCAAAACAGTAGGGAAAAATCCCTACTGTTTAATTTTCTATTTTCTCATCATATATACACCGTTACAAGATAAAAGTTCATAAAGTATCCAACCACTGGCACATCCCTTCTTTAAGAGAAGGTTTGGCCCTATGCATGATAAGTTTGAAAGAATATAAAAAGTCCGGAAAACAAACATCAAGATCAACCGGAGCATTATCAAAGATGCAACAATTCCTATGGTTCCAAAGCGCCCAACATCCAACAATGAGTGACTCCTTGAAGCAAATAAGCTTGTATCTTCTCTTGGCATCAATAAGCATGTTCAATAGGTCCATATCAGCATTCCATTCAAAATTCAACTTCCACCAGAAGTTTTTACTGAAATCACAATCGAAGAAGAGGTGCATGAAGTCTTCAGTTTCCCCTTGTGTGCATAACACATAGTCATATGACTCAATCTCAAATTTTTACGTGCAAGAAGACCTCTGGTATTCAACCTGTCTTGTAGTAGGAGCCAGAAAAAGATCTTATGCTTCGATAAAACACATGATTTCCAAATCCATCTCATTGGAGCAGGTGCAAGTTCTGAAGGTGATAAAGTAGCATATACCCTTTTACAAGAATAATTTTTTCTTGTGTTTGCCATATTCCAATTATCGATGGAGGAATTTGCAGCTCTGGCATTCAGAGTCCCAGCAAGTTCATTGCATTGCTGGGCAGCTATCATAGACACAGAAATGTGAAACATATTATAAATATCAGCATCACAGCAAATGGCCACAGCCTTACTGAGTGAAATATCCTGGTCCTTTGCAAAGGAGTATAAGTGAGGCATTTTAGTTCTGAGCACCTCATCTGTCCATGTATCCATCCACATTCTAATTGTGTCCCCCTTCCCAGGTGTAGAGGCAGCTATTTCTAAGAAGGTGTTCAATAATTTGATGCAATCCTTCCACCAAAAAGATCCACAAGGACCAACAAACTGTGGTAATTTACCATCAGGATAATGAGCTTGCCAAATCAATTTCACCCAGGGGATATCCTGTTTATTCATGAATTTGAACAAGTGTTTCATCAGCAGGGCAACATTCTGTGTTCTTAAATTCAGAACACCTAAACCTCCAGATTTCTTTGGTTTACACACATTTTCCCATTTTACCAGGCATTTACCTTTCTCATGAATATCCTTTCCTCTCCAGAAGAAACCTCGAGTGAGTCCATCAGCATAATCAAGAAATCCGAAAGGAAGTTTCAATGTACACATTGCAAAGTTGGGTATGGTCGTGATAATGCTTTTGACTACAACCAAGCGACCATCATAGGACAGGGTATCTGCAGTCCCAACTAGCCTCAATTCTATGAAGAATGCCAATCAAATCCTCCATTCTTGGCTTTGTAGTATCCATAGGCAATCCAAGGTAAGTAAATGGCATAGACTCAACTTTGTACCCAACTGAGTATCTTGTTAATAGGTTAGTTCCATAAAACATGCCAAAATGATATAAAAATATTATAAAAACATGTGGCAATGTTATATAATAAGCATGAAACAATCAAAAATTATAGATACGTTTGAGACGTATCAATACATTTGTGAAGATAGTGAATTGTTGCTTCAGTAATCATTATTTTATAACAAAAATATAGTAATTTATTTTTGTTAGCAAAATATTAGTAATCATCATAGTTTATTTTCTAAAAATCCAATAGAATTGTGGCAGGTTCTTTGTCACGGGCTACCACCGCAGCTGCCTCTGCAGCTACTTTCAGTTGCCGGAGTATTAGATTTGTAAAGACAATGCGCAATTGCACGTAGCTACGCTACATTGACGATGATGTTCCGGTTTACCTGAAGGAAGCAGCTGGAATATGCGGCTGGTACGGGCTGGAGGAACGAGAATATGCTCCTCCGCATCATCTGGCTGGTTTATTGGACATACAGTTCATGCAATTATATTAGATCTCCAAAACTTAACTGTCAAACCCTACTTTTTTTTAGGTAAAATAGGGCCAGAAAAAGAGTAAAATTCCAATGATGTTTGAAGTACGAGAACACTCAGTGAAAAGTGAGACCCATCCGTCTTCTTCCCAATACCTCGGTAATGCCTCCTCATGCGAAGGCCATGTCCGTACTCAGGTGTATGGGAGCCCGGCCGACATGAGGAGGCGTGGAGGCACATAATGACATCAAGAGGGCAGAAAGACGTTGAACTCAGTGGAACATGCCGACGAGAAGGAGGGTAGCAGCGAGTGTTCGACTCAAGGTCACAAATGCGTGGCTAGGATGGCGAATCACAGCGAGGAACTGAGCGGCGTGAACGACATGGCCGGGTAGCCTTTCAGTGGCGAAACGAGGCCGGTGAGGACGAGAGTGATGGTATGGGCGGCGGTTGGTGCTCAGAATGTTCACCACCGCTTGAATTTTTTTTTCCATATTGTGTTGGAAGCATGGTTGCCAAATATCTAGGTAGTTTGAGTTGAGGAACCAGATGGCGGGTTGCTCGTTACCATTACCGAGGACAAGGCAGCAAGGGGTATACATCTCCGGGATGTCAATTTGGTGGTGGATCGTGTACCACACCATTTTGGACCAATGAGCCGACGCGATTATTATTTCCTAATACCGGGTGAAATATTTCGCAAGGAAATTCACACCTCCAGCCCTGCATCTCTTTTGCAAAAACTAAAAAATCAGTTAATAAAAAATGATTAAATTATGGTATCCAATTTTAATATATTTTGGGAACCTTTTCCGACCCTAGTTTCTGGATTATAGTCGCTTGGTAATCATGTATAGTCAAGTTGGTAAATCAAAGGGTTAATACATTATTTGAACTTCGTTCCTCACAAATGTAAGTTTTTCCTTATGTTAATGCCATATCTTAGAGTGGATCAAATACCCACTCTCTAAGATCATTGCTAGGAAGAAAACATGTAAAAATTATTTGGTTAGTATTAACTAGTATTGTATTACATACATTATAATAACCTCACAACTGTGACGAAAAAAGCTTCGTCAAAACATATTAGATTTTATTTTAAGATATGAATCCAACGGTAAAAACGGATCATCAAATCCAAATAGATTCATGGTTTAAGAGATAATTTATTTTGAATTACCGAAAGATTCTTACATGCATCCATAGTAGATTAATCGATTTTAAAAGTTAAACTTTTAGAGAATCTTCTAGCTTACTCGAAACTTGCGCACTACGTTCAAGAAATGGCACGTGCACGGGAGAATAGTCGCGGCGCGGTGCACCTTTCATCTTCAAGACCACCGGGCGTCATGGCGTGAGGAGTGACGTCAAGACCACGTCATTTGCGCCTGAACCTCTACGTTTGCCTCGTCCCCGCTCGTTGCTCCTTTCCTTTGACCCGCACTACCAAAGCAGAGGAAAACAGTGTCTGCCACTGAAGTAGTGGATGCTGTGGGCCAGAGCGAGATTAGTACCATTTGGATTGTACTAGATCAGTTCTTGTTTAAGTCGGTTGTGTTGAATATAAATATATTGACTGACCCTTTTCATCAGTTCGGACTTTTAGTTTAGATGGCTAGTGCAGCAATTCTATATGGTATAGCCTAAATGTGAGGAGAGTGTTGAATATAAATATATTGCCTAGTTCCTTTCCATCAGTTCAGACTTTTGCTCTAAATGGCTAGTGCAACAACTATATAGGTTGATGTGGACGAAGCAGGTCTACTACCATTTGGATTGTGCCACCTTCCAGCATCCAACTTGGACTAGCTAATGACCGAGACCTGTATATATACTCCACATGCCATGCCAGCATGAACGACTACTCACTCCATTCACAGCTCGGCCACCCGTACACGTGAGAGCCGCCAGCGATGAGCAGAAGCAACAACGGGGGTATCAATGGCGCTGCCGCCGCCGGTGGTTATGTTACGACGATATCGCCACCGAGGCCACACTGGAGGAGCAGGGACCCGGGCGCCACCGTCGTCTACGTCGTCCACCCCGCTCAATTCCGCGACGTCGTGCAGCAGCTCACCGGCGCCGCGCCTACCAAGACGGAGTCTCAGGCTCGCTGCTATGCCGCTGTGACTCGTACTACAGACGACGACAATGCCCGGATGATGGGTGGTGATGAGGTGGATCGCGTCGGTGACAGTACGCGGGGAACGACGCTGAGGCAGATGATGGAGGAGTGCATCGCCTGGGCCTCAAGTGATGGCTACGGCTATGACGAGAACTAGAGGGACTCAGGGAGGGTGGTGTACACGAAATGAACACGGACGCGTTTGGCGATTCTGAGTTTTTCTAGTCTCTCTCTCTCTCTCTCGCTGCTATCCACATTTTGGGAGACCGTGAATATGTGTTCCTGTGTACGTTTGGTTAAGTATGGAGAATATTACGGCGAAAACTCGGTGAAAAACTTGTTTAGGGATTCAAAAATTATGAAGACAAAAAATAAAGTATGCTAGAAGTATGCATGTCCTTTTTATTGGAAAATACTCGTTTAATCAGAAAAAGATTGTTATTGTGTTTAACAAAGCCTAATATTTTACTCTTTAGTGGGTACTCAGAACTTCCTGAGTTTTGTTTGCCGAGTACGTAACTCGGCAAACTACACAGTCTACACTGCCATGTATCCTTGGTGGTCTTCGCCAGCTTGACGTCACTAGCTAGCTTTGTTTGCCACGTTATCGTATTTGGCACTCAGTAAATAATTCCTGAGTGCCTTATACACGACACTCGCATATATCGCTATTCCTGTAGTGCAAGTCACATTCTAGTAATTCATGTGTATTGCTAGGCTAGATCTAAACTGGTATCGGCAAATTGGCCCCAATGTTGCTCGCCGCGCGCGAGATATGGTTAATCCTGCTTAGTATGGAAAAATTGGTGTACAGGTTGTCTTCGATGCCCTTAATTTTTTTCTGATCTGGCTAATGCTTAATACATTAAAAAAATTGGCGGGGAAACTTTAACGCTTTATTCAAAAGCTCTAGCGCTATCTGCCTTGAGACTGGTAACAAGGATGTTAGGATAATAGGGCGAGCATGGTAGAGTGGTAAAAGATTTACCTTTTATCCTTCAGAGTTCAAACTGTTGTTTATACTTTCATCTTTCAATATCTTTGCATAGATTTCACCCGAATATCGATAATTGAGCTTAGAGCGGCCAAAGTGGTCGAGTTTAGCCCATATATAGTAACATGAGCCTCTGATGGGGTCCCTCATGAGGAACAGGGATTCCTCAGAATTCGGGTCCATAGAGAGCCAGCTCAGTTGTCTTGCATATTGCGCTTTGAGACGACCTCCCGCAGCATGCGTTGTAGTGTATCACCCCCGGTGCTAGGGCACACATGGCGTGTCCGTGTGCTAGAATCCATAGCGTTGAGAGAATTATTTGTACAAGAGAAGAAAATGTATACACATGACAGATGAGTTAGTTACTTCCGGAAATATTAGCAGGGTTTCCTTTGATTTAATCCACAAATAAATCATGATGCTAGCAATAATAGTATGAAACTCATACTGATATATCTACACATGTGAGCATGTACTAGACTAGAAACGGAACATCTATGAAGACAGTAAGTAGGACAAAGCTGTTGCAGCCGCAATAGCAGCATCCTCGGCTGCCTTCTTCTAAGCAGCATCGGAGTTGTCACCCCTAGCATTGGTATCAAGGAAGCAGTCGATGAAGAGGAGAAAGAGAAGCACCAAGCAGTCACACCGAGATGCTCCCATAAAAACCTTAACTCCCTTCTTTCAGTGCAGAATCACAAAGGATGGGGTTTCGGAAGCTTGCATTTCGGTACCGCAGTGCACGCGGTCGACGGGATGAGAACGTCTAAAACAGCAACAGTGAATAGAACAACAGTGAGTTGTGCGCAAGAAGGTAGAGCAGATGAGATCTGATCTCTTCTGCGATCGTCGACGCCTTCAATATATATAGAGTCGAGTATGGAGTCGTGGACCTGGTGTTCGGCTCATGACGAGTCTCAGATACGTGAGGCTTCAAATAATGACTCGTAGTCAATCTCTAATTATTATACATTCCTGGCCAGCAAAAATAAAACGCACACAGCACATGGGTCTGAGGTCGGCTCGTTCACGAAACATGACGGGCGTGCGCAAGGCATGGCGGCTGGTGAGAGGAGCGCGTGTACCACTCTTGTTCTCAAGCTCCAATAGCATGCGGAAGATCCTTTATAAAGATCTCAACTCTCCTCCACTAACAAATGTTACTCCCTCCGATCCACTAAAAGATTCGGCCGGAATCAACATGTTACGTACGAATGTATAGCTACACCTGCGACACATTTAACGGATCGGAGGTAGTACTAAACTTCCCACTATGCCTCTAAATAAAACTTCCCACTATGCCATGATAGCTTGCACGAGCCTTACAGATTAACCAAAAATTATTGTTTATCTGTGCTGAAGGCCCATTCTTTAGTTTCAACAATTTCAGGGAAAAGAAAAAAAGGGAAAATAAAATAGATAAATAAATAAAAGGAAACAAAAGACAGAATAGGATTGCCGAAAAGAAAAATAAAAAAGAGGAAAAGAAAAGAGAAAAAAGGTGCATGTGTATGAACGCATATTCATTCGGACCCCTATAAAACGAAAAACAATATGTATACTCATTTACAAATCTCTACGAGGGAGTGCTCCCTCCCTCCACACACAAGTGTATTTCTAGGTTTTATACTAAGTTAAAAAATAAATTTGACCAATTTTACCGGAAAGAGTGGCAATATATATGACATCAATTTGGTCTATTGTGAAACTTCTTTCAAGACGAAGCAAGTGATACTAATTTAGTGTCATAAATGTTGGTATATTCTCCTACAAACTTGGATAAATATAATATGTTTGACTTAGCGCAAAACGCAAAAATACACTTATTCACGCATGGATGGAGTATTTTACAGTGAGGACATCATATGGAGCAATAGTTTAGTATGCTGGCAATAGATAAAGTATTGCTCCGAGGCATCAAATTAATGAAGGCCAAGATATCCCTAAATAGAGAAGCATGATACCAAAAATTAATTACCTCCCACATTTGCTTCATCCATCTACGCCATATGGAGCAATAGTTCAATTTGCTACCGATAGATAAAGTATTGCTACGAGGCATAAAATTAATGACGGCAAAAGATATTTCTAAATAGATAAGCATGATACCAAGAATTAATTATCTCCCACATTTGCTTCATCGATCCACCTCAATATAAGCATGACGAAAGGAGGATCACATCCAAACCAAGCCACTGAGCAGAACAAGGCCTCTCACTGATGGCCAAAGACGCAATTGGGCTGTTTGTGGTGGCCACGATGATCATAGCGTTGGTCACGTCGCCCTGCTTCGGTCAAGGAAGCGGCGCCACTGAAAAATGCACAAGTACTTAACACTACTTTGTTGTTAAGTACTCACTCTGTCTAAAAATAAGTGTCTTAAGTTTGCACAAAAGTGGATTTATCTATATATGAAACATGTCTAGATACATCAAATTTTGGACAAACTTGAGACACTTATTTTGAGAAGGGAGTATGATTTTACATGTCGGCACGATTTGACTTTGATCATTGTTTTTTTTCCAGGTGTTTGCGGAAAGCTGCCAGGATGCACTCTTGACAAGTGCCAGCATGCATGCGTCATGTGGGGGAGTACCAATTCTACACCAAGTTGTGGAGATTTGAAAGGGCACTGTTGCTGCGACATATGTAAACGGGATCCTCCTATTTGAGGGAGGTTGAACCCTCGACTTTATTTGCATTATTTAAAATTAATTTATAGAGATGGGAAGTTGCTCTGACACTACAAAACTATTGGAGATCCGCAACGTTTTGGTAGGGATGTGTTACGTCCCCGCAATCTGTCGCGACGTCACGGGGTAAGTTTGGGTGACGTTTCTCATATTTTACGTTGCAGATCTTTGTACCCGGCCCATTAGTCCAGGTTAGACACAGATTGTGGGGACGGAACTGATATTGGTCGGTGGGAACGTCGCGGATCGTCGTTTCTCGTCAAGTGGAGCCCAGTTTGCAGGGACGAAACTGAACCATGTCATGGAGCCCAGTACCCGCAAAAGTGTAAAAGATTAAAGTATGCTAGAAGTATGCATGTCCTTTTAATTGAAAAAACTCGTTTGATCTGGAAAAGTTTGTTATTGTGTTCAACAAGGCTTAATATTTTACCCTTTTGCGGGTTACTCAAAACTTTCTGAGTTTTGTTTGCCGAGTACGTAACTCGGCAAACTACACTGCCTTGTATCCTTCGTGGTCTTCGCCAGCTTGCCGTCACTTAGCTTTGTTTGCCACGTTATTGTATTTGGCACTCGGTAAGTAATTCCTGAGTGCCCGATACACGACACTTCGCATGTATTGCTATTCCTGTAGTGCTAGTCGCATTCTAGTAGCTCATGTGTGTCGAGTTCAACGCATAGTCAAAGGAGCCTCTGATGGTGTTCCTCCTGATGAGGAGCTGCGATTCCTCGGAATTCGGGTCCAAAGAGAGTCGGATCGCTTGTTTTGGCGCTTTGAACCGGCCTCCCGCGTCCTGCGTTATGGTGTATCACCCCCGGTGCTGGGGGCACACGTGACGTGTCCATGTGCTAAAATCACATATAGCGTTGAGCAAATTATTTGTACAGGAGAACAAAATGTATACACAAAGGAGTTAGTTACTGCCGGAAATATTAGCTGGTTTTCGTTTGGTTTAATCCAGAAATAAATCATGATGCTGGCAATAGTAGTATGGAAACCCATACTGATATATCTACACATGTGAGCGTGTACTAGACATAGAAACGAAACATCTATGAAGACAGTGAGTACGGCTACCATAAGAACCACTAAATAGGGAATGAATAAATCATATCCGATCTAGTATGCCAGGACAAAGCTGTGGCAGCCGCAATACAGCATTCTCGGCGCCTTCTTCTTGGCAGCAACGGAGCTGTCACCCAAGGCGTTGGTATTGAGGAAGTAGTCGACAAAGAGGACGAAGAGGAGTACCGAGCAGCCAGACCGAGCAGCCACACCGAGATGCTCCCATAAAACCTTATCGCTCTTCTTTCAGTGTAGAATTGTTGAGTATATAAGCAATTGTTCGATTAAATTAATCCAAACATAAATCATGAGCATGATGTAAACAGTGCTAATGGCATACTGAAACTTGATGATAAAATCATGTACTACACAGATAGTAGAAACATCTACGTAAATCACTAGTACAACAGACATGGAAATAATCAGGAGAGGGATAAACATGTTATACCCTCTAATAGGCCACTTGGCCGTATCAGCAGCAGAGGCAGCGGCCTCATCGGCGTTGGTGCTCATGTTGATGGGGAAGGCGACACATAATTAGTTGATGCAGACGAATGGAGGCGAGCAGTAGCGTAAGAGACGCTCCCAAAAAGCTAAATCACGGAGGCATGTGAGAGGTCCAATGGAAATGTACGTAGTTAAGAGCACTTAAGACAAAACGTTTCAGCTCACATTCAATCTCCATTAACGCGCGCGGGGCGCGACGGCGGAGCAGGAGGAGCGCGCATGTGGAATGGCTCTTTTCACTTCATAACCAACTCATACATGTGGGAGCAGAGCTCAATATACATCTCTCCTAATTAGCCATGTGGAACTAAACTCCCACCACTTGTTATGACAACATGGCCTTTACAAATTTTTCTAAAATTATTAGATGGACCTAAACCCCACCCCAATATTTCAACAAGAATCACAAAGTACGGGTTCTGATCTGAGCTGGTGCTGGCTTGCATTCCCGTACCGTAGTGCACTGGATGAGAACGCCTAAAGCAGTAACGGTGAATGGAACGACAATGAGTTGTGCGCAAGAAGGTAGAGCACACGAGATCTGATCTGAGCGGGTGGTGGCTACGGTTGCCAACGCCTGCAATATATATATACGGTTGAGTATGAAGTCGTGGGACTGGTCTTAGGCCCATGACCAAGTCGGCAATAATGTACGATATAACCTCTTAGATACGTGAGGCTTCCAATAGTGACTCGTAGTCAATCTCTAATTAATTATACATTCCTGGCTAGCAAAAATAAAACGCACACAATACATAGGTGTGAGCTTGGCTCATTCACGAAACATGACGAGTGCGCACTAGGAGTGGCGGGTGGCGAGGAGGAGCACGTGTACCACTCCTGTTCTCAAGCTGGAAGATCCTTTATAAAGATGTCTCAACTCTACTCCACTAACTATGGTACTAAACTTCTCACTATGCCATGATAGTTTACACGAGCCTTACTGAATAACCATAAATTATTGTTTACATGTGCCGCAGGCCCATCTATAATTTCAACAATTTCAAGGAAAAAACAAAACAAAATAAAATAAAATAAGTAAATAAAAAGTAAACAAAAGACAAAATAAGATGACCGAAAAGAAAAGGAAAATAAAAATAAGAGAAAATAAAAGAAAGGAGAAAAAAGGTGCATGTGTGTGAACACATATTCATTCAGATCCCTATAAAACGAAAGGCAAGATGTATACTCATTTAGAAATCTCTTTGAGGGAGTGCTCCCTCCGTACACGAACAAGTGTACTTTTAGGTTTAATACTAAGTCCAAAAAAATTGACCAAGTTTACAGAAAAGAGTGGCAATATATATGATATCAAATTGTTCTATTTTAAAACTTCATTTCAAGACGAATCTAGTGATGCTAATTTAGTGTCATAAATGTTGGTATATTTTCCTATAAAGTTGGTCGAAAATTTAATATGTTTAACTTAGAACAAAACGTAAAAGTACACTTATTCGCGGACGTATGGGGTATTTACGGTCGGCACACCATATGGAGCAATAGTTTAATTTGCTGGCAAGAGATAAAATATTGCTCCGAGGCATCAAATTAACGACGGCGAAAGATACTCTTCAATAGAGAAGCATGATACCAAGAATTAATCATCTCACACATTTGCTTCATCCGCCTACACCAAATGGAGCAATAGTTTAATTAACGAGGTATCAAATTAATGACGGCCAAAGATATCGCTGATAGAGAAGCATGATACTCCCAAAAATTAATTATCTCCCACATTTGCTTCATCCATCCACCTCCATGTAAGCAAAAGAAGCATCACATCCAAACCAATCCATTGAGCAAAATACGGTTAGGACGAACAAGGTCTCTCACTGATGGCGCTTCTCAAAACCAAGGACGCAATGGCGCTTTTCGTGATGGCCACGACGATCATAGCTTTTGTCATGTCGCCCTTCTTAGCTCAAGCAGGCGACACTGAAACATGCGCAGGTATTTAGCACTACTTTGTTCTTAAGTATGATTTTGCATGTCGGCATGATTTGAGTTTGATCATTGCTTTTTTTTTTGCAGGTGTTTGCGGAAAGCTGCCAGGATGCACTCTTGACAAGTGCCAGCATGCATGCGTCACATGGGGGAATACCAATTCTACACCAAGTTGTAGGGATTTGAAAGGTTTCTGTTGCTGCAACATGTGTAAAAATCCTCCTATTTGAGGAAGGTTGAACCCTCAACTTTCTTTGCATTATCTAAAAACAATTTATGGAGATAGGAAGTCACTCTGATCAACCTTGCTCATAAATTTGGTGCCAGCCCAACTGCATTGGCCATCCGGTTGTACGCACAAAAGCGCACGACACGAGCAGGCGCAGTGAAAAGGAAAACAAACCCCGACGTAGACCAGCAGCCAAATTCTTTAGCCAGTTACAAAATAAGCTACTCCCTACCTAATTTCCCATAAGCCACCCAGGTTGCACGTTCGTTAAAGTTATCTGGGCGCACTTGAGCCAACCTCCTCCTCAAGCATTGTGCTCCGTCAGCTGTCTGCGACTCTGCGAGGCTTGCGGTGCGGATGAAGAACACCATCACGGCATCACATCTTCTTCGCTTGAAGTGCCGCCCTCCATATCTGGCACAAACTGCAGATCGCCACGACTCCGCCAGGCTGCTCCCTCTGGTCTACTGCACCTCCTACTCCGATGCCGGCCCATATTTGGCACTCTGGGCTCGTGCTCTGGCATATTTGAAAGAAAAAATTGGTCACTAAGATTCCGAATACCCTAAATACGGTCACTGAAGTTGTTTAAGTGGCTCATTTTGATCACTGGTACAATTTGACATACATATTTTGCTTAGTTGGCATATAGTTGACCGATTGACCACCACCGTGGCTCGAATTAACGTAGTATATGTGGCAGAGTATTTGACTAATTATTCTGGGCCCACCTGTCAGCTAGAGGAGCAAATAAATATGATACAAAATGTTTGTTTTTGCTTAGTTGGCATACAGTTGACCGATTGACTGCCACCGTGGCTCGAATTAACGTAGTATATGTGGCAGAGTATTTGACTAATTATTCTGATCCCACCTGTTAGCTGGAAAAGGAGGAGCAAAAAAATATGATACAAAATGTTTGTTCCGGTTGGTATTCGCACACAGGACCTCAGAGCCGAAACCGACGAACTCTCGCCACTCCAGCCCACAACTCTTCTTGTCTTACTGTCCAACATGCATCACCTCGCGGTCTTCAACGCCGAAGTGGTCCCAGGGGGGGCGAAGCCAGTGCCGTCCCCGTCCACGGCAACGCAGATGCACTCTCCACGCCTACATGCATGCCATCGTGCATTTTAGATGATGCAATTAATTAATTTATTGATACAAGCAAGATGCCAGTATGCAGCAAGCATGTTTGGTTCTGCACAATCCATCACCAAAACAAATTGCGGCGGCGCCATTAATTTGTTACTTCGTATATAGATAGCTAGGGCTGTGGCCGAATTTGTGATGGATCATGGATGGATCGAAACTGAAACGTAGCTAGCTCCCTTAGTGCATGCATGCAACGGTATATAGAGAAAATGAATTAATGGAATCAAGGACGAGGAGGAGAAGTGCAGGAAAACCGCAAGCACGCCCGCCAGGAGGAGCCGACGCGCACGACGGCAGCAGAGCCAACTGCCGTAGAGTCAGGGGAGCATCACCATTCACCACTCTCTCCGTTTATAAAAGGGTGTCTCAACTTTGCTCAAAAGTTGATGTATCTATACGTGAAACATGTCTATATACATCCACTTTTGAACAAAGTTGAGACATCGTTTTGTGAACGGATGGAGTAGCAGCTATGAATTCGATTTCTCTTGGCTCATGTAAAAGATCTCCTAGGCAGCCTGTAGAGGCAGGGAGGCGTGTGTCTCGAAGCTGCAACGAGGATTGGAGACATTGCAGTCACCGTCGGGCGTCAGTACTCCCAATCTGGATTGTAGAAGCAAAACTGGAGCCGGTAGCTCACCGGCGAGGCTGGGCGAGGGTCTCACGTACGGCGAGCGGAAGCAGATGGCAGATAGCCAAGGTCGTGGTGGCGGCCGGAACGGCGCGCAGCTCCACGAGCTCGTACGCGTATCTGTATAATAATATAAGGACATGACTATGTGTAAGGCGCCTTACATTTGGCAAAAGTGTAGACACTAGGCAGGACCACGTTCAGACAGCGATGTGTGTCGTCCGTCCCAAAAAAAAATGGCCCATGCGTACACACGCGCGTGTGAGAAGAAAATAGCTCATTTTGCATGCATGCACAAAAAACAAAAAAAACTGATGTCATCCTGCATTAAATATAAATTCAAAATTTAAAAAGTTTTATAGCTCAAACCGTTTATCCGATTTAGAATCCGTTTTCACCGCTGAGCTAGTCGCGACGAGATCTTCAAAACTAGATCTCATGTTGACATATTCCGACGACTTTTTTTTTACCCAAAAGTTACCCATCCCGTAACATATTAGTTACCCATGTTTGAATATGTAAGTTATCCACCATATTAACGATTAGTTTTCATGTTGAAATAGAACCTTTTTTGTTGTTTTTTTTAGATTTTTACAAGTTTTAAAGTTACCACGTCACATTGGGATGTTAAATTTATCGTGCATAAGTAGTAGGATGATAACTGTCGATTTCATGATGAAAACTACACCATAAAAAAAGATGGGCATTGTGTTCCTAACTCTTATTTAAAGGACATGGTAACTACATCGATTTTATTGTAGATAACTTCATAAGTACTGAGTGGGTAACTCCATCAATATTGAGTGGGTAACTATTACTGAGAGAGTATGCTAACTACATTCATTTCATGCTGGATAACTACACCATGAAAACACATGGGTAAATTTAGCAGTACTGGGTGGGTAACTCCATTAGTATTGGGTGGTAACTATTACCGAGAAAGTAGGATAACTACAACGATTTTGTGGTGGATAACTACACATGAAAACACATGGGTAACTTTATAAGTACTGGGTGGTAACTCCATCAGTATTGGGGGGTAACTATTACCGATAGAGTATGGTAAGTACATTGATTTTGTGGTGGATAACTACATAATGAAAATACATGGATAACTTTACAAGTACTGGGTGGTAACTCCAGCAGTATTGTGGTGGTAACTATTACCGACAGAGTATGGTAACTATATTAATTTTGTGATGAATAACTACACCATGAAAACACATGGGTAATTTTATCAGTACTAGGTGGTAACTCCATTTGTATTGTGGTGGTAACTATTACCGAGAGAGTATGGTAACTACATTAATTTTGTGGTGGATAACTACAACACATGGGTAACTTTATCAGTACTGAGTGGGTAACTACATCAGTATTAAGTGGGTAACTATTACCGAGAGAGTATGGTAACTATATTGATTTCGTGCTGGATAACTACACCATGAACACATGGGTAACTTTATCAGTACTAGGTGGGTAACTCCATTAATATTGGGTGGTAACTATTAGAGAGTAGGATAAACATAGGTAACTTTATCAATACTGGGTGGGTAACTATTAACACATGGGAGAGTATGATAAATAGGGTAATTACATCGATTTCATGGTAGGTAACTATATCATTAACACATGGGTAACTCCATTAGTATTGTGTGTGTAATTATTACCAATAGAGTAGGGTAACTATATCATTTTCGTGGTGGGTAACTCAATCAATTTTGGGTGGGTAACTATTAACGAGAAAAGTAGGGTAACTATATCAATTTTGTGGTTGATAACTATCATTAACACATGGATAACTCAATCAGTAGAGGTTCGGTAAATAAATCAGTAATGGGTGGGTAACTATTATCGAGAGAGTAGAATAAATAGAGTAACTACATCGATTTCATTGTGGATAACTATATCATTAACACATGGGAAACTTCACTAGTACTTGGTGGGTAACTATTACCAATAGAGTAGAGTAGGGTAACTACATCAATTTTGCGGTGGGTAACTCTATCAGTTTTGGGTGGCTAACAATTAACGAGAGAGTTGGGTAAATACATCAATTTTGTGGTTGATACCTATATCATAAACACATGGATAACTCGATCAGTACTATGTCCATAACTATTATCTAAACAATCGGATAACTATCAGACGATGTGAGCAATCCGGGAAGCGGTTACATGTCATCAGACGCATGACAGCCGCACCGTCGCTTGGTTGCCGAATCTAGCGCTCCGGCTGGTTCAGCTCGGGGGAGAGCCTTCTATGACATTAGGACGCGCTGTGCTATCCGATGATGCGCAGAGTAAGCCGAGCCAGAAATAGAGCCAAATCAACACGGTGCTCTAGTTCAGCAAGTGTATGGAAGGTGGCTGGGAATCTTGCTAGATGTGGATGACGAGATGCAGAAATTGACGGCACAAAGATGATGTGGGAGAAATCAACGGCGCTACACATGTGAGCTTATGCCAAACATAAAGCGTCTTACGAATAGATTTACCTTTTTAAACGTTGTCACTCCTTACTGACAGTTCAAGTGATAGTGATTGTGTACAATCAATATTGTTCCAGCGCATGACGATGGACCACCAGATCAGTGTCCCACCTTTTACATTCAGTGCGTGATCATGGATCAAAGGCTAGATCAGTGATTCAGTGCGGCACTGCGTCAGCTTAATTTCTCATACGGGCGCAAGGCAGAGTTCTCAATGCAAGCACGACAACAAGTCAACAACACAATCAAAAAGCAGAGTAGAAAACTGTAATTTGTGTGTCCATATTTCCATAGCAGATTGCCATGAAACACAATATCATTTCGGCTGATTACCGCATTACTTGTACATCTAGTATTTCTCTCGGCCATCCACTTTCAAATGCACAACTCAAAACAGACACAACTGGCCGCAGTGCAGTGGAGTTCGCGTGTCCATAGTTCGTAAGCTTTTTCATTGGATTAACTATTGGCCGCAGTGCACTGGAGTGCTTTCTTGGCTTCATTAGTCTTCAGAGCTGGAGTGAGAGACCGGCTAGGCATCGTCCTCCTCCGGGTGATGGTCGCCCTGGCGCCGCTGCTGCTCGCGCGACTCGGCGCCGGTGAGATGGTGGTTGAACTGGTATTGGCGCTGGTGGTCTGAGTTGCTGTTCTAGACTACGGTGGAGGCAGGCTGCTGCAGTACTGCTTCTATTGATAGTAGTCGGCAACATTTGGGAATACAAGCCCCAGCCGGCATTGTCTGAGCGCCGGCGAGGTTGATGAGCTGGGGTGCGGACTGGAAGGCCCAAAACTGAGTTGGCTGGTTGACGCCGCCGGCCGGCTGCGGGACCATCCACACGGCGAAGACAGGAACGAGGCCCTGCTGGCCAGCGGTGATGGGAGCGAGGTCGCTGGCGACGAAAATTGCCGCCGCCGCCCTGCAGGAGAGTGTCGGCGACGAAGGAGTGATACGCCACGGGCTGCGGCGCGCCGGTGGCGAACGGGACCATGGCGCCCCCGGTGGCGCGCGTGGGCTGCAGCTTGCGTCGGCGCTTGGCGGAGGACTCGTCCCCGCCGTCGAGGACCAGGACCTCTTCCGGCTGGGGCGCGGAGATGAGCCTCCTGGCGGCGGCGCGCGGGCGCGGATGGCGCCGTGGGCGGCGGCGAGGAGGGCGCCGGAGGATGGGTGGAGGCAGTCTGCAGATCGGGGAGGTGGGGAAAAGCTCTGAGAACTCGGACACGGGGCGGGGAGGAGCTGACTCCATATCGTGGGCGTGTACTCGTTGAAACTGTCCGCGCGTATCACAACCCTTCACTCCGAAATCAACGGCACACGAAGGAGCGTCCGGTTTTGCCAAATAACAGGCGCCTGCTGATTAGATTTTCCGATAATATAATAAGACAAGGAACTTTAAGTGTTAGACTTGAGCATGTTTGGGTTGGACTGGCTAGAGTGCGCAGGTTTTGGCTGTGGGGTCCCGTGTTCGAATCTCCACCGGAACAAATATTTTGTATCATATTTATTTGCTTCTACAGCTGACAGGTGGGACCAAAATAATTAGTCAATTACACTGCCACGTAGGCTACATTAATTAGTGTCATGGTGGTGGTCAAACGGTCATCGTATGCCAGCTAAGCAAAATACGTATGTCAAATTGTACAAGTGACCATATTGAACCACTTAAGCAACTTCAGTGATCGTATTTTGGGTATTCGGAATCTCAGTGACCAAAGTGAGACCACGGCTCAAGTTCAGTGACTAATGCTGAATTTTTCTCTATTTGAAAGGCGAGGAATGACTTGGTGTTCAACGCCAACTCGCTCTCGCCCTTCGACGTCATCCGACGGGCCGACAACCTGATTGTTTGGTCCCGGCGTTTCCGGGCTACCGATCGTCCCATCCTTTCACGCCTGCATGCCTTCCTTCTTAGCAAAATTGTGTAAGTTTTAGCTTTCGGTTTCTCCGTTTCTCCTCCCCCCCACTGTATTTCTCTACATACTTTGTACAGGCACCCAAGCCCTCCCTTCGAGGAATAACAACCAGTGGGGAGTATTCCCCCCGTCTTCCTCGAAAAAAAAAGTCCATACTAAACTGGGCTGGCTTTTCGCAGGTTTGTTCCTACAACCGATCAAAATTTCATATCATGGTACATGCAGGCGAGAGAAACTTTTCATGGTAGTGAGAGGAAGAGCTTGAATTCTGTTGTAATGCTCACAACTTGGACAATCTGGAGAGAGAGAGAGACTACAAACTGATATAGCTTTTTATTGACCAAATAAAATCAGATGCTCACAATTGGGCTTGGGCTAGTAGTGGTCGTCTTCTACTTCCGACGGTGTGAACAGTTTTGTAGGGTTCAGGTTTCTGTTCCGTAGTCTTTCCTAGCTCCACGAAATATGGTCGTGGTTGAGTCTTTACATCTGTACCGTAGTTGGGGTCGTATGTCTTCAGTTTTCTGCTCCCTTTTTGTGGTCTCAGTTTTGTACTCTGTTTGCCCTCTGGGCCTGTTTCTTCTATCTATAACTCTATACATGCAGTTCTTGTTCATCGCTCGAAAAAACAGAGCAAAGGAATAGCAACCCAGTATTCCAGTGCAGTATAGAATATAGATGCAGCTTGACTTATTTGTAGTAAAAACTTAGATTATTGTTGTATGAAACTAGTGAGTTCGGGTAACAATATGGATATATGGCGAGACAACTGGATTCCGCGGGGTAGCACGGGTATGGGAGGCAGCTTTCGCTATTGAAGTACATCCGAGCATGCTTCAGCACGTTGCAGTGAATCCACTGGAATCAGCGATGTTGGCCTTCGAATCCACACAGGTGTAAATAAGTCGTTTGTTTCATCTCCAGCTTGTTTTCAATCAAAATCGGCTAGGAGAAGCTCAAACAAACAAGGCCAACTGGGCTTGTCCCTATTACCATAAAAAATGGTCATACCAACACTTTCTTACAAGTAGAGTGATGTTTGCATCCAATAACATGGTTCTTAGGACACAACCCATTTGCATTTGCCACAACGAAATAACTAGCTCCCGATTCAAAATAATGCAACATACACATTACTGACGTTATCTGCGACACTTTTGGAGAAGAATTAGTCCTCCAACTCTATTATTTATGACAGGAACCTTCTAGCGGTTGACACTGACGTCTCAGGTACATCCCGACCCAGGTCTGCCATTAGAGGTTCAGATGGATACCTGAGTGCACCGGTGCTATTGAGCATAATGTTCACGGTTGACATAGTTGGCGGGTCATCTTGAACGCACAACAACCCGATCTGGATACATCTGATCGAAGATGAATCTACTATGTCCAAGATTGTTGCCTTAGTCCAATGCCGCTAGACCTAGTTTGATTTGGTAGCCGATCAGTACCATTCTTGATTTACATGAAGGAGTGTAGTGCATGCTCACCAGAGTTAGGAGATAGGCGCCACCGTTGCGTTTGCCCGAGATAATCTCTATAAGAAGAATACCAAAATTGTACATGTTTGATTTGTTGGAGTAGCATCCCCTCATTACATACTCTAGGGACATGTAACCATTGTCATGGTAAACGATTAACGTTATCGAGGAATAATTAATGTTGTAAGTATTTTGAGATTGCAACGTCCAAGGAACTTACTGGGCTCCGGTTCTATTGTGCGTCACCTTGTACGACATGTCACCTCCAAAAACCGCTGCTAACCCAAAGTCCAAGATTTGGGGGTTTCAAGTCACTGTCCAATAAGACATTTGTGTCTTTCAAGAATGATCATGGCATGTGAATCCTCATGAATGTACTGCAAGCCTCGAGCTAAACCATCTATGATCATGAACACATCTAGATGGACTATTGGTACTATGATCAAGAGTAACACAAAACATACCACATATGTGGTTGTCTACACTCTTATTGGGGAGGTACTTGTAAACAATCAAATTTTCCTGCTGCTCAAAACAAGCCCCCCCACGATTTTCACTAAGTATCTATGCCGTGACTTAGCAAGCAAAAGCAGCTCCGTTTTAAACTCGTCAACCCCCTGCCGAGAACTCGGTGACAGCTTCTTAACAACAACAAGTTGACAGTCTGGGAGAGTTCCCTGATCACTCTGATTTATATGCACATAATTGAACCCTAAAAACCTGAAACCTTGCTTACTTTCAGATTACAGTAAAGGGTTTTGGATGCATTTTACAGCATTTGATTGTATTTTGTTGACAGTGCGCAAAGGCACACATTCTTCAGAAAATGCAGTGAAGAAGTTACCCCAGCAGCAGCACAGAAGTCACCCCTGCCACTATGAAGAAGTGACCCAGGCAAAACAGAGAAAGTTCAGAAGTTTCAGTAAACAAAATTCTCTGACAGTGAAACCATCCAAGTGCAAGCAGAAGAATTACCCAAGTGCTTTCAGAAGATGACACCAGAGAAGAAAAGAGCAAGTTTGAATGAGCAAAGGGTGAAGAGATCAACTTGGGGATGAAGAAAGCTTAAAAAGGCAGAAACGGGGGAACACCCCATGTGCACAGAAAAGGGGGGAAACTTCCCTCTCCACCAACTCGCATCACACCTCCACCACAAGGGAAAAAGGCTATAACCAGCAGGAGGACCAACACACCACCATACCATCCTCCACCACAACACAACACCACTCCACTTTTCGGCCACCAACACTTCACCTCTTTCCACCAACCATCAAGAACCCCAAGAACAGCAAGCATGAGCAAGAACAAGATGAACATGGAGATCAGAAGAAGAAGCCCAAGGCCATGGTGAAAGGAAGCTCATGATATGCAACTCTGCCTCTGTCCCTGTCTGCTTCCCTGCTTCCCCTTCATCTGCATCTGACCCTGTCTTCTTCTCTGCTCCCTCTGCTTCGACAAGCTTCAGTGAGCAACAGCCAAGGAACTTTTCTCCAATTCTCTGTGTAAATTGAGTAGAAACTAGTAGATCATCCATCTGTGTGTAGAGCTTGTATGATTTGGCTTTGACAGTGAATTGAGTGACACAGTTCTCTGTTATTTCTGAGTTTTGCTTGATTTGTGCATGATTTGCTTGATCTGTGGCATGTATGATTAATCTCTGCATGCTTGTGAGTTGAAACATCTTCCCTAGCCCCCATTTGCTTGTTAACTTGCAGTGATCTTGCCTGACAAACAAGAAAGCTGTAATGTTTGTGTTCTGAACCTTGTTCTGCTTAAAACCTGCTAAAACCCCTTCCTTTCTTCAGTAAACAACCAAACCATCGAATTTGGCCTAGCTTCTGAAAACAAAGAGTAGTCATAGCTTGATCCTTGTGGAGAGAACGACATAAACCCCCCCTATTCTACACTGAACATTCCCTAATGTACAAAATGTATACATGCACTATTGAAAACAAAAATAAAATAAAATGGAGAGATTGATAAAAACTGTTGCAACATTAAATAGGTGTAGCTTGGAAACTGTGCCAAAACAACCTTTGCCTAACTTGTTATCTAAACTGAATTCTCTTGTTGGATCTCTAAGTGTTCGTAGATCACTAAAAAAGGACTCAACAATTTTGCTATCCTCCGGATCAAATAAACTTGTCATAACCATTACGGATCCATCTTGAAAGTAAAAATTTGACACAGTTAGTTACAATTTTACCATCAAAATAAAGTATGCATATTAAGATTGCTCAGCAGGGTTAGCTTCCTTTTTGAATTGAGACTAGTTTTTCATTTTTGAAATCCCATGGACTGGAGGTTTTAGCCAGGATTAGTGGAATTGAAATACAACAAATATAGATATGGGTGAATTTAGCGGGCATGATTAGCAAAAAAGTAGATAATTCCGTATCTAGTGAACTGACTGAGCGAGACATCTTCAAAAGTATAGAGATACTAAATAATAATAAAAGCATCAAAGCCATTAAATTGTTTCCAAGTCTCTTTTTAGTCACCATCTTCAACTTACTCTCGTATCACTTACTTTTGCTTTGTAACTAATCTACACCAGGACATGCTTTGGTAACACAGACGTGTGTCGCTACAGGTCCAAAAGAGAGTTAATATGCTATGCAATATCACAATTTTAAATGTGTTCCATTATACCCTGTTACTAAGAGGTGTCCACTGTCACACATAATAATTGTTGCCATGTGTTAAAAATTGTGTTACAATTATTATAGTAACACCGCATATTACGTTACCAACTACCCTAGTAAAAACATTTTTAACTACGTTGACATAGGTAGTAACATATATTCATCCATTGGTGGTAACATATTTTCTAACTATAGTAACACAATCAGTAACATCTTTTGTAGCTTAAGAATGAAACTAGTAACGGAACATTCAAATAGCGTAACACTACAATATTCATTGTTGTCAACTACCGTAATAACACATTTGTGTACTTATAGTAACACCATGAGTAACACTACACATTGCAAGATAATTAATGTATTTTTCAATTAAAAAATTTAAATTAGGTATAGACCAGTTATTTTGTTGTTGCGGTTTTACAAGTGGTTGGCTATTTATGGCTTGTAACACTCAGTTGTAACACATACACATGTCTGAACATAACATGAGTCTTTGTAACACTTCCTAACCAACTTATAATATGTTCCTGTTGGCTACCTCAGTAACACATTATGGGACCATGTGTTGTATGTGTTACAGGTCTGCCCCGTAACACGCATGAAGTGTTGCTGCTAATTACTCTATAGCACATATTGTAATGTGTTACATCAATCTGTTACCAGAACTCTGTTCTCCTATAGTCAATTGTTTCATAATTTCTTCTTTTGCTTCTACCAATTCATGCATGGGTCTGAATTGTACGAAAGACTTGATCATATTTTCTATGTTAACACTAGTTTTGTTTAGTGCTTTATCATTTTTAATGTTGACTAGCTCAGTATTTTTTTACGAGGGTACATATGCAAGAGAAGTACGTACTAAGAACAAAAAATGATGATAAGGCGAGGTGTTAGCTAGGGTTGTATCTAAAAGAAAACTTATCAACCAGAAGAACGATGCAAATCACACCATGGTCCGGATGCAATTCATTCATACCTCGAGGATGTGTCGTTCCTCCTTTCTTCCCCTCCAGACAAGACAATAGAGGAGTAGTCCAGTAGCAAGCACAACAACGCCAATGGTCGGCAGCGTAATGGCTAGTATGTATCATGTATGCAACAAACTGAAATGAAGGTCATCGATCGACGAAGCCGCAAATAGCTGGACGGGCTGCCGGAGAAGAATCTGGACTCGTCGTAAACGAAGCCACACTTGAGGAGATTGACAGTGCAACCCCGTGCCCCACTGCAGAGTTAGTTGTCGTACTGTATTACATACGGCATGCAGTTCCGACAGTCGGCTGGCGTCAGATCCGGCATACATCGGACTAACCCAAAAATCATGGGCCAATAGCCATAAAGTTTTTCTTGGCTAGGGGGGGGGGGGGGGGCGGTGGCCCCCCTGAACTCAACATAGCTCCGCCACTTCCGATCGTGGAGGTGGCGAATAGCGCCCGGGAGGAGGAGGCGTTCTTCGGGAGGGTCGCAGCGTGGAGCTCAATGTTGGCCTGGAAAGTTATGTTGGTGGCGTAGATGTTCCCACCACAGAACTTGCGATGGACGTCCGCAACGGCGAGTGCGTGGCAACAACGACAACCAACAGTATGGCTGCGGCGAGGTAGAAAGGCCCCTGTGGTGGCATTCCCATGCTTAGTGCGCTTGGTCGTGGAAAGAAAGCAGCCGGCAAGCTCAGCTGATGATCAATCGGAGAGTGTGAGCATGAGAGAGGGAGGGCGAGCTCAGCTGATGATCGATCCGAGAGAGGGAGAGTGATCAGCGCGCGAAACTGGGGTACATATATTGCGAGAGCCGAGAGAAGGATGCATGTATAGCGAGAGCGCGAGAGTGAGAGGGATGCATATATAGCGAGAGCGAGAGAGACAAAACCAAATGCAAGACAAGGGTTATTAATTGGGGGCGGCAATTTGGGTAGTAGGTGTAGATGCACCTATTATGTAAAACATTTTTAATATTTTTTTTAAATGTCAAAAAATTATAGAAAAAATTCGGATGCACATTAAAACATTTTGTGTTAGCATAAAAAATGTCGTGGAGAAAAAATATTTTCTGTGGCCTGTGCAAAAAAGACAAAAAATGTCTCGTATAAAATCATTTTGAAGCGTCCGGATTTGTCTTTTTTGCACAAGCCACAAAAAATATTTTTCTTCATGTAACTTTTTGTGCTAAAATAAAATGTCTTGAAATATGTTCGAAATTTTTATTTTTAATCTTTTGAAATTTTAAAAAAAATTGAACAATGGGTGCATCTACACTTGCTACCTGTTATGGATTTTCGTTATTAATTCAGCTGTACATGTAGGCAATGATATTGATCCATAGAATTTGGCTGATCCTTCTTTGAGCATAGCTAACTGTCTACATGCATGTGGTTAGTTGCAAATCGCCCAACTATCGGCCAAAATATACAAGTATTTTTGCAGCAAATCACCAGCCAAAGACGTGATTACCTTTATGTGGTCGTCAAGGACCCGCCGTGACCTGTCACCCTGTGTTTTCAACTGTGATATGAGCAGGGATGTGGTTACCAGTCGAATTACCATGGTTACCGCCGGTAACCGGATTTCTCTGCCCCCTTCTGTAAATGAGTTTACCGGGCGAACAATCCTGGACCGTTTGAATTTGGACCAAAAGCTTATTTGTTTATTGTTCAAGTTTGAATTTCAATTTTTGACTAAGAATCTTGTCCGGTAACCGGCCGGTACAGTAGTCACTGGAAATCCCGGCCCCCTTCGAGATTGTTTTTCAATATGTTAACCAAATCCTTTGATATGAGGCATACATATGTAAAAATAAGTTGTTTCATCAAGAATTAGCCAAGCTTACCTGAGTTGCAGTAGAAGAGAAGCTGCAGTCCGTCATACGGTAAAAGCTAGTTCACTTCAGTTCTAGAGCTAAAATAAGATGGCACATGTTCATTTTTATCTGGCGGACAATTTTTACCTCAGTCACATGGGTTGGAACTTCTTTTTGACGATAAGGCAGCTTTGTTTTCATTAATGTAGAGGGAAAATGTTGGAAGTGGTTACTGATAGCTCGGATTTGGAAATGACACATGCTTAACATCTCGAGCTATTTGGAAAAAGCAGGGCATGGCAGCATATGCAATTCTGCAAGCTAGACGCGGATATTAGCTGATATGGTTATACCTATTTCAGGTTGATGGGTGCAACAGACTAAGAGCATCTCTAGCAGAACCCGCAAAACACGAACCCGCAAAACAGTTTTGCAGGTCGCGCAACTCGCGTTTTTTTCTCGAAACGCGGCGCGGCGGAGCAGAAACCGCATATGCAAAACATGAGGTACACATGAATGTAATAAAAATGGAATGATAAATAAATTAGACCTAAATTATAAAAATTCATATTACAATAGTAGGATATTATGAATCCACATAAATAGTTTATTACAATAAAAGTTTGAATCACACGAATTAAACAATAATTCAATACAAGATGTTGTAAAATAACAATATTGTTTGAATCAACCATGGCTCAAATGAACTAAAAAATAGCTACTGCCCATGCAGCTGCCAAATGTGTTCAACCAGGTCTAGCTGCAGCTGGTTGTGTGCCTCCTTGTCCTCTATCTCACGGTAAGTCTGCAGAAAAGATTCGACGCGATCAGGGTTTCTAACTGGCTTCACACGGCTACCAACATTGTCATAGGACAACTCCAAGCCCAAACCCCTTTCATCCTTTATGATCATGTTGTGAAGAATCACACAACAAGTCATGATGTTTTTGAGAGTTTTTTTTGTCCCAAAAACGAGCTGGTCCTCGAACTATGGCAAACCTATATTGCAAGACACCAAATACCCTCTCTATATCCTTTCGGCATGCCTCTTGAGCCTTTGCAAATTCAGTTTGCTTCTTGCCTTTTGGATTTGAGATGGCCTTCACGAATGTAGTCCAAGTTGGGTAAATACCATCGGCAAGATAGTAACCCTTTGTGTACTCATGCCCATTAACCGTGAAGTTACAAGCCGGAGCATCACCACTTGCTAGCCTACGGAGGAGATGAGACCTTTGCAACACGTTGATATCATTACATGTGCCCGGCAAACCAAAGAAGCAATGCCAAATCCATAGATCCTCGGACGCAACGGCCTCAAGCACAATTTTTGCATCGCCTCCCCTGCCACAGTACTGTCCATGCCATGCCTTTGGGAAGTTCTTCCAAGTCCAATGCATACAGTCAATACTACCTAGCATGCCAGGCCAACCTCGCGGCTCATTCATCGCCATGAGCCTCACGGGGCAAACCCGCATAATAACCTCTCGATGCGGATTTAAAACCGCAAAAACGCGGAGAACAGAACCCGCAAAACTCACCGGTCCGTAAAAGATTTTGCGGGGGCCCGTGAATCCGTGCCTCGGAACGGCTTTTTCGTGGATTTCGGTGCCGAACCGAGGGGGCCCTGCATTTGGTCAAAACGGTTCGCGGGTGGGAGTTTTCACCACGCGTTGTTTCTCTCTTCTTCCCCATCTCGCCGCCGCTGCCGCCGCCAGCGCCGCCGCCTGCGATTCCCTCCTTTTCCCGGCCGCATCTGAAGGCGCCCCGCCGCACGCGAGTTGCCCCGGCCGCGGAGGTACCCTGCCCCCGGTTTCCGGCTAGCCAAGTCCGTGGAGAACCCAAACCTGCGCCGCCGCCGCCGCCGATCTGCCGGTGAGTCCTTTTCCGCTCGATTTCGCTTTGATTTCGGCCGGAGTAGTATGTAGTGAATATGCCTTGCCCGTTTCAGATGGAGTTGAGCCCGGAGGAAGAGTTCGTCCTCTCCGATTTGTCCTCCTCCGACGACTCCGATGTGGAGACGCTATTCGAAAGCCGGCGGCGGCAAATGGTGGTCGCCGTCCTCGCCGTCAAGGAGTTCGAAGACCGGTATGCAAAGCGGCGGCAAGGATCCAAGGTTGGCCGCCTTTGCATACCGCGAAACCGCTTCTACGGCAACGAGCTTCTCATGCACGATTACTTCGCCGACATCCCGACGTACCCGGCTCACATCTTCCGAAGAAGGTACCGTATGCGCCACTCTCTTTTCGTGAAGATAGTAGAAGCTTGCGAGGCGAAGTGTCGGTACTTTACCCGTCGAAGGAATGCCGCGGGTTTGATGGGATTCAGCGCGTACCAGAAGATCTCCGCCTACAGAATAACTTATTCAACCCATATAGAAGTGGTGAAGCCACAACCCCACATACTACACAAGCACCAGGAAACTGCAAGTTTCAAGCATGCAAACTCTAGGAGAAACAAGTAAACATAGCAGCAACCCAACTTCACTTATACACAACCAGTAGATCCTAGCTACTAGGAATCATGAACTGAAACGGTGAACTATCATGATCCAGCAAGATATATGATAGGGATGTGAAGTTTGTGAGTGAACACCCACAGGAGCTACGTCTCTCCATCTACCTGCCAAACGTCAGAAGGAAGTACCTGAAACAATGCCCACAAAGGGTGAGTCGAAGGACTCAGCAAGTACACAACATAGGCACAAGATATACTTAAAATTAAGTAGAAGACCATAGCACATGAATATGTAACAGGAATAATGAACCATGCTTTATGTGCCATGAGAATGCATGAAGAAATCATGCAACCGAAGGAAACCATGCACTTCTCTTCAAGCTACTGCCGGCAAAGCTTGGAGGGATGACGTCTCATGCGAACCCTTCAACCCACACAAGGTGAGAGGACCATCTGAGGTTGAACCCGAAGGACCATAAGCTGGTCACTCCTTGTACTGGGAAGACTTCGGGTCCATAAACTCGCAAGCGAGGATCACTCCTTGTACAGGGACGATACACTCATGATGGATTTCTTTATCAAGAACCGTGAAAATCCAATCCCTATAGCATACTAGTGGTATGGTGTATTGAATGATACACTAGGGATTAGCATGTCTCCTATTGCATGAATGTAGAAGAACAACATGAACATGAGTACAAATGAAGAGGGCAATATGTCGATTAAAGCCCGGTGTACTCGCCTCAATCGCTACGAGGGAGGTGGTGTGGGGCTACCAACCGTGGGTTGGTGCTGCGACCTTCCTTGGTGATCAGGCAAGAGAAATCGGACAGGAGGAGGTCAAGATCTTCTCTTCTTCTCCTCCTTTCTCCTCTTCGTGCTCCTCTTGTTCTTTCTTCTTCCTCCTCAAGACCTGGTCCAGCGGCTGCCCCTGGAGGAGGGTTAGAACATGGGGATGCTGGGAGGTATCAAGGGAGAAGAGGAGATGGAGGTCGGTTGGAGGGAGGAGGCGCCATGTGAGGGAAGGGCTCACGGGTGAGGAAGGGAATGAGGTTATCATCGTGGAGGCAGGGATAGAGATGAGGATCAGCTGCAACCTTTTGTTTTAATACAATTTTGAAATTCCAAAATGATCATGGCCCTTGAATTTAAATCGACCATAGAAGAAGCATCCGGGGTCAAATTTGGACAAACGAGTAGTCCCTGTTGACTGTCTCGACGAGCCAGACGCAACCACGGCATCGGATTTTGATTCAAATAATCGACTGAAGGACAGAGTAGGAAAGTCCAAAAGCATCATTTACCGAAACATAAGTACTAGAAAAACGGGGTGTTACACTGCCACTTTGGAACAATGATTTCAACAAGCGATAGGAGTTTAATCATGGATTTTATTAGTACTTTTTCTTAAAAAAAGGGGGAATGCAGACCTCCTGAACATCCTAGCGGTCTAGGTTAGGCCGCCACCACCCCTGTCTAGGCAAAGCCCGCGTGAGGATAGGACGGCGACGGGGCATACCTTCGCGGCTGTTCCGGGGCGCAGCTGTGGCGGATCTAGAGCAGACGACTTGGTTTGTTGTGTGCGTGTCCATGGCGTCGGTAGCGCAGCGATGTGCCTCCTGTGCTGTCGATGGGCCACGCCGTATGTGCGGCTGGATCTAGGCGGTGGTGGCAGCATACCGGTTTTGGCCATTCACGGCGGCTTCCCAAGGGAGGTTTGGATACGCAGTGGGGCATGGAGGTCGACGACGACGAGGATGTGATGATCTAGGCGGTGATGGGGTGCACTCAACGTTAGGGATGGAATTAAAACTCGAAAATCGTGAGCTAAACGAGTAGCTCGTGACTCGGCTCAGCTCGAATTCGCTGTCTCTCGAGCCGAGTCAAGTTTCATTTCTAAACTCGTTTGTTGACCAAGCTACTCATGAGTAGCTCGCGAGTAGCTCGATAACTCGTTTAACACATTCTAAGTGTTCAAATATGCGTGCAGACGAAAAAATAAGTAATTTTCCTACTAATTCTGAACAACAACAAGATGATCTTTCTACAATTTTACATATCTAATCAAAGGATTGATAAGTGCTGAAATATAGAACCTTTACACCATTATGGGCGCAAAAACTATTAACAGTTTGACACTAATATATCAAAATTCCATATGTTTTATTTGAGCGAGTTAAATGAGCTACTCGCGAGCTACTCGCGAATTTACCGAGTCGAGCCAAGTTTCATTTCTGAACTCGTTTGTTGAACGAGCCGAGTCAAGCTCGACTCGTCAGTTGAGCAAGTTCAAGCGAGACGAGCCGAGCTCGCTCGGCTCGGCTCGAATTCCAAGCCTACTCAACCTCGACGAGATTTCTGGTATGTCCCTGCCGTCGAAATACTTTTTTTACTACTCCATCGTATTACCGCTAATTTGCATAATGTTGGGGTTAATATGGGAAAATGTAAGTGAAATTATAGTTTCGGCAAATTCTCACAAACATATGGAGATTGACCATCTAAAGGTTTCTCCAAAGGTTTCAAGTATGCTCACTAGTGGAGACAGGGCTTTCTGTCCCAGCCCGTGAGGGGCTTTAGTCCTGGTTCGCGAACCGGGACATGACAAGCGGGACTAAAGGGCAAACATTTAGTCCCGGGCCTGTTACCAGCCGGGACCAAAGGCCATCCACGTGGCCGCCTGCGGGGCGCACTGGGGCAACCCCTTTAGTCCCGGCTCGTATAACGGGCCGCGACTAAAGGGGTAATTTTGTTTTCTTTTATTTATTTCTTTAGGGTTTAGGGTTTATTTGTTTTCTTTTATTTTCTTTCTTCGAGCATACAAAGATAATTGTTTTCTTTTAGCGGTATTTCTACGCTACCACATACCGTACACGTTCGTGCATATATATAAGATAACTTGTCTTACGATCGAGCATATACAAATATATACAATTTTGATAGTTACATGGAGATCACAATTACCGGGACTAGAGCCCGTCTATTCGATTACACGGCCGGGATCATCAGTAGCGCCTATTCACACTAAATTCTCTGGCGTCGTCTACCATCTCTTTCATCAAAAATCCCGCCAGTTCCTCTGCAATTCCTAGTAGGCGTTGCTCTGGTAGGAGTTGTTCCCGCATTCTGTCGAACTATATAAGAAAAGGAGATCAATATGAACATCAATCATGATAACAAAAAGTGACGGTAATAAAATAATATTGTGAATGTATTGCTTACGTAGAGTCTATAATCATTGTGCTCAGTGGTAAACGTGCGAATGAACTCGCAAACGTAGTATCCACATAGATTCGTCCCCGGTGGCTGCCTCACGCACTTTACGAGAATAGAATTCAATCAAAATAATAATCTAGCATCATAATTGTATTGAAACTAGAATTAAAGAGATGCGCGGACATATCTCGTACTACTTACCGTGACCGGAGTAAACGTCAGCTTCTCACTAAAGGAAGCCGCCACCAGACTCCTGAACAGATTCCAAACCCTGCCCGGCAAAGAAAATGAATTAATGAATGAGTTATTCATTACCTGATATCTCATGAAATCAACGAAAGAGACCGATATAGCGCGAAAATTACCTCTGGAGCATGTCCTGCATGTCGCGGAACTCTTCCAGGTGTCTCTTTAATGGGTCCATGACTTCAACTATTCCCTTATCAACTTGAATGTCTAGCAGAATCCAGTGGAACCTGCACACGTTTATATATACGTCAGTAACTCATCAATTACACTTAACATCGAGTAAGCAAAAGTGAATGTGTACAACAGAGTAAGACCCTCACTGGAAGTTGTAAGGAAACAGTATGTGGTCACAGAAATGTTGCTCCGTTAGAATCCTTAGAAGGTTATCCGCCGTCTCGTCGGGTTTTATAGTTAGCGAATATATATTTACTTTATCTGGGTCAATGAACCCAACACTATAGATCTTTGTTTTACATTCCCGGATCTTCATTCTGCATAATAGAGTACAAAAGGATATAATGAGGATAATTACATGCAATGAACTGAACAACTGAAAAAATGAACAACTTATATGTAGACAATGAATTCAACAACTTATTCTCGAGAATTACATTCCCGGATCAGCATGTGGGGCGTCGTGGATTATATTCTCGAGAATTTCTTCCTGTATTAGGTCTCTGCGGGTTGGACTAGGTGGATCCATAGTTTCTGCAAAATGCACATAATATTATTTCAAAATGCATAATATTATCATCTATAAAATTCCATCTATAAAATTGCATCTATAAAATTGCTTGGAAATGCTAAAGATCTTGGAGAATGCAGAGATTGTGTTGGTAAAACTGTAGCTGATTTGAAGCTTCTTGACAATACACATTGGAAATACACATTCATTATTATTACACATGCTCCTTACATAAAGGTTTAATACATTCCATAGAATGCATTACATAAAAGGTTTAATACATTATTACACATCACCAACATCACCAACATTATTCTACATAAACGGACTTGCTGGCTCGGAGGCCGTAGGATTAGGAGGAACGGCGGGAGGAGCCAGCCCCGTTCGCGGCCGCCCGGTTCTCGCGCACGTTTGCGGCGGAGGGCAAGATCCATGGAGGATGAGTCTTTCAGCGCCCAATCCAGCTCGGAAGCCTCCTTCGCCTTGAGCTGGCAGACAGTTCTGGCTCGCTGTACACGGTCGTCGTGGACGGACTGGAAGGAGGCTTCAAGGGCCTCCTGCATCTGCGGCCCGCCGCGCTCTTCCCCATGGTCGCTCCAGTCGAAGTCTCGTCGTCGTCATCCTCCTCGTCGGGAGGGGCGGCGGCGACTGGTGGAGGTACGGCCGCGGATCCCCACGCCACCCCTGCGGCGTACGCATCCTCGTCGGGGTCAGGGACGTCGGACCACGCGCGCTCGTACGTCCTCCGCACCTCCTCCGGCACCGGAGCAGGAGGCCGGTAGCAGGGCATTCCTCTCCACGCCGGGCTCGTGGGCATACGGCGGGATAGGCTCCCGCGGTAGCGCCCAAGCGCGCTCTGCCGAGCACGCTCGACCTCGTCCAGAAGGCGCTGCGGCGGGCGTGGCGGATCCATCTCGTGGAGACGATGCGTTCGTGGCTAGGAATGGTGGATTAGGGTTTACCCCGTCGGCGACAATATATAAAGACCTCCAGGGCAGCGCTAGGGGAGGACACGTGGCTAGGGCAGCGCTGGGGGAGGACACGTGGCTGACACGAGTCGTGACCGCAAAGCCCGACTTTAGTCCCGGTTGGTGTTACCAACCGGGACTAAAGAAGCACACGGATCGTGTGTTTCTTTCAAGCGCTTGTGAGACGTTGGATCAGGGGTGTGTTTCTTTTGAGGGATTGTGAGCTGTTGGATCAGCAGTATCACGACCACTTCGTGAGCCACATGACCCGGTTGGTGTTACCAACCGGGACTAAAGAAGCACACGTACCCTATATATAGCCCCCCTCCCGGACATGTTCAGCACTCAGTGTCTACTCATTGTAGTTCATTTTGGCAGTACACGGGTAGCAGAGAGCAAGATTTCTGAGAGGCAGGAGTTCCTAGAGCGGAGGCTGAAGGTGAACCCTCCCCTCGGTCGGATCCAAGCAGCGGCAAGGATCTCTGATGATTAGCAACATCCCCAACACTTGTTCGGACGGTTGCAAATCATCAGAGACGTCTTGCCGCTGTTTGGATCGAAGGCCGATTTGCCGTCTCACGACCACGCGATGATTTGCCGGTCAGAGTGGCCACTGGAGAAGGTAGGCAGGGGAAACCGTATGTTTTGTTCTATCACTTGGAAATGCTAAAGATCTTGGAGAATGCAGAGATTGTGTTGGTAAAACTGCAGCTGATTGAAGCTTCTTACACATGCTCCTTACATAAAGGTTTAATACATTCCATAGAATGCATTACATAAAAGGTTTAATACATTATTACACATCACCAACATCCCTATCTATTGTTTCTTCTTCTGAGCCGTAGCCATGGAGAATCTTCATCATTTAACAGGATGCTTGGGTCAGTTTTCACTGTGAAGGGCGGAATTTCATGAAACTTATTATAATCTTCTGACATGTCTGTCTTGTCATCCACTCCCACGATGTTTCTTTTCCCTGAAAGAACTATGTGGCGCTTTGGCTCATCGGACGATGTATTCTTTTGCTTATCTTTTCTTTTTTTCGGTTTGGTAGACATGTCCTTCACATAGAAAACCTGAGCCACATCATTGGCTAGGACGAATGGTTCGGTGTGGTACCCAAGATTCTTGAGATCCACTGTTGTCATTCCGTACTGCGGGTCTACCTTTACCCCGCTAGCTGCGACCCATTTGCACCGAAATAAAGGGACCTTAAAAGTAGGTCCATAGTCAAGTTCCCATATCTCCTCTATGTACCCATAATATGTGTCCTTCTGCCCATTGTCGTCTGTTGCATCAAAGCGGACACCACTGTTTTGGTTGGTGCTCTTTTTATCTTGGGCCTTCGTGTAAAATGTATTACCATTTATCTCGTACCCTTGGAAAGTACATATAGTCGAAGATGGACACCTGGCCAACAAGTACAGCTGATCTCCAACAATGGTGTTATTCATGAGATGTATCTGCAACCAACTGCCGAAAGTCTTCTCGTGTTCCCCGTCACGGTTTTCGGAGCGTAGAATATTCTTGTGTCTCTCGATATACGGAGCCACCACGGTGGAATTGTGTAGAACTGTGTAGTGTGCTTGAGTGAAAGAATGCCCGTCCCTACATACCGTTGCTTTCCTTCCTAGTGTGCCTTTTCCAGTCAGCCTCCCCTCATACCGAGATTCAGGAACACCAATCGGCTTAAGGTCAGGAAGAAAGTCAACACAAAACTCAATGACCTCCTCTGTTCCATAGCCCTTGGAGATGCTTCCTTCTGGCCTAGCACGGTTACGAACATATTTCTTTAAGACTCCCATGAACCTCTCGAAGGGGAACATATTGTGTAGAAACACAGGACCAAGAATTCTAATCTCTTCGACTAGGTGAACTAGGAGGTGCGTCATAATATTGAAGAAGGATGGCGGGAACAACAACTCGAAGCTGACCAGACATTGGACCACATCAATTTGTAACCCTGATAGACTTTCTCGATCGATTACCTTCTGAGAAATTGCATTGAGGAATGCACATACCTTCACAATGGCCAGTCGAACATTTTCCGCTAGAATTCCCCTCAATGCAACCGGAAGCAATTGCGTCATAAGCACGTGGCAGTCATGAGACTTTAGGTTTTGGAATTTTTTCTCTTTCATATTTACTATTCCCTTTATATTCGACGAGAAGCCAGACGGGACCTTGATACTGAAAAGGACTTCAAAAAAGATTTCCTTCTCTTCCTTGGTAAGAGCGTAGCTGGCAGGCCCTTGAAACTGCCCTGGATGCATGCCGTCTCGTCCTTTATGACGTTCCTGGTCCTCCCGTGCTTCTGGTGTATCTTTTGACTTCCCATACAAGCCCAGGAAGCCTAGAATATTCACGCAAAGATTCTTCGTCAGGTGCATCACGTCGATTGCGGAGCGGACCTCATGGACTTCCCAATAGGGTAGCTCCCAAAATATAGATTTCTTCTTCCACATGGGTGCGCGCTTATCAGCGCCGTTCGGAACAGGTTGGCTGCCAGGACCCTTTCCAAAGATTACTTTTAAATCCTTGACCATACCAAATACTTCAGCACCAGTACGGGTGACAGGCTTCGTCCGGGTTTCTGCCTTGCCATTGAAATGCTTGCCTTTTTGCCTTAAGGGATGCTTGTGCGGAAGAAAACGACGATTGTACGGGTACACATTCTTCCTACATTTGTCCAGATATATACTTTCTGTCTGATCCAAACAGTGCGTGCATGCATTGTATCCCTTGTTCGTCTGTCCTGAAATGTTACTAAGAGCAGGCCAATCATTGATGGTTACGAAAAGCAACGCTCGTAGGTCAAATGTCTCCTGTTTGTGCTCATCCCACACACTTACACCTGGTTTGGCCCACAACTGCAAAAGTTCATCGACTAATGGCCTTAGGTACACATCAATGTCGTTGCCGGGTTGCTTCGGGCCTTGGATGAGCACTGGCATCATAATGAACTTCCGCTTCATGCACAACCAAGGAGGAAGGTTGTAGATACATAGAGTCACGGGCCAGGTGCTGTGACTGCAGCTCTGCTCCCCAAAAGGATTCATGCCATCTGTACTTAGACCAAACCATAAGTTCCTTGCGTCACCTGCAAAGTCCCCGAACTCTCTCTCGATTTTTCTCCACTGCCGACCATCAGCGGGGTGCCTCAACTTGTCGTCTTTCTTACGGTCTTCCATGTGCCATCGCAACAACTTGGCATGCTCTTTGTTTCTGAACAGACGTTTCAACCGTGGTATTATAGGAGCATACCACATCACCTTGGCAGGAACCCTCTTCCTGGGTGGCTCGCCCTCAATATCACCAGGGTCATCTTTTCTGATCTTATACCGCAATGCAGTGCATACCGGGCATTTATCCATATTCTCGTACTTCTCACCGCGGTAGAGGATGCAGTCATTAGGGCATGCATGTATCTTCTGCACGTCTAATCCTAGAGGGCAGACAAGCTTCTTTGCTTCGTACGTGCTGGCGGGCAATTCGTTCTTTCTTGGAAGCATCTTCTTCATTAGTACCAGCAACTTTTCAAATGACGAGTCAGTCACACCGGTCTCTGCCTTCCACTTCAGCAATTCCAGTGTGCTACCCAGCTTCTTCTGGCCATCTTCACAAGTTGGGTACAACAATTTGTTGTGGTCCTGTAACATCTGCTCGAACTGCAACCTCTCCTTTTCTGTGTCGCAGTCTCGCCTTGCATCAGAAATGACCTGACCAAGATCATCAACGGGCTCATCTGGTGCCCGTTCTTCGCCCTGACCTTCTTCTTCATTGTCTTCCATTGCGGTATCAGCGTATTCAGGGAACATAGATCGGTAGTTGTCATCATCGTTCTCTTCTTCATCGCCGTCTTCCATCATAACCCCTCTTTCTCCGTGTTTGGTCCAAACACTATAGCCGGGCATGAAACCGGACCGAAGCAGGTGGCTCTGAATGACTCTTGAGTTAGTGTGATCCTTCACATTCAGACATTTAACACATGGACAAAACATAAAGCCACCCCCATGCTTGTTCGCCTCGGCCGCATCGCGAAAAGAATGCACGCCTGCTCTGTAAGCGGCTGTGCGTCGGTCACCGTACATCCATGGATGGCTCATCTGCATCATACAACTATATATCAAACGCAATGACGATGCTAAAATTAGTACCGCACGGTGACCGACTAGAAAATAGTTGCTAACCTTTTAGGACAAGTGGAAATAAAGAGGTGAAAGCTTAAGTGTGGCTCGGGCACCTCATATCATGTTTGTATTGTGTGAACTCAAATGGCATCACTCTAACAGGCATTTCATCGAACACCTTGAGTGCATATGAAGGAGAGAAAAAAATAGCACTAGCCCACACCACCTCCACCAGGAAAAAAACAAAGAGTGAGTGGAGAGGGTGCTGCCATATATATAGGGGTGCCAGCCCTTTTGTCCCGGTTTGAGATACAAACCGGGACTAAAGGGGGGGACCTGGCCGCTGCGGGCCGCGGACCCCTTTAGTCCCGGTTTGTATCTCAAACCGGGACAAAAGGGTCCTCACGGGCCGGGACAAAAGGGGGGAGGGGCGCCTGGGCTATTTCGGGCGACGTGGCCTGGCCTTTTGTCGCGGTTTGTAAGTGGGCCGGGACTGAAGGGGTTGGACCAAAGGCCCTGTCTCTACTAGTGGCTGGATATCACACATCTAGATGATGAGGAGGCGCCACAGCTGATGATGAGCTCCTCTCTCATCCAGTTGATGAGGTGTCAGAGGTGGGTCTAGATGTGGCTGTGATTGGTTCATTATATGACCTAAAAACACGTAACCAAAAATCTAAGGTATCCTCTTCAAAAAATGGTCGAAAGTCACGTAAAAAGGAGAAAACGCCCAAATTTTCAAAAGTTTCCCAATGAAGACTTTTCTAAACATTTACGTATTGCTGACTGAATTCGGGATCATAATTTGGATTTTGTGGCAATTTCTCAGACGAGCAGACATGATTTCCAGGGGGGTATTCTCAGCCGTCTTTCAGGTGATGCTGACTTCACCTAGCATTGTCATATGCCACGTGGTAGATTTGGGCACATCGTATTTGACACTAAATTAAATTCCATGCATGTGTTGGCATGCTCAGATGGTGATTTCATATTAAATTTAACATACGAAATATGGCTGAAATATTACATCGTGTTTGGTTGTCCTGTATGGAGTTGCCTAAGAATAACTTCAAATAAAAATAATCCTTAAATTTTCTATTTGAAGGATTTCAATTGTTATCCTAGTGGTTGCTAAATCCTAATTTTTCCAACAAAGACAAGTCACTACGCGAAAGCCACGAAACGCCGACGGCCGAAAGCCGTCGGCGTAGGCACGTTTGCCGTCGGCGTATGCCTATCGCCGTCGGCGTAGCCCCTCTGCCGTCGGCCTATGAATGCAAAAAAAATTATTTTTTTGAAATTTTGAACCTTTTTTAAACTTTTTTTTTCTATTTTGAAATTTCTAACTCAGATACATACTAAATCTCTAATTACACATTTAATCATAGGTCAAAGTAGTTACGCTGGTCAAAGTTCCCGTTCGGTCACCCATCCTCAAATTGCTCCAGCCCAAGCACGCTTAACTTTTGAGTTCCTTCATTGTTAGCTTCCAAATGAGAAATGAGAACTTATTGATACTTATATCATATCATTCATATTAACCCCTGATTTAGGATGTTACACTTTTTCATTGTTTAAATTTAGAAAATTCATTTGAATAAGTAACAATGATTGTAAAATAGTATATTTTTAATAAATGAAAAAATAAAATTATTTTTACTTTTATTTCCTTTTTACATTTAATATGGAATAATTCATATCTTTAATTCCGTTAATCGAAATTTGAAATATAAAATGTCTATGTCAATTAGAAAAATGAGAGGAATTCATATATGACATCCATATCATCCTTTGCATTGTATAAACATCGATGGTTTTAGAAAATTGATTATTTTTCCTATTTAAATGACTTTATGTCGATTTTCCAAAAGTAATTGAAATTGAACTACAAGTGTGTGATAGTTTGGTCTAATTTTTTTACAAAATTACTTTCTAGGTACAAAAGTAGTGACTTTATCACAGAAACATCGACAGTTTCGAAAAATGTGACCCCTTTCAATGAATAGACACGACGGTCATTTTGACCGTTTTTTCACAAAAATAAAAGAAATTGAGAAAATACTCAAAAGATGAATTCCTTTAAATGGAGTCCTCTTATGTGTACTAGTTGATAGGAAAAATGATAAACTTGAGTTTTGACAAATATTTCAAAAATATGCTTCACAAAAAGGTCTATCATCTATAGACATGTATAACTTTCGTGTCAAATGACCAAGTTATGGCCATCCCCATGCCATAGTTTGTGATAATGTGTCCATATTTGAAACATAGGTGTGCCTTGGTAGGGCAAACATTGTTGCCAAAAACAAATTTCAAAATATTTTTATAAATATCATTTTCCATTTTTTAAGTGTCAAAAATGACTTTTTAATTAAGCAAGTAACAAACTTATGTTACAAAATGTCATGTGCACGGTGAAAAAGATTTTATGGATGTCATATTTGGATTCCTCTCATTTTTCTAATCGATTTAGACATTTAATTTGTTAAATTCCGATTTACGGATTTAAAGATATGAATTATTTCATATTAAATGAAAAATAGAAAAAAGTATACGCCGACGGCAGCTCAACAGAAAAACAGAAAATCTAGGCCGACGGCGTTGCCGTCGGCGTAGCTAAAAAAAGAAAAAAAGATCTACGCTAACCTGAACGGGGTCTACGCCGACGGCCCCGACATTTGGCCATCGGCGTATGTTCTGGCCGTCGGCGTCTTGAGGGTTTCCGGTAGTGAGTATATTCTCAAAACACTCTGGGTGTGAAATGAACTTGCGCTACCTGGCGCAACGCTGGTATATATCTTATTTAAAAGAGGACACCAGAACATTTCCAAAACACGATGGAGGATGAGAATGAGTGGCTGGTAGGTGGAGCTCTCATTCTGCCTCGTTGGATCATTTCACATGTGTGACAATGGCTTAACAGGGAAGGCAGAAGTGAAAGATACTAGTAGTACTAAGTGCGCGCCTCCATTTGCTCTAAGGATTGGTTGGAAAGCTATCCATGTTTTCCGTATTTGAGCAAAGCTGGTATTAATTTCAGCTTATAACTAATTTAGTGCAAATCTATTTTACAAACATGGATTGGACGTATGTGTTGAACTCGGTCGATCGCTTAACAGAGAAGGCAGAAGTGAAAGCTAATATTCTGTACTAATTGAGAGCGTCTCTTAATTATCGGTTGTGACAGCAAGCTATCAGGATTTTCCATATTTGCACAAAGCAGCTGAAATTAAAGTGAGCACATGAAGCGACTTCCGTCCAGATACAGTCAGGATCGTTCGCGACACAAGCTAACAGGGGTTGCTGAGTGGCTACGCTAGCTCATATAGCTGAGTTGCTGAGAAGGGAATGGGAGTAAAAGCAAGGGCTATACGTTTCAGTCGCCCATAAGGTACAGTCAGGAACCAGGATATGGCTGCGATGCGAGCACGGAAAAGCTCGGCGCGTTCTTTCTTTGTCATAACCATGCCGTTCAGTCGTCGCCACTAGGAGTGAATGAACTTTTTCGCTGTGTCCTTGAACCAAAGTACGTAGTAGCAGGAGAGCCTCGCGACGTTGAGGCGACCCTGACCTAGCGCCGCCGCCGGCGCCGCCGCTACCAAATCCACCGCCTCTCCTGCCTCCGCCCGACTCCGGACTCCCCTCTCGCGGGTGCCTGCCCCGGTCATGCCCTGCCCCCTCTGAGCTGGTCCCCGCCCGCCCGTCTTGCTGCTGCCGGCTTCGAGCTCTGGATCGATACCTTTGCCTCGCCAAATCCGGTGAGTTGCAACTTTTTCCTCGCCAGTTACGACCAGCGGTGGCGTTACCTTTATTCTGGTGGTGATTTGAGGCCCGGATTCGGCTCCTCACACCGACCCTGCTTCTGCGTTAGGAGGAGTTTGATGGCTGCTATGAGTGGGAAAAATCAGCTTGAGAAGGAGACAAAGGAGAAGGAAGAGGGTGTGAACTCCATGATGGGGCATCTCAACCTGCTTGCTGACGAAACTGAGGTCGTTGACATGAGCGACGACGAGGAGCAAGACGCTCTGCGCCGGTGAAATGGGCGTTGGTCGGGAAGGTTCTCTCCCCCAATGTCATGCACATTCAATCCATCCGGGCTGGGATGCATCCTGCGTGGGGCAATCCCAGAGGCCTCCGCATCAGGCCAGCGGGAGACAATGTCTTTGTTGCAGATTTTGCGACGAAGGCGGATAGAGACAAGGCGCTCGAGGGAACGCCGTGGATGGTGGGGAGGCACGCTGTCCTCCTCCATGATTTCGACCCCCGCCTCCGTCCATCTGATATCAAGTTTGATTCAATGACAATCTGGGCCAGAATTGTCGATCTTCCCTTTGAATGGATGAATGACAAGAAGGGGCTGAAAATTGCAAGGTTAATTGATAAGCACTGCTCGGTGGATGTCGATGAATTTGGGGAAGCATCGGGCACCTACTTGAGGGCTAGGGTTGCGATCCCAATTGACCAACCTCTCAGGCGGTGGGTGACAGTTCGGAGGAATGGCACTGATGTCAGCTTCAACCTCCAATATGAGAAGCTCCCCTTTTTCTGCTTAGCTGCGGGCTGATCGGTCATGGCGAGCTTGAGTGCAAGACTCCAGCTGACAGGGATAACGCTGGGCAACTCCCTTTCGACAGGGGTCTGAGGGCACCTGAAGATCGCAGAAGGAAGTTGCAATCCTTTGGGCAGGCAGCTGCCTCTGCTTCATGGAACAGCGACTCCAAGGAACGTGGTAGCAAGAAATCTAGGCCAAGCTCGGCTACTAGCAGAACTTCGGAGGACGCTGCTGGTTTGAAGCCCGGAGAGCATGTGGTTAACTCCCCTCCTTCCAAGGCTTTGGGAGGAATTCAACCGTCCAAGGTCTGTGAGATTAATTGCACGGAAGCTCTTCCTGGAAAGCTCTGGTTCGCAAGGGCTGGTGCCGAAGAAGCGAAAGCCAGGCCAGGGGGAACCGCTGCAGGGGGACTTGAATCTGAAGGGGCACAGATAAATTAAATTGACAATGATCTCACTTTGGCATTGGTGCCGGTGGGGAAGGAGGCCATGGCTGATTTAGACTCCAACAGAGTTGGGTTTCATACGGGGCAAGGCAATGAGAAGAAGCACATGAGCGAGAGGGACCTGTCCATGCGGAAGACCCAAGGTAATGATCAATTTGATGTGGGGCTGCCATTTCAGCCCTGCAACGATCAATGAAGGCTATTGCAGCGAACTGCCGGGGCTTGGGAACCAGCCGGCAGTGGATGGCTTTCTGGAGTTGCAGAAGGCGGAAGAGCCTGATATTCTCTTCTTGTTTGAAACCATGCTTGACAAGAGGGGGATGCAGAAATTCAAGTTGTTGTTGAATATGCCTCACATGGAGGTAGTTGATTGTGTGGGACGGAGTGGAGGCCTTACTCCGTTCTGGAAAAAGGATGTAAAACTTGTTGTTCATCCGGGGGCGTCGCGGTTCCGTATTGACGCAGACGTCACCGAGGATGATGGGTTTGTGTGGAGGCTTACGGGCATCTACGGTGAGCCAAAGTCAGGAGGGAAGGAGAAGACCTGGAAGCAGATGCGCATCTTACATGGCCGCTCTGATTTGCCATGGATGTGTTTCGGCGACTTCAACGAGATCCTTTTTACTTGTGAAAAGCAAGGCGGGTAGGAAAAATCGCAAGCAAGTATGGGAAAGTTCAGGAGCGCTCTGGAGTTCTGTGAACTGGATCGATGATCTTGGGTTCGTTGGGGACCCCTTTACTTGGAGGAACCACAGCCATCAGGCTGAGACCTACATCAAAGAGAGGTTGGATCGGGCTGTGGCCAACGTGGAGTGGCGGACTCATTTTCCGGCGTACAAGGCTATCAACGGTGACCCCAAAAATTCTGATCATAGGCCGGTGATCTTGTTGATGGAGCCTGAGTACAAGCATGGCAGGAGGCAGGGCGTGCTTGCTCAGCCCAAGTTCGAGGCACGGTGGCTGGAAGAGGACGAGTGCGATGCGGTGGTCAAGAATGCATGGTGTCTAGCTATGCTCACTTCTAACATCACGGTGGCTGACGCGATTAAGCGGGTGGGTATGGAACTTCACACTTGGGCAAAGAGGTGCTGGGGATCTGAAAAGCAGAATTAAGAAGGCTAAGAAGGACTTGAACTAGTGCAGAAAGGAGGAGATTTCGCAGCAACAGGTCTCCATGGAGCAGCTGCTCCGCTATAGGCTTGAAATCCTGCAGGACCAAAAGAATTTATACTGGAAACAGCGAGCCCATGCCCACTGGCTCAAGGACGGGGACTGAAACACAAGCTTTTTCCATGCTTGTGCGTCTGAACGAAAGAAAGTTAACCATATAAAGTTGCTGCATGATGATGCCGGAGGCGTGGTGGAGGGGGAAGCGGAGCTGCGAGCTTTCATCACTAATTTCTACACCAATATTTTCACTTCTAGTGCAGGAACGAGGGAGGCCGGGCTTCTTGCCAATGTTCCTAGCGTGGCGACGGCTGAGATGAATGACTTCCTGAAGATGACTTTCTCTACGGATGATATTAAGGTGGCCTTGAACTCTATGGGGGATCTGAAGGCCCCGGACCGGATGGGATGCTGGCGGTTTTCTACAAACGTTTCTGGGACTTGGTGGGGGAGAAGGTCCAAGGCGAAATTCTTCATGTCTTGAATGGTGGATAGATACCGTGGGCTGGAATGAGACCATCATTGTGCTTATTCCTAAGGTTCACAACCCTAGCAGGCTTAAGGACCTGCGGCCTATCAACCTCTGCAATGTTGTTATGAAGATTGTGACCAAGGTGATTGCTTGCAGACAGAAAGATATCCTGCCTGACATCATCTCCCAGAGCCAGAGCGCTTTTGTTCCTGGGAGGCTGATTACGGACAACATTCTTATTGCGTACGAGACCACTCATTTCATGCACCAGCGAAAGGGTGGTCGGGATGGGCTGGCGGCGGTGAAGCTCGACATGAGCAAGGCTTTCGACAGGGTGGAGTGGTCTTTCTTGGAGAAGATGATGCTGAAAATGTGCTTCTCTCAAGCCTGGGTAAAACTTGTGATGGGCTGTGTCACCTCGGTCACCTACAGGGTGAAGGTGAACTCAGAATTGACTGATGTTATCTCTCCTCATAGAGGGCTGCGGCATGGCTGCCCTTTATCTCCCTACCTGTTCATCCTATGCGCTGAGGGGCTCTCGGCTTTGTTTCTGAAGGCAGATCTGGATGGCTCTCTCGGTGGGGTGCAGGTTTGCGCTGCTGCGCCCAGGATCAACCATCTCTTTTTCGCTGACGACTTGCTCATTTTTATGAAGGTGAATGAAGCTAGTGCTGCCAAACTCCAAAGCATTCTGGAGTTGTACGAGGATGCCTCGGATCAGATGATCAACCTGGAGAAGTCGGCTGTCATGTTCAGCAAGGGTACCTCTCTGGCTGCTAAAAGGAAATTTCAACGGATTCTTCATATTAATGATGAGGCTTTCAATGATAGATATTTGTTGCTTCCTATCCATCTTGGCAGATCAAAGACCAAAGCCTTTGGTTACTTGAAAGAAAACGTGTGGAGGAAGATTCAAGGTTGGAAGGAAAAATTCCTCTCTCGGGCTGAAAAGGAGATCCTTGTTAAGGCGGTCGCACAGGCCATTCCTCTCTTTGCTATGTCTTGTTTCGATCTAACGAAGTCGTTCTGTGATGATATCAGTTTTATGATGTGCCGCTACTGGTGGAACAACCAAGAGGAGGACCGGCACCACTGGCTGGGTTGGCCGTGCTTGTCTAAGTCAAAAAGCGAGGGGGTCTCGGCTTCAGGGACCTCCACATTTTCAACATGGGTATGCTCGCCCGGCAGGACTAGAGGCTTTTACAGGAAACGGACTCGCTTGCTGGGAGGGTGCTGCGGGCCAATTACTTCATGGATGACAACATTCTGGATGTTGTTGCCTCCCGAGCATCTCTTACACTTGGCGCAGCATCGTCAAGGGGTGGAGCTTCTAAAGGAGGGTCTCATCTGGCGTGTCGGCGATGGTGAGAGCATCTCAGCCTGGGACGACCCCTGGATTCCATCGGACAACACTCGCAGGCCTCGCACCCATCAGGGTCACTCGATGATCTCAAAGGTGGCTGACCTGATCAGCCCCATCACTGGTGGCTAGGATGAGCAGCTGGTGAGGGAGCACTTTGATCCGGTTGATGCTAGGGCTATTCTCTCCATCAGCTTATGTGATGACATGGAGGACTCTATGGCCTGGCATTCTGATCCTAAGGGGGTTTTCTCGGTGAAATCTGCCTACAAGCTCAGTGTCCTGCTGAGGGACAGGAAGCTTGGGCGCGATGCGGCCTGTTCTGTTGATAGTACGGGTGACAGCCACGGGAAGTTTAATTGGAAGAAAATCTGGGATATGCGGGCTCCAAACAAGTTGAAGATGTTCGTCTGGCGTCTTGCCCATAACAACCTTGCTAATAGAATGAAAATCAAGAGGCTTGGGTGGACTTGGACACTGCTTGCCCAGTTTGCCACAGGCTCAACGAGGATGGCGGCCACCTTTTCTTGAAATGCAAGCTGGTCAAGGCGTGCTGGAACTCTCTCGGCCTTGGCGAGACGCGTGAAAAACTTCTCCTCTGTACTTCAGCCCACGGCATGCTCGAGGAGCTGTGGAAATGTGATGCAAATGTGCAGCTCAAAGCTCTGACTCTTATGTGGGAATGGTGGAGTTTCAGGAACAAGGCCAATTCTGGGGAGGCAGTCACTAGCTCTCAGCAGGTTTGCCACTGAGTAGAGAAGCACCTGGTGGACTTCAAAACCCTCAAACCCCTTGTTATTCCTCCAAGACCGCCGGACCAGCACAAATGGACTAAACCTCCTGACAATCAAGTGAAGGTAAACTTTGATGGAGCTTTTGATCTTTCCTCCGGCTCCGAGGGTTGGGGCTACATCATTCGTGACCAGGCGGGTGATTTTGTTGCTGCTGGGTCGGGAAAAGCTGTGCACTTGAGGGATCCTCTGCACTCTGAGGCAGTTGCTTGTCTTGCTGCCATTGATGGAGCCAACAGAACCAGTGCCAACAGATTATCCTGGAATCTAATGCTTCAAACCTAGTCCAAGCTATGAAGAGCACGGACTATGATCGTTCAAGTATTGGGGTTTTGGTGAAAGAAGCTAGAGGTTTATGTCGTCTAAACTTTGTCTTCTTCCATTTCTCCTTTGCTCGTCGGGCCCCTAACTCTGCAGCACATGTGCTGGCCAAGTACGGCGTGAGTTGTGAGTCTCCTGACTCCTTCTGGGAGGGCCTTGCCCCTCCTTGTATCTCTGAAATTGTAACCAGTGACTCTGTTGTCTAATTAATAGCTATGTTGCCGTTCAAAAAAAAAAGTACGTAGTAGTATATCTCAAGTAGCTGAACGTGAAATCGTTGTCGCTGCACAAATTAACGCACGCAGAAAGATTTAGAATTGACAGTACCCCTCTAGTTTTGGCAAAAGTTTCTCCACGGTATTCCTTCCGGAGGTCGATCAGCACAATAGTGCACACGACGTAACCAGCAAAGGTTACTTTTCCTGCGTACGTCTAGGAGTACTGGCGGAGTACCATTAAATTTCAGACACACAGTACTGCTACATTCATCACATGAGTTCAGACAAACTTACAAAGTTATAGACACTCATTCCTTTGACGCCTTATTGCTGATAGGTGCAACATAACTAACCAAAGACAAAATGACAGAAGACAACATAACACAACTATATAACTGGATAGCCTTAAGAGAACATCAACCATGACAAAATACAGACGATACGACTGTTTTTCTTCGAGTAAAATGTGATTAGAACATCCTGTCAATTCTGAAGATCAGCGAGGCGTCGTCGTGACGGTGGTGTTGGTGATGAGGTGGATCGGTACTCCATGACCGGATTAACTCGCCGCCGTGGTGGGGACCGAACAGACGAGATGAGGCCGGGGCACCCACACGATGATTCGCCGCGTCCGCGCCCTAGAGCAACGATGGAGGAAGGCCCTGCCACCGCCATAATCCACCACCAGGCTTTGCACGGCGGCGATCTGGCGGTGACGAGGAGATCAGGAGGTGGTGGCGGCTAGGGTTGGGACGGGCACCCTAAGTCATCTGGTCTGAAGATAGGAGATGTGGCCCTGCAGCTGTTACTAGAAACTTGGGTGAATTACTATTCTGTTATATGCTATTCCTGTAGCTGTTACTACAAACTGGGTTGAAAATTATTTATGTTATTGCTATGTCTTTGCTACTAGATTGAATTACTATTCTGTTATATGCTATTTCTGTAGCTGTTACTACAAACTGGGTTGAAAATTATTTATGTTATTGCTATGTATCTGCTACTAGATTGAATTACTATTCTGTTATATGCTATTCCTGCATCTGTTACTAGAAACTGGGTTCAAAATTATTTATGTTATTGCTATGTATCTACTACTAGTGGCCTGTCCAGGGCATGCCACCAGTAGCATATATACCGGTGGCGTGTGGGAGGCACACCACCAATAACTATTACCAACGGCATGGAACCAGTGGCGTGTACCATATACACGCCACTAGTGGCAAATTGAGCGCGCCACAACTAGGCTATTTCCTACTAGTGGGAGGGAGAGGGGCCAAGCCTTCACCAGCAAAAATCGGGGAAAGGGGTCATCTGCCTTGTCGCATGTTTCATGTCGGCTAAGTTAGGAACATAACGGGTGTTTGTTTATCTCCCCTCCTTTTTTAGCTAGAATTGAAGATGCCTTCAATATCAATTTGTGCTAGTGTCTAGCCAATGGAAATGCAGTGTTAACTAATTGAATGATTCGGCGGCGGACGTCATACCCCTAGGACAAACATATCGCGAGTTGTATTTTGAATATGTACTGCAGGGGAGCCCCCCCCCCCCCCCCCCCCACAGTTCTTTATTACCACTCCAAACACCAAATATCACGAGTTCAACCAAATCCAACTATTATATAAGGTTTCAATCTAACGATGAAGTCATGCCACAGAGCAGGAGATGTTTGAGGTCACGACCGCAAAGATGATCTCGGTGCTCGAGGAGTAATAGAACTTGGCCTCCTCATCCTTCGTCACCGGGACGTTGAGCATGCAATGCCTATTGTCCCCGACCGCCGTGATGATGCCGGCTGGTTTGACACGGACGAATGAGTTAAATCCAGGACAATCCAATTTGACATTGGTCTGCGTGCAGATGCACCTGTTCTTCACTGTTACCAAGTACAATGGGTTCCATCCTGTCTACCCTGACACTCTGGTTCGATGGACACTAAGATCTGCCGAGTTGCACTCTGCATAGCCTGCGCAAAGTAGAGAAAAATTAAGATAGTTCATGGCAAACTTTTTTGTGAACATATTCATGTGACACTAATAATGCGATTGTTAATCTAGTTATTGTGGTTATTTATTTGATGTGTTAAAATACTATGATAAATTTATATGTATTAGAATTATTCTATACCTCTGTTGCTAATGCAGAATAGCATCCACGCCACAAGGGTCACTACAAGCTTGACCTCCATTCTAGCTTCTAATATGTGAATGATATGATATTAGATTTTTGTAAATGGTTTGACACCACATCTGGTTCAGGCTGGGGGGCAATATATAGGGCAGCTACTAAAGGAAGTCCTTAATTTGTAATTAAGCCATGGATATCTATTGCTTTGATTTGCATTATTTGAGGATTTGGTTTTCTTTGGCCTCTAGTAAATAATTTGATTCATGATTTACCACAAAATAACCAGATTTTAATATTGGGCAATAAATTGGTTCTTAAAATAGCTTACCACATAATCAAATGGCTTTATTTTATAAATGCTTTCCCTAAATATTAGTATTTTCAGATACTCAAAATTGATTTCCTTTATGAATTTTTATTGAATTGTTTGGCTAATCTTTTGTAAGTTTCCTAACGGAGGTGGGGCACTGGACCGGCGGAAACCCCTGGCCACAGGCGATGGCCATGACAGTGACTTCTATGTGGCGTTCACCTTTCTGAAGGTAAAAGCCCAAATCTTACAGATTCGGCGTCGGCGGCGCTCTTGGGTCGCTCTCCCCTTGGAGGTGGCGTATTGGGACAACGAGGATGGTGGGCGAGCTCGGCAGCGGGTTTCAGTATTTTTTTTTCTTTGTTTGTTGTTTTGCTACCTGTAAGGCTGTCTTTAAGCCACCCACCTGCAACCTATGTGGTACAGAACCTGAATGTGAGTACCATGCGGTTATGTCATGCACTAAATCACTAGCACTTCGACAAGCTATGAGAGAGGTTTGGAATCTGCCAAAAGAAGAAGATTTGAGGAAGACTGGAGACGAATGGACCCTAAACATTCTTGATAACCAATCTGCTGAGATGAGAGCCAAACTACTGTTCATTTGGTGGAGAGCGTGGCACCTACGCAATGGTGCCATCTTCGGCAAAGGGGATGGCTCCATCAGGAGCTCAGTTATTTTCATAAAGGACTATCTAAACACTTCCATCCAGATTAAAAATGGTTGGAACGAGTACGACCGCAAAGGGAAAGGTAAACTGGTTTCCAATTTAATTTCTGAACCTTGTCGTGCTGATTTAGCTGCTCTCCTGTACAGTGGAAAAAACCTGAAACAGGATGGGTGAAGGTTAATACAGATGCTGCTTTGCCTATGGTGATAGTACCGGTCAATGGAGCTATCATTCGAAGCCACACAGGTGATATTGTGCTACGACACTGCTGACAAGGCGTCGTAGGCAAAGGGACATCAGACGGGCCGTGGGCCGTCGGTCCATGGGCGGCTCTGAAGCGATGCCAGCCCAAGACAAGCAAGCAGCAGAAGCAAACCCATTTAGCAGACACGTGATAGAATGGAAGGCATTTTCTGATGATTGTAACAGGCTAGCACCTGCTCCTTCCTTCTTCTTCCTCCGCACGGATCCTTCGTGTGAGATGTGTATCTGAGATTGATGGTCCTGCTGCCTGCGCGTGACGCGAGGACTGTGATCTAGATCATCTACTGAGTATCTAGGTCGTAGCAAGTGGTACTCAGAGCCAAGTTCGATTCGAGAGGGGAAATTTTTTCGGTAAGACGCCGACGACGAGATCCGGCCAGCCGACGCTGACGCAGCACGTCGCCATGGCGGAGACCACGATCGCGGATCTGCAGCGCTGCTGCAGGCGACGGCCGAGGCCAACAAGGCCACGGCGGAGGCGGGGCAACTCAACGCCACGCGCATCACCGACCTCCACACCGCGCTCGACAAGCTCACCGTCTCTCAAGGCGAGCTCACCGCCGCCTCCAAGCGCGCCGAGACCACGCTCGACCGCGTGCTCAAGGCCAACGCGGCGCTGGACAAATCGGTGGACGAATTGAAGCAGTCGATGGACAACGTGGCGTCCCGCATCTCCTCAATCGAGAAGGGCGTCCCTCCGTCCTCGACCCCGGGGCACGCCGATCTGTGCCCGGGTATGCTTCGGCCTCAAGGGCACCGTCCAGACTCGACACACCAGGGTGTTGCCTTCAGAGAGGAACAAACCTCTGGACGCACCCTGGTCAGGGGTGAGCGATCCACTCCCCAGGCCAATGAATTTGTGTTGTCTGATGATGATTTAGAGAATGAACACACTGAGCATAATCATGCTAGGCATAGGAATTCTGGACCTAGGTTACCTAAGAGTGATTTTTTCCACTTTAATGGTGATAATCCTAAGTGGTGGAAGAAGAATTGTGAAAAATATTTTCAGTTATACCAAATTCAGTCTCATTTGTGGGTTGATTTTGCCACGATGCACTTCAAAGGCAATGCTGCTCTTTGGCTTCAGACTTATGAAGCGATGCATAGCATTGGCAGTTGGGCAGAGCTCTGTGTAGGGTGTTTAGTAAATTCAATCGAGATAAATATGCTAAAACTATTGACACACTTTTTGCTCATCACCAAACTGGTTCAGTTGATGATTATGCACACAAGTTTGAGGAATTAATGCATAAAGTGTTGCTCTATAATCACTCATATGATGAAACTTTCTTTGTTCGCCGCTTTATTGCTGGACTGAAACCTGAAATCAGGTCAGCTATCAAGCTGCATAACCCGGGAACAGTTGACCTGGCTTTTTCTATGGCTCAAACGCAGGAAGCACTATTGGTGGAGGACACTGCAGTGCAAGCAACGAAATACACTCAGCGAGATGCTTTGCGACACAAGTATAAACATCATAGCCATCTGCCAGGATTTCTGGACAGCAAACCAGAGGAGAAAACTGTTCCTGACAAGTCTGTGCAGCCTACCAAGTTTGAGTCACTGAGAGCTCAACGGCGTGCAAGGGGAGAGTGCTTTAAGTGTGGAGAAAAGTTTGGCCCTGGACATAAGTGTCCACCTCAAGTTCAGCTGCATATTGTGGAAGAAATGTTGGAAGCATTACAGCTAATGGAGCCACAAGCAGATGCACCATCCGATGCTGAAGACTCCAGTACTTCTGACTCGGACAACGAAGAGATGATGAAGATGTCAGTTCACGCTATGTCTGGTACCACGAGCAAGAGAAGCATGCGCCTACAAGGGCTAGTGGGAAACAATCAGTAGTAATTTTGATCGACTCGGGCAGCACCAGTAATTTCGTCAGTGAACAGCTAGCGGCCAAACTTCAGTACACACCAACAGATATGACCATAGCAAAGGTGTGTGTGGCCAGGGACACAAGTTCACTACAGACCTAAAGGTGCTACCACTGACCTCCTATGACATCATCCTTGGCATGGATTGGCTGGAAAATCAAAACAACGACAAAATGTGGGTAAATTGGAAGAAGAAAACCATGAGGTTCAAGCATGAGGGTACCAGAATCACACTTCGTGGTGTACAGCCTAGCACAGACATTGGATCACCACTGTCAGCGCAGCAACTACAGAGTCTGATCAATAAAGGGGAGGTGTGTCACATTTTGGAACTCTATCAGGCTTCATCAGAGGAAACTACTCCAGCACAGTCTATTCCTGCTACAATCCAACAGGTCATTCAGGAGTATGACAAGCTATTTGAAGACCCCAAAACCCTGCCTCCTCAGAGACAGTTTGATCACCACATTCCACTGTTGCCAGGCACCATTCCTGTGAATGTAAAACCGTATCGTTATGCACCCCATCAAAAATATGAGATTGAGAAACAGATTCAGGATATGCTGCAGAGGGGAATTATTCAAGAAAGTACAAGCCCATTTGCTTCACCTGTTCTTCTGGTCCGCAAGAAAGATGGCACCTGGCGCTTCTGTGTTGACTACAGAGCCCTAAACTATATCACTGTCAAAAATAAATACTCCATGCCAATTGTAGATGAGTTACTTGATGAGTTGGCAGGAGCCAAATGGTTCACAAAGATTGATCTAAGAGCTGGTTATCATCAAATTCGTCTGGTACCTGAAGATGAACACAAAACTGCTTTCAAAACACATCTGGGCTTATATGAATTCAGAGTCATGCCGTTTGGTCTGACAAACGCACCAGCCACATTTCAGTCTGCCATGAATTCTATATTCGCACCTATGATCAGGAAGTGTGTGCTTGTATTCATGGATGACATCCTCATCTACAGCCCTACACTGGAAAGCCATAAAGAACATCTCACTCAAGTGTGCAAGCTGTTGCAGCAACATCAGCTCTCCATCAAAAAGAGCAAGTGTTCTTTTGCTCAACAACAGTTGGAATATTTGGGACATATTACCAGTGACAAAGGAGTGGCAACTGATCCCAGTAAGGTCCAGGCAGTACAACAGTGGCTAACACCATGGAATGTGAAGGATGTCAGGAGAATTTTGGGGATGACAGACTATTACCGAAAATTCATCCAGAATTACAGCTTGATCAGCAGAGTTTTGTCTGACTTGCTTAAGAAAGACACTCAATTCCACTGGACACACACTCATCAGCAAGCATTTGACTCCCTCAAGCACAAGTTGCTCACAACACCAGTGCCAGCATTGCCAGACTTTACTGTTCCCTTTACGGTAGAAACTGATGCATCAAAACGAGGGGTTGGCGCAGTTCTAACACAAAAAGGCCACCCTATTGCTTACCTCAGCAAAGCTCTTGGACCTACAGCTCAAACTCTGTCCACATATGAGAAAGAATGCCTGGCCATTCTCCTTGCTGTAGATAAATGGCGTCCATATTTACAACAAGCACCATTTACTATCCTAACTGATCACAGAAGCCTGGTTCACCTGTCTGATCAAAAGTTGGCAACAGATATGCAACAAAAGGCTTTTGTCAAATTGATGGGACTCCAATACAGAATTGTATACAGAAAAGGAAAAGAGAATTCAGCTGCTGATGCATTGTCCCGCACTGACAATGCAACTGAAGTGTACAACATCTCCTTATGTCATCCACGTTGGCTAGAAATCATCGTGGAAGGATATGACACAGACAACAAAGCCAAGCAACTTTTGCAGGAACTGAGTCTACATTCACCAACTGCACAAGGCTATTCTCTACATCAGGGCCTTATTCTTTACAAAGACCGCATTTGGTTGGGTAGTAATGTTGAAGCTCACAAAGCAATTATGTTGTCTCTTCACTCAAGTGGGGTAGGTGGTCACTCAGGTTTTCTAGCCACGTATCACCGCATAAAATCTCTGTTTGCTTGGCCAAAGATGAAAGAGGATATTTGCAAGTATGTGGCACAATGCTCCATCTGCCAGCAGGCCAAAAGTGAACATGTCAAACTAACTGGATTACTGAATCCTCTACCAGTTCCCACAGACGCTTGGAGTATTATTAGCCTGGACTTTGTCGAAGGACTACCTCGTTCTGGGAAATATGATTGCATATTGGTTATCATTGACAAGTTCACCAAATATGGCCATTTCATCCCTCTCTCTCATCCATATACTGCATTCACAGTGGCTGAAAAATTCATTGATACGGTCTACAGACTACATGGCCTGCCCAATGTCATTATCTCTGACCGGGACCCAATATTTACAAGCAAACTGTGGCAAGAGCTGTTCAAGCTATCAGACACTAAAATGAATATGAGCTCAGCTAATCATCCACAGATCGATGGGCAGACAGAGAAGTTAAATCAGTGTTTAGAAACTTATCTTCGCTGTGCCGTACATGCTTCACCAAAAAAATGGGCACAATGGCTACCCTTGGCTGAGTATTGGTATAACACAAACTACCACTCCGCATTGGGTAAAACTCCATTTCAGGTGCTCTATGGGTATGCACCTAGACACTTGGGGATCACTAATTTGCAATCAGAGGTATCCACTGATCTAGCAGAGTGGCTGCAAGAGCGAGAGGAAACAGCTGCTCTTTTGCATCAACACCTCTTGAGAGCTCAGCAAAGGATGAAGTTCCAAGAGGATAAACACAGAACAGAGAGGGAATTCCAGGTGGGAGATCAGGTCTACATGAAACTGCAACCCTATACTCAGCAATCAGTTGCACGGCGAGGTAACCAGAAACTGTCATTCAAATACTTCGGCCCCTATGAAGTACTGGCTCGCATTGGCAAGATGGCATATAAATTGAAGCTCCCAGCTGACAGCCAGATCCACCCTGTCCTCCATGTCTCGCAACTGAAGAAATCAGTTCCCCAAGATCAGGTTCACGACCCAACTTCCTCCTGTCAATTTCTTACTGACGCTTGCTTCGTGCTCCAGCCTCTGAAGATCGTGGGCACTCGAGAAATCAAACGTGGTCGCGGCTTCGTTCATCAGGTGCAAGTCACTTGGCAAGGCATGCCATCATCTATGCCATCCTGGGAGTCTGAAGCTGCTCTGCATCACCGCTTTCCTGCAGCACCTGCTTGGGGGCAAGCAGGCTTTCACGGGGAGGGACCTGCTACGACACTGCTGACAAGGCGTCGTAGGCAAAGGGACATCAGACGGGCCGTGGGCCGTCGGTCCATGGGCGGCTCTGAAGCGATGCCAGCCCAAGACAAGCAAGCAGCAGAAGCAAACCCATTTAGCAGAGACGTGTTAGAATAGAAGGCATCTTCTGATGATTGTAACAGGCTAGCACCTGCTCCTTCCTTCTTCTTCCTCCGCACGGATCCTTCGTGTGAGATGTGTATCTGAGATTGATGGTCCTGCTGCCTGCGCGTGACGCGAGGACTGTGATCTAGATCATCTACTGAGTATCTAGGTCGTAGCATATTGTTATCTCAGCATGGAGCCCTATTGATCGTTGCCAGTTGGCTGAAGAAGCGGAGGCCATTGCGGCCCTAGAAGGCATCAGACTATCTGCAAACCTGAATATCCGAGTGATTCTGGAATGCGATTGTCTGAATGTGGTCAATGCCCTCAATTATATTCCTGGGGAAGATCTCACGCCAGCCTCGTCTACAAGGAAGCTTCCCAGGTGATCAGGAACATACCGACCTTCAAGGTCCAACATGCACCAAGATTGGCAAATGTTTCAGCTCACATCTTGGCTGCTTACAGTAGTAGTTCCCTCTGTAATGGTTGTTACGATCCAGCTAGTGGCAGCACACCAAATAGCTCGAGATCATTGATTCGGCATAGTTTTGAGTACAATTAGAGGAGAGTCCAAGGGAGAAGAAGAACATGGGAAAGGGGAAAGTAGTCTCTGCTACATCCTTCATCATCGATGCCTTCCTCTGTTCCAGCTCGTGCCCTTTTGTAGCAGCGCTAAGCACCATCTTGGCCCAAACACCAGCCCATATTCCACTGCGGCCCATCTCATGGTCCAGTTCGTGACATTCCCTCCCCCTTAAAAGCCGGCTTGCCCCCAAGCCGGTCGTCGAGAAAAGCCACGAGGGTCCCACCACCACTGGACATCGTCTAAGATTTGTCGGGGCTCATCCGAAGGTGCTGCTCCCTGCTTGAAACTCACTAAAATCATGACATGTGGCATTGAACACCTATGCAAGTTCTCCAAGTGATAGCTTCCACTTTCAGCTTGATCAACACTGCCATTTCTAAAAATTAGACGATCAGCAAACCACTTAGTGACGCCTTCAGCAGCCATCAAACCATGAACTCCCAGGACACATGGTAACTTGAGCTGAATGTATACTATCTGCAGTAATGCTGAGATGAGAATATCCTTGAGAATGCATGCACTGTGGCGAGAGCTGATGTTGTATCTGGGCAGAACAAATTGATGGTCGCCACAGTCAGTGAAGATAACCACAGTGCCGCCTAAGACCCAGCTGTACGCAGGATGTGGTCGAGTGTGTTGGCCCATGTCTACAAGTCGAGATGGTACGACGATGCACCATAAAAACCACTGCACCTTGTGATGTAACCCTGTCCGCTCCTCTGAAATCAAATTGTGTGCATTGGCCATCCCACTGGCCATAGGCATACTTATGCTTGTAAAATGAGCTGACATCAAGAGAATTTCCACCAGGCATAGCACTAGGTACATAAGAAATCATGGTAGACTCATTACTCTGCTGCAGCCAAATCCACTCAAATATGTTCACCTGACAACAGACACAAGAGTACCACCAAGGCATGATAAGCGGCTCACCACTAGTTTGTTGTTCCACCAACTCAGTTTGCCACACTTCTCTACTCAGCTGGTAGCAAACACCTGGGTCCCATGGTAAAGTGATAGATAACATGACCAGATTTCCAAGATTATCACCATAGAATGCCACAGAATCAGGGAGCAAAAAATCTGCACACCACGTTTGAGAAAATGTGGATAGATCTGGTGTAAATGAAACCATCATATGAACATGACACTTCCTCTGCTGCTGCCAACTCGAATTGCTCTGCTGAGACAAAAACCAACAAGTTAACCATGTTGCTTCACCTTCACATACAGTAGGTTGCATATGGAAATGAGACTTGTCAGCCCAATTATTTTGCAGAGTGATCATTGTCATACAAAACTGTGCAAAGGAATTGTTGCTAGACCATTGCTCAGCCCCTGGATATGCTGCTAGATAGAATTCATGTTTACTGTCAGCATCAATATCAAAGACTAGGCCTGAACAGGAAGCTTGTCTGGAACCCATAATCTCAAGCAGCAAATAATTTGCCATGACACCGGGGTCCCATGGCATGTCCCAAGTGACACAGCAGTGTAAGACGTGATGAAAAAAATTCATCCACTCGGAGGGCATAGGATCATGCAAATAGATGTGTGCAGCAGCCATACTCCAATTATGAGCACCAAGCAAACAGGAACGAACTTCACGGGAAGCAGAATTGAACAATGGATCTGGCAGGTGGGGCACGGTACTGCCCAGGTGAAAAGACCATGCAATTTTCAGCTCCAAGTTCACCGTTGCAAATTTGGTGGGGTAAATAACTGAACTGGTGAGCAAGATGTGCTTGTATGTGATGTCAATTACAGACCAGCCAAAATATGGAGACCATGCAATTATCCATACGAAGTCAGCAAAGTAACATACCACATAACCATCAAGATGAGAGCCAGGACAATTTGACAAGAGAGATCCATTCACATCGTTAGCTTCAGGAGCAAGCATAAGCAAAAGTAGTTCATGAACAAAATACCTTCTCAAGTTGAGGCAGATACGTGAGACATCACCTGACTGCCCAATGAGCTGTATGGAGACCCTAGCACAGATGCGTGACTCTTCCTTAGGCATCCAACAGAGAACCATATCATTCAGCTTATAGTGATTAGCAACTAGAAGTCCACGAGAGCTTGGTTGTGAGGCGAGAGCCACCTGCCCATCTGCAATAACTGTACCAGGGGGTTGCTCTGGAGGATGAGACGGCACCGGAAATGGACCAGGTTTGCACTGATCCGGAGGGCGCATTGGCACTGGCTGCAACCACGAGCACTTGGGCTCCTTGTCACTGGCGGACAAGGGTGCTAATGGTGGTAGGGGTGCGCCTTGTTCCTGCGCTCTGCAGCGCCGGTCTGGTGGGTGCGGGGGCACACGAACTGACGGAACCATGTTAGCCGTCAGTGGCACTCCTGGCCGCTGGGTGTGGTTGCAACGATTGTGTCTATCCACCAAGGTTGGTGGCTGGGTGGTCGCAGGTAGGACTGCATCCTCGTGCACCGGAATGACATATGTGCTTGCGAGACAAGCAGAGGCCGCCTCGCACTGCTTGGAAAGGAGGTCTCGGCATTCCGTCGAGCACGTGGCGGGCGCCGGCAGGGCGAGCTCGGGGACAACAGAGCACTGCAATGGACTGCCCATCGCCGACTCTATGCTGGTCTGGGCTTCCTCGGGCGTTGCTGGTGCTGGTATTGGCACGGTTGGCGGCAGGGTGGTGGTGGTCGCAGCTGCCGTAATTGTCGCCGGAGGTGGGGGATGTACTGGCGTGGCGGCCAGTGATGTGGTTGACGGAGACGAAGTAGCTGCTGTGTTGCTCTCTTCCATCGGAGCAAATTTTGCGAGTATTCGCTCCAGCTCGGCTTGGAGCTCAACCAAGCTCGCCACGACCGGCTTCTCCTCGTCCGCCGCGGTGATAGCCGACGGAGAAGGGACAGGTGAATCCAGGACGCAGACCGAGGCCTGGGACGCAGACCGAGGAGCCGCCACAGGAGTGGGCGTCGGTGTTCGTGACGCCTGCGCCGCCGTGCCAGTAGCCAACGTGACCACTTGCTCCGGCGCAAATTGGATTTGCATCCAGCAGCAGTTGGTGTAGATGCAGCGGCCCTGCATCTCCAGTCCAGCACGCGTCGCCTGCGACATGGTGGGGAATGAGACGACTGTCGTCATGCCCGCGCACATCTGCACCTTCGTGGCACCATATGGATCGAAGACTTGGTGGAGCTCCTGCTCGCTCACCGAATACTTCACATCCCGTAAGGTGATATGAAGAAATCGGCTCAGATTGGAGGGACGGAGACCATGGAAGCTTGCCATGGCGTGGGTGGATGGGGATTTTTTTTGTGGGGAATTTTTCTGAAATTTTTGGGGTAAGGATCCGAAGATCGATGGCTCTGATACCAAATGTTACGATCCAGCTAGTGGCAGCACACCAAATAGCTCGAGATCATTGATTCGGCATAGTTTTGAGTACAATTAGAGGAGAGTCCAAGGGAGAAGAAGAACATGGGAAAGGGGAAAGTAGTCTCTGCTACATCCTTCATCATCGATGCCTTCCTCTGTTCCAGCTCGTGCCCTTTTGTAGCAGCGCTAAGCACCATCTTGCGCCCAAACACCAGCCCATATTCCACTGCGGCCCATCTCATGGTCCAGTTCGTGACAATGGTGTTATGCATTTCGATGCTCCAGCCTGCATGCTGAAGCAAGTCATGCTCGATTGTACGTCTGACTCGTCTGAGTAATTTAATTCAAACACCTATTTTTAAAAAAGGGCTACAAAACGCTGCTCTCGTCGCGTTCTTTCTATGTCATAACCATGTCGTTTAGCCGTCGCCACTAGGAGTGAATGAACTTTTTTGGTGTGTCCTTGGACCAAAGTACGTAGTAGTATCTCTCAAGTAGCTGAACGTGAAATCGTTGTTGACACACAAATTAACGCACGCAGAAAGATCTAGAATTGACAGTGCGCCTCTAGTTTTGGCAAAGGTTTGTCCATGCAATTCCTTCCCGAGGTCGATCAGCACAATAGTGCACACGATGTCACCAGCAATGTTACTTTTCCTGCGTACGTCTAGTGGAGTACTGGCGGAACACCTTTTAATTTCAGACACACAGTGCTACATTCATCGCATGAGTTCAGATAAACTTACAAAGCCCCATAAAACCAAACTGGAAAAGAACATAACCAACCAAAGACAAAATGACACAACTAAATAACTGAATATCCTTAAATCATGTAGACAATAGACAGAAGACACGACTGTTTTCTTTGAGTGAAATGTGATTAGAACATCCTGTCCAATTTGAAGATCAGCGTGGCGTCAACGTGACGGTTAGGGGTGTAAACAGATAGGATAATTGTCGCACCGAATCCGTCGATGAATTCATTTTAAAGAATCCATATCCGATTTTGAAGAATCCACCGGATAAGGATATCCGATTCCGACCTGAACACCCAGATACGGTATAGGATATGGTATATAAAATAGTATCCGAATATGGATTATCCAAAAATTAATTAGGATTATCCGATGGTTATTTTAAAGTTTGAAAAACAAAAGAAATCTACGGGGTGCATGCATGCATGAGTCGGTTACCATATTCGTTTCGTGCCCACGAACAACAAATCTGGGGCACGTGCCCCTATTAGCACAGTCCCTAATTGAATTTAATGATTAAATCTAAAAAACTAATTGTATGATTCGGTGGTTGACGGTGCACCCCTAGGACTACATATCGCGAGTTTTATTTTTGAATATGCACTGTAGGTGAGCCCCCATGGGTCTTTATTACCACCCAAAACACCAAATATCGTGAGTTCCAACCAAACTCCCACTATTATATTGGGTTTCAATCTAATGACGAATTCATGCTACAGAGCAGGAGATGTTCGAGGACACGGGCGCGAAGATGATCTCGGTGCTCGATGAGTAGTAGAACTTGGCCGCCCCATACTTCTTCACCGGAACATTGAGCATGCAATGCCTGTTGTCCCCGACCGCCGTGACGATGCCGGCTGGTTTGACACGGATGAATGAGTTAAATCCAGGGCAATCCAGTTTCACATTGGTTTGCATGCAGATGCACCTGGTTCTTCACCGTTACCAAGGTCGACGGGTTCCATCCTGTTTGCCCCGGCACCTTGGTAAAGGTGACGCTAAGATCTGCCAAGTTGCACTCTGCATCGCCTGCGCAAAGTAGAGAAAGTTAATATAGTTCATGGCAAAACTTTTTGTGAACATATTCATGTGACAATAATAATTTGACTGTTAATCTAGTTATTGATTTGATGTAGTAAAATACTATGATAAATATATATGTATCAGAATTATTCTATACCTCTGTTGCTAATGCAGAATAGCATCAACGCCACAAGGGTTACTACAAGCTTGACCTCCATTCTAGCTCTAATATGAGAATGATGTGATATTATATTTCTGTCTATGGTTTTGCACCACATCTACTGCAGTTTGGGGGCCAATATATACGGCAGCTACTAGACGAATTCTTTAATTTATAATTAAGCCATAGATATCTATTGCACTGATTTCATTATTTGTGGATTTAGTTTTCTTTGGCCTATAGTAAATAATTTGATTCACGATCTATCAAAAAATAACCAGATTTTAATACTAGGAAATAAATTGGTCCTTGCATGCAAATCAAATGGATTTATTCAATTAACGATTTCCTTAAATATTACTAGTACCTTCTGGTACTCAAAAAGTATTTCGTATATGAATTTCTTGAATGGTTTGGCTAATCCGATCCTTTATAAGTTTCCCAATAATCAAATAGATTTCTAAATCAATGCTTTTTTAATGTTAGCGCATTAATCTTTATATTTTTATCACATGTTTAGTTTTGAATCTTGCATGTAGTTAGGTGTTCATTTATCCCACTTTAGACCGGCAACGTGTATGTGTAATTCATACGAAGCCAACGAGTTTATGAGGAGGCGTGCGAGGCGAAATGCTAGATCTAAAGGTACTTCTCTCCCCTAAGCCACTAGGCCCACCGCAGCAGCCCTCCCCTTTAGGTGGGTGTGGCCGGAGCCCGGAGGTGGGGCACTGTACCGGGGGAAACCTATGGCCACTGGTGATGGCATCGATAACGACTATGGGTGGTGTTCTCCTTCTTGTAGATGACATCGAGGTCTATCTCCCCCTCCCCTCCCTGGGTGAAAGCCCAAATCTTTCGGATTGGGCGTCGGCGCTCTCGCGTCTCTCACTCTTGGAGGTGGCGTCTTGGGACAACGAGTGCGATGGGTGAGCTCGGCGTCAGGCGTTGGGCAGCTGGCAGTGTTTCCACTCTAGCATTTTGCGTGTCTGGCGATGTGGTTTTTGTTGCGGGCGGCGGTGATGTTCATGGGTTGTTGCATGGTGAGGCGGTAGCGCTCTTTGTCCTCTACCTTGGCCTCATGTCTGCCATTATCCATGCCTGCTCACGGGAGCAGCTCCACCTCCCGAATGTTTCCACGCCCTTCGATCTAGGACGAGAAGGTAGCGGCCTTCTTTAGAGATGGAATAGATGGCTTGGCGATAGTGATTGACCTCGGGAGGGCAACGATTGCGTGAGCCCTCCCATGCCGTGCTGCCTCCACTGGCTTAGCCCTTTCTCCGGTAGTGGGTCTGAACAATTGTTTCTATGTTTTCTTTTCCTTTTCTTTGCTTGTTGTTCCGCTGCATGTAAGCTGTCTTTCACCAGTTATAAACTCTGGGTTTTATGGCTTCTTTAATTTTATGAACTCCGGCTGATGTCGAGCATACCGTCTAAAAAAAGTATTAAAGGCAGGTGCAGATACTAGATACGCCAGTAGACAAGAAGCAATTGGTAGAATCATATAGCTGTACTAGAATGACATCCCGTGTGTTGCAGCGGGTACCTATTAAGAAATCTAATAAAACACATGCAACTTAGAGTTGACGAAAGAAATATGCAAAATTTAGTTTATCATGACGCTCCCTGGTTCTAGAGGCTAAATAGATGATATCCGAGTCGATAGAAGTTACGTATTCTGTACTAGAGGCCATGCATTGTGTGATATAACGTACTGACTTTGTTGCCGTAATATAACTACTAGAGGCCATGCATCTGACTGAAAAACTCTGAAGGGATAACAATATGTTTCTGAACTCTTTGTCCATGCAATTGGCTTCGTATCGAGTGTTGCCGCAGGTTTTTCGTTTGCATATCGGTACGAACTCGTGGCCAATTGGAACACACCCGTACAAAGTGCTACCAAATCGAATACACCCGTACTCGTTTGCATTAGGACATGCTGAGTTTGTAAGAGATGGCCTGTTTGTATTCGGATTGGTTCGCAATCGGTACTGGTGTTCGACTTGGGGTCAAATTCGTTCAAGTAGTCGATGGAGTTAAAAGCACGTACGGAGCTAGCCTAGTTCAAGAACAAATAATATGCCCACGTACTTAGGAGTTTCTAGTTACAACGGCGCCGCCATGACGTCTAGCCTGCCGGAGGAGCTCCACCTTGAGATCCTCAAGCGCCTGTTGCCGACTCCACAGGTGCTCGCCCGCGCAAGGTTTTGGATTTCAGATGGAAAAACCGAAAAGTGACCGAAATCCGGCCATTTCGTTTGGGCCCGGTAAATGTTCAATCCGGTCAAAAAAATTTGGACTCGTTTGAATTTATAGCCCGGCCCATGGTCCAGTACAGCCCATAGATAGACCTTGCTATAAAAGCTCAAACCAAACTCGTAGCAGGGATTCTTGTGTGGGCATTTTGGACTGTAATTTGAACTTCTAATCTGCACTGTTATGTGTGTACCTTGGGCTAATATGGATTGTTAACTGGCCTATTGAGTATTGATCTGGACTACTTGTTGGATATTATATCATGTTCTGAACTCTGGATGTTTACGATTGAGATGCAGTTCTAATCTGGTATGACATGTAATTTGCTTCTCTGTGATTCTATATTTTCCTTGTACATATTTTCTTGTGACCATTTCAAATTTCTGGGCAAATTTCGGCCAATTTCGTTCAATTTTTGGTCAATTTTCGTTCCAAATTTCAAATTTTGGTTTGTGCTTTTCGTCCGAAGTTTTCCGAAATTTTTCCGAAAAACCGAATTCCGGCCATTTCGCCCTGGGGCGGAAAATTTTGCAAACCGAAATCCAAAACCTTGCGCCCGCGCCTCCGCCGTCTTTCAGTGCGCCTTCCCTAGGAGCTGCCCATTTGGATGAACCAGACGAGCCCGCAGGCACTTGATGAATCGGAAGGCCAGACTGTTTCCCCTGTGAGTCCACGAGCATAGTTGTTGGAGAAGCAAACGATTGATGGTAGTTGAAGATGTATGGTGCCGAAGCTGCTACTGAAGCCTTCCCATCCCCACACTAGTACAGAACGACACATCGGAAACGGGCCAAAAAACCCTTCGGCAACGAAGAAAGGGTCCGTGTCCCCGCCTCTGTCACTGATGTGAAGGCCTTCATCGGTAACGGAGGCCAAAAACCGTTTCCGATGAGGTCTCCATTTGGCAACGGTTGTGCGCAGACCTCCGTTTACTTAGTTTTCCTTCATCAGATACGGAGTTTGCCATCCACCCGTTTGCATTGAGCATTTCTCATATTTCCGTTACAGGATGCCACGTTTACAAATGCCACTAGATACTTAAAATCTCACAGCACAAACTCAAATACTAAAACGGTAACAGATTTCATTCATATCACAATATAACTTTACATTTCCATCACAATTTCACCTTTACAATTGCATCACAAGATGTGACAAACATAAGAGGTAAAACGATAACATATTTCATCTATACTAAGCCTATCATGTCAAAGGACGGAAAGAATATATGATTTCTTCCCTACATCCTTTTCCACAATCCTCGCAGGTGTCCCTCTAGCTATCTCTTCTTATCTCAATTTCTTGAGAGAAGGATGTTGAAGCTTTGGACCCTATACATTAGTAAATAGAGTTACAATTGTTAAATACATATGCTAAAACAAATACACTATGAATTTAAGCAAACTGAAACGATATCTTACCTATGTCTTGAGGTGGCTCTTATTGATGAACCGGAGCAGCCAACACACGGCTTGTCAACAAGATATTGCGATGTCAGCAGCTTCATAGGATGCCTGACAATGATCATCCTTTCCATGGAGGCCACCACCGGCTCTAGATTTTTTATGCAGTGTCACCGAAATCTAATCTAATACGTCACCGATGTGACATTTCGGCGACATTGTATAAAACACTCTTAATTAAAAAAGTATTTTATGCAGTGTACCAAAACGTCACAATAACGACGATGGATATGTATGGTGGAGTTTGAAAGGGAGCAGCTTGATATCCCTAAATGTAAATAATGATTTATGTTAGTTCTGACACTACTAGATAGAACAAACAATTTAACACAATAATATGAAGTATACAGTAGTATATAGTGTGTACTGACATGTGTATATAATTGGAGGCCATTATGGGAAAGTCAACAAACACTACTATCTTGAGTAATGTTCGTTGTTTGTTCTGTGTCTCCGACTTTTTTATGCAGTGTCACCGAAATAGACTCCTGTTTTCACATGGACTAGTTAGTTAAACTACAACCGGTTGCAAGTGCACAATAGGCAAGTTAACTACATCAAGAAATGATCTAGATAGAACTACCGGATGTGAACTGAACTACTTTCAACAAGTTAGCTAAACTACAACTAGTTGCAAGTGCATAATAGGCAAGTTAACTACATCAAGAAATGATCTAGATAGAACTACCGGATGTGAACTGAACTACTTTCAACAAGTTAGCTAAACTACAACTAGTTGCAAGTGCACAATAGGCAAGTTAACTACATCAAGAAATGATTTAGATAGAACTACCGGATGTGAACTGAACTACTTTCAACAAGTTAGCTAAACTACAACTAGTTGCAAGTGCACAATAGGCAAGTTAACTACATCAAGAACTGATCTAGATAGAACTACCGGATGTGAACTGAACTACTTTCAACAAGTTAGCTAAACTACAACTAGTTGCAAGTGCACAATAGGCAAGTTAACTACATCAAGAACTGATCTAGATAGAACTACCGGATGTGAACTGAACTACTATCAACAAGTAAGCTAAACTACAACTAATTGCAAGTGCACAATAGGCAAGTTAACTACATCAAGAAATAATCTAGATAGAACTACCGGATGTGAACTGAACTACTATCAACAAGTAAGCTAAACTACAACTAGTTGCAAGTGCACAATAGGCAAGTTAACTACATGGAGAAATGATCTAGATAGAACTACCGGATGTGGATCTGATACCATCTTCACGTCGCCGTTGGATCGATCTAGCAGATCCGAAAGTGGTGGAGGCAGAGGAAGCGGACAGAGCGACGACCTCGCCGTGTCGGGCGAGATGGCGATGACCTCGCCGTGTCGGGGGACATGGCGAACACCTCGCCGTGTCGGGGGAGATGGCGAAGACCTCGCCGTGATAGCCGTCGTCTGGGCGGAGATGGCGCCGCCACGGCGCCGGCGATGGCCGCAACGCCAGGAGGCGCCGCCACGAACAGATCTAGCATACTGGGACAGAGTGAGGAAACGAGTGTTAGGTTTTGCTCTGTACGCCCATATATATAGGTAAAACATAGGAAACGGTTCTTTAGAAGGACCGTTTCCTTTGTGTTTCTTCCACTGAGGTGTGGGACCTACGCGCCCACTCTGTGGAATTTCTTCTACTCTCTGGAATAATATTTTCCTAATCTCTACTATATGGAGAAAACCACTTATAGGATACTTATATTAATATTAGTGATTACTATATTACATACGCAGTACATATTAATAATAATAAAGTAAATTACAGTTGGAGAACTTATAGAACTACTACTAGCTACTTCTTGTTTTTCTTGCGCCCTGCTTCCGCGCAATCCTCGTCCTTCTCACGGCCTCGCTTATTGGGGGCCATTGGAGGTGGTGGCGGCGGCGGCGGCAGCATATCGGAGGCGGTGGCGGCGGCTTTCTTCTCCGTCGCCGGGGCTCCCTTCTTCGGGACCGGCGCCTCCGCCTCGTCCTCCTCGTCGTCCTCCTCCTCCTCCTTCTCCTCTTCGGTTGACTCGTCATCAGAATCAACCTTCGGCGGGCCCAGCATCAAGGTGGGATCATGGAAGTTGGCGTATTCGTCGTCGCTCGTCTCCGGCGTCGGTCCTTCAACGGACTCGCCGCTGACGGGGGGACTGTCCCGCGGCGACTCGGTGTGCTTCTGTGTGTCGTTGCTGCGAGGCATCTTCGCTAATCAGTAGGAGGGAGCGAGCGAGCGAGAGAGAGAGAGCAGATTCGGTGGGGTCTTGAGCTAGCAAGGATTGGGGTTTTCAAGGAGTAGTGGGCGGTGCCACTACGCCATGGCATTTACTCGCCTCGCTTCGAATTCCAAGATGGAACGTGTCCACATTGGAAACGGACACCCAAAACTCTCCGTTGCTATAGAGGCACATATCGGAAACGGAGCCAGAATTAAGACCGTTGCCAATATAATAGGTGACGGAGATTGGAAAGGGTCCGTTGCCAATGTAGGCGGGCCTGGTCAGGTTTGTACGCACCGGCCGCGCGGAAAGCGCGATTCTCCATCGCCTAACGCCTGCCGTTTCCATAGAGGGGTATCCGACGTGTCGTTCTGTACTAGTGCCATGTACCACATTATTTCTGTGATGCCAAACACGCCACAGCAGGAAAATTATTTTGTCCCGAGTGCTGCTGGATGTATTACCGAGTAGATGGAGCATCCATTCTTTCCCAGACACATAAAAATCCTCTTCTGGTGGCAGCGACCATAATTTCCTCATCTCCTCCCGTAGAGCTCTAGCAAGTGTGCAACGAACAAGTGCATGGTGAGCATCTTCCACTTCTCTACCGCTGATTGTGCACGTGGGATCAACTGACGAGATACGTTGCCGTAGGCCTGCCCACACCATGAACCGCCCCCTGGAGCCATCGTGGAGGAGGACACGGCCGTGGCATCACGTAGAAAACCACTAGCATCAGTTTTGCCTAATTGCGCTAAAGCATGCGCTACGCCATTGCTCACGCGTTCCACCTTGCTAACCTTAATGTCTTGAAAAACCCTCAGAAGCTCCCGGGTCTCATTGTACAAGGTCCAGATCATTGAATGCTCCAGTCCTTCACTCGACATAGTCTGCACAGCTCAGAGATAGTCTGATTCAATTGTCGCTGGCCAACGACGAAGGTAAATCAGGTGTTTCAACCCCTGTAAACAAGCGAGGACCTCTGCTTCTTCTGCACTTGCACAGAACGGCACAAACTTCCACTCTGCAACAACCGGCTGACCTGAGTGATCACGAAAAATAATACCGAGGCCAGCTTTCTTAGACAGAGAATCCCAGCCAGCGTGTTGGAGATGATCACAAATGATTGTAAGAATATTATGCCTATAGTTGATGGTTAAGACAGTAAGTTTCAGACGCACTCTTTTCCTTAACAGGGTACCTACGAGGACTGGAAGGTTTTTAATGAGGCGGCTTGCTGACCTAATATAGTGGTTGAATTTTTTTTAAAAAAGAAATACAACTTTAAAAGCTGGTAAACAGACGGAATCTGAGATAATGCTAGCGTGCCTCGTACATATCTCGCTTATGGCCCTTCGCTCGCAGCTTTTGATTGCGAACAGCAGGCGGGAGATAGAAGGCACCATATATTAGGGAGTGCCAATACTTTATCTCAGGCTTTGCAACAGAAGGATCAGGACATCTTGAATGCCATGTCATGTGTTCAGTCAACAAGGAATGATCTGCAAGAGCTAAGAGATAATGGATGGGAATCACTTCTGGAGAAGGTATATTCATTTTGTGAAGAGCATGACATTCTGAAACTACACATGCATGATGAATATGTCGATCGGCATAATACACGCAAAAAAACCAACATCACAAACCTTCATCATTACCAAATAGAGTGTCTTAACTCTGTTATTGATTGGCAACTTCGAGAGTTTGATGATAGATTCAACGAAATAAATTCCGCATTGCTTATTCACATGGCATCATTCAGCCCAAAAAACTCGTTCGCTGCTTTTAACATAGACAGCTTATTGAAGCTAGCTGAGTTTTATCCTGATGATTTCGATTCATCAAAACTGATGGATCTTGGTCATGAACTTCGCATTTATGTTGACAATGTGCGAGCTGACGAACGGTTTGTGGATTTAGATGGCATTGCTGATCTTGCCAAACTCTTGGTGGACACTAAGAAGCATCTTTCGTTTCCTTTGGTGTATCAACTTCTAAAATTGGTGTTAATTTTGCCGGTCGCCACGGCATCAGTGGAGAGATGCTTTTCAGCAATGAATATCGTCAAGAGTATTCTGCGGAATAAAATGGGTGAGAAGTTCATGAGTGATGTTATGATTTGCTATGTGGAGAAAGATATATTTTCTACCATCACGAATGATGATGTGATTGATATATTTAAGAAGATTAGAGATCATGAAAGGAAGCTCTAAAACGTGAGCCCCATGTCACTTTATATCTGTTGTATTTCTTTCCTGTATGTTTTTCCCGACTAATTGTTGTGGATATAATATGTTTCTTCTATTCATTTTTTCAGGAAGTTACACAAGTTGGTAGTCATTGTTTTGGCAATTTTTTCTGGATGTGTAAACAAGTCGTTTTATTACTTCTCTCAATTTATACTCGGTATGACAAGCTTTTGCATATGACAACTATTATTGATTTATTGTTGGTTTTGAAAATTTTCATTTTCTGTATTACAACGTGAATTTAGTTGTATTGCTTGTGAAATTATTTGCATTGTCCTTCCATAGTTGTACTTGTGCAGTCAGCATTTGCTGCCTGACACCAGTGCCAATTTTTTCTAGCTTCGTCCCGGCGGCCGATGGCACCCCTATAACAAACATTCCGCGAGTTTCAACCAGATTATAAGGTTTCGGTCTAATGATGAAAATCATGCTACGGAGCACGAGACAAAGGAGGACACTGGGGCGAAGCTGAACTTGGTGCTCCACGCGTAGTAGAACTTGACCGCATAGTCCTTTGTCACCGGGCCGTTGAGGGTGCAAAGCGCATTTTCCCCGTCCGCCGTGATGACGCCGGCCGGGTTGACAGGGATGGAGGATTTAAATCCAGCACACGCCAATTTCACATTGGTCTGCGTGCAGATACAGTTGTTCTCCACAGTTACCAAGTACAACGGGTAACTTTCTGTCTGCCTTGGCACAATGCTTTGGGTGACGTTGAGATCTGAAAAGCTGCAATCTGCATAGCCTACGTAAAGCAGAGACAGATTAAGATAGTTTGAGGCAATACTTTTTGTGAACATAGTGAGCTGACACTAATAATCCGTTTGTTAATCTAGTTATTGTGGTGATGAATTTCATGTGTTAAAATACTATGACAAATATATAAAGTAAAATGATTCTATACCTCTGTTGCTAATGCAGAACAGCATCAACACCACAAGGGTCACTACAATCTTGACCTCCATTGTAGCTTCTAATATGGGAATATTGTGATAATAGATTGATGTTTATGGTTTTGCACCACATCTGCTGCAGTCTGGGTGCCAATATATAGGCCAGCTATCAGAGGAATCCTTCAAATTGTGACTAAGCCTTGGATATCAATTGCATTGATTGCATTATTTGTGGCATGGCTTTTCTTTGGCCTCGAGTAAATGATTTGATTCACGACGTACCAAAAAAATATCCGGAATTTAATATGGGGCAATCAATTGCTTCTTGCAATGGATACCCGAATAATCAAATGGATTATTCAATTAATGATTTCCACAAATATACTCCAGTGTAGAAACCGCCTCCTTAATTAGAGATTTAGAGGAGAGAAAATCCATCATCACGCGCGTCAAATCCAGAACACGTAGGTTGGGTCAACGAACTCAACGTCACCTAGTGGATCCAAAATCCACTAACACAAGACGCAAGATTGGACAGTCGATGCATGCCATCCTCGATCGACAGCCTTGCATGTTTCTTTCTTGGTAAACGATCATCTTTTAGAACTTTTTTGGAACGAATGATGCCTGCTCCCATGGCGCCCGCCAGCTTCTCCAACCTACCGACTGAAGCCCTCGACGAGATCGCGCGGCGCGTCGGCTCTCTCGACAACGTCACCTGCTCCGCCATATGCAAGCCGTGGCGCCGCTCACTGAAGACCACGCGGCTGCGCCTGCTACAACAGCCAAACTTCCCGCACACGGTGGAGATACATGGATGGAAAAACTCCGACTCCGTCCAGGTCAGCCACACACTAGAACAGAAAAGCCAACCAGTGGCGCACAGATTTTGGTTATCTGGGGCGCACGAGCGTGCGCCACTAAACTCACGCCACTGGTAATGGCTATCTGTGGCGCACGGCTCATGCGCCACAGGTAACACGACTTATCTGCGGCGCACAGGCCCGTGCGCCACAGATAGGCTAGTCCGTGCGCCACTGGTAGGCTCGGTAGGACACCTATCTTAGTTATCAGTGGCGTGCTAGACAAACTATGCGCCACTGGTAAGTTGAATACTAGTGGCGCAGACCCTATTATGTGCGTCACTAGTAGTCAAACTGTGCGTCACAGATAACATTTCACCTATAAGCTTTTTCCAACTAGTGACATCCATTACATCAGAGGCTCCACCTAATCTGTCGTCCGCCTCGACAGACATAGGGCATCGTATTCGACGCGCATCATCGGTAGCTCCTACGGCTGGGTCGTAACCGGCGACAAGGACTACAACCTGTACGCCTGGTAGATCCCCTCACTGGCCGGCCGGCAGTTCCCGCTGCCCGCCCTGGACGGCAAATACCTTGACCTCCTCGGCAAAGACATGTTCCACAAGGTAGCACAGGCTCCCGGGCGCCGGCTCGGCAGCTACGTCGTGCTGTTGATCCACAGCAGCGGGGACGGCCTTTCATTCCTTGGGCGGGGGATAAAATCATGGACGACCCTCCGTGCACCATCGTGGATGCCAGGGAAGTACATGGACACCGTCTTCACAAGGGCCTGTTCTACACTGTCAGCCTCGACTCCGAGCTGAATGCGGGACAGTAACACGGCCGACCTACGGGCAAGACGTGCCACAGCTCCGAGTGTTGTTGTATGTTGATCCAAATTCATACGAAGATATAAAGTGAGAGGCTAACTTCGGAGTGAAGCGGAGTCCCGTCGCCGGGAGGCTTGAGTATGGATCGTTTTCGAGTCAGACTGCAGCTGACTTAGGATTTTGCACCACCATATATACCTCTTGTAAGCCGCCGGTTGGGATAAGTCACATGTTGTAAATCCCGGCATTTGTAAACTCACCCGATATAGTGACTTATTGTTGGCTGGCGCCCGTGGTTTTTTAACCTCCATTGTTGGAGGGGTTTTACACATTAAATCTCGTGTCCCCGTTGGTTTGATCTTTCCGCTCTTCGTCGTTTCTTTGCTATCGTTTATAACACCGAGAAGGAAGCGAGTGTGGACTATGCTCTTGTCAAGTCCATGACGAGTGACGAGGTTATGATGGTGAGACAGGTGAGTAGCTTGGCCAGCGGGCGGGAAGCCGGGAATACGAGGTGTCCCGATACGACGAGCACGGCAGCAGGTGGCTTCCGGTGAAGGACCTCGAGGAGGCGGCGATATTTGTGGGTCGATGCTGCAGCGTGTGCATCTCGACCCGATGCTAAAGAACCATCTCTATTTTGCCCGATCCTGCAATTGGAGCAACTACACTCATCCTAATGAGTACCGGCTGACGCCAACGGAGAAATGGGGTTATGGTGTATATACCAGTTCATGGTTTCTACCTTATGTTGCACATGAATCCTATCACGACTAGATGTTGAATCGCGAAGAGAGAAAAATACGTGTACCCGGGGAGATATAATTACATTTTAATCAACGGACAATCTAATAAGGGAACGTGCCCTGGATACCGATCCTATCCGGCGCTTTTGCATGCCCGCGCTCCCTTATAGCATGGAGGGACCAACGAGTATGCATGCATGCAATAAATTTTTCACATTCGCAAATTCAAAATAAATTATCTCTTAATCCGTTAATCCGATTGACGATCTGTTTTCACCATTGGGTTCCTCTCGACAAGAACTTTGAAACAAGATCCCATCTTAATATGTTTTGAGAAACTTTTTTTTTTGCCGTCAGTTGCTAGATTATTATACTGTAGCTACCAAGTTACTAGTTAGCAGTTACCATCCAAATAATACATAGTTACCAGATAGTTCTTACATATGTTTTTTCATAGCAATGATCTACACGCCCGGAGAGTGAATATTTGATCCACTCTAAACATGTACAACTTGAAATTACCATCATGGATGGCTTACATTCTTGAGAAACAAAGTTCAGAATCCATGGTAAGCATTCGATTTTAATCTGGTAATTGACTTGACTCTGCCTGGTTACCAAGTGACTATAATCTGGTAACTATTGTCGAAAAAAAAAGTTGTCAAAATATATCAATATGGGATCTAGTTTCGAATGTCTCGTCGTAACAAAACCAAACGTGAAAACGGATCTGAATTTTGGCTTACGGTTTAAGAGATAAAATATTTTAAAGTTTCAAACACAAAAAGAATCTACGTGATGCATGCATGCAAGGTGAGACCCGTAGGTGGTGGTTACCATATTTGATCCGCCGTATGGAACTCTATTCTGGGGCACGTGCCCTAGATAGCAAAGTCATTTAATCAAAGACTGGCTATCTGGACAGGTTCCTATTCTGAATCTAATTAAACATGGATTCTTATTCTGTACTAGGAGTAGGACTGAAGCGTTTTTCAAAACAGAGAACCAATCAGTTCCACAATATCGTCTATATCAATATAAATGCAAAGCTAAATTTCAAAAAAAAAATATAAAGGCAAAGTTTTGCCTCATTTCAAAAAAAAAAATCAGCGGAACATTATTGAACTAACAATTTCTTTCCAGGAAATTCAGTCAAGATTGTAGATTTCAAATTTCCACCCACTGAATTTCTTCTACGAGAACAACGTTTAAAAATTCCCATAGCATCGGAACATCGTGTCACGGCGTGGTGTAAGTTTCACCTGCGCGGAGCATCCACGGCCCCGGGAGGCACAAACCAGACGGGATGTCCACCGCCGGCGCGCCTGAACACCGATTTCCTGGACGCTTTTCCGCTCCGGAGATCGTACACACCGCTCTCGTACCTCGAGCATTCTTCCCCGCCGTCACCATCTTCATCCATGGCGTCGAACTCGGGCGCGAACGATCTCAGCACGTAGTACACGCAGTTTGGCTTGAGACACTGGTACTCCCGCGTGGACACGCGCCTCCCGTGGTTGATCCCCACCAGTAGGGCCGTCTCGTCGCCGACGTCCTACAGCTCGTGCCACACGCCCTCGCCCTCGTCCACGCCGAACACCTTGAAGCGCCGGGTGCGCAGGGCATTTCCATCGTCGAAGATGGCCACGGTGCTCACGACGAGAAGGCCGCTTTGTCCGTCGTCTCGCTCGGCGAGGTACCGGGCGCCCTCGTAGTACGCTGGCTGCCGGAACGTCTCGCTGTGGAACTCCACGCACCGCTTGAACTCCCACGTCATCACCGGCCCCGTGACGAGCCGCGGCTTCAATTTGCGGCGGCCGTCCACCGGCTGCCAGGCCTCGATGGAGCCGTCGCCGCGGGTGAGCGCGTAGAACGCACCGTTGTGGTAAACCACGTCCGCGTACCGCGTCGACGCGGACGTTCTCAGCGACGTCCAGGACTTGTCGCCAGGCCTCGCGAAGGCCAGCCCGGACCCATTGCTGTGGATCACCATCACGGTGAAGCTCTCCGGGCGGATGCTTCCGGTGGTGGAGAGCGCGGCCTTGTGGAAGAACTCGTCGCGCATGGCCTGGATCGACACCGTCTCGGGAGGCGACGGCGCAACCTTCCTGCTGGATCCCCGGATGTGGGACCTGTAGGCATGGTTGTCCACGGAAAAACCGCCGTCATCGCCGGCGAGGAGCGTTATGAACCCGCAGTCGAACGCCGTGACGGGCGGCAGCGGGAGCCGCCTGCCGTCGACGACGGGCTCGAGGAGCGACGAGCCGCACGCCCTGTCCACGACAACGAGCCAGCCGCCGGAGCAGCCGATCACGCGGTGGGGCCGCGCGCCGCCTCCGGTGTCGGCTTCGTCGCTTCCTAGGTACGCCGTCTTGACGACTTCGCCGTGGCGGGAGGAGAAGTCCACGGCGCTGGCGCCGGGCCGGAGGGACACGAGGTGCAGGGAGTGGCGGTTGAGTCGCGCGCCCGTGGCGCTGGAGGTGCGGCGCCACGGCCTGCAGACGGCAGCGAACGCCGAGCGGTCGCGGCTACGTTCATCTTCGCTGACGCGCCGCGCGATGGCCTCGAGGAGCTCCGGCAGAAGGTTGGCCCAGTCGGAGGCGGCGGCGGCACTCATGTTCGTGGAAAACGAGATCGAGAAGAGCACGCCGCGGCGGTGGTTGTCTTTGAAAACGTCGTGGACGAGTTTTATTCGGTAGGTTACGGCTAACGGATGGAAAGTAACCCAATCACGGTAATTTGGACGATCCGGCAGATTCCGAGTTTGAAACGGCTCATTAATCCTGTTGAGGCCCATCGTCTCATTTTGAAACAAAAGGCCGATGTTTCAGGCCGTGACCAGCCCAAGAAACCAACAGGTAAGTTCTCACTTTTATTTTTTGAGGGACAGGTAATTGTAAAGTTTATCCACGTCTCATATGGTCACGTTTCTTTCGTTTTATTTGATCTGATCTATGTCTTCACTAATTAATAAATTCAAATCGTTGGAACAAGTGTATACAATTAGAACATTCGCTATCGGATGGAACTAGTGTATACAAGGGAAATGCTTAGGACATCCAGTCGCTAGCTACTTTTAGGCAGGAGAAAATCGCAGGTTTAGTGATGAACTTATTGCGAATGCAGTTGGTTACAAAGTTGCAAACTGGGAAAAGCGCGTCATGAAGTTGCCATACGCGGCCGTTTTGGTTACTTGATGACAGCAGCCGTTTGTTTGCCTATGTGCCAGACTGTATTTTTACATATCACCGTTAAGTTTTTGTTCGCCACTTCAGCAAACTAATGGTCACTGTCACGAAGTGTCCAAAACGCTCGTGCGTGGCAACTTTCTGGCCCGCTTTTCACGTTCCGCAACTTCGTGACCAAATATTTCCAGCAAGTTCATATATTAAATCTGTGTTTTCGCTCTTTTGGCCGAAAACACTGGTCTATACCATTATGGAGAAAACAAGAGAGCAAAGAAGGAATTTGATCAAATGGAGTGAATAGTAAGAATTGGTGGCGCCAGATACCTAAAATTGTAGCAGAAAACCACCGGTCCACCCTAATGACATTGCAAGAAACACTGATGGCCCGGCTAGTATCGCTGTGAATTTTTTTTCCCAACGGGCTAACCCCTTTTCATTAATTTCTAAATGGACATACAAAGTTTTGTCATACAACCAACAGTAACAGAAGAAAGGGAGGGGGAAGCGAGTTGGGACAGTAACAGGAAACCCGTTTTCATTGAGATTGTTCGATCTCGAACAGCCCTGCGGGTATCGTTCCTGAATGTAGGGTGTATAGTTTTCTGCACGAATATTAAGACATGTCTATTTTGCATAGAGTGGACTAAATTTTTTTCTGGAAAAAATCATGAGAGATGAGTTCTTTATAGGCACAAAATGAATACAATCCGTTAAATCGCTCTTTTGAGATTAGATCTCATTTTTTGATGGGTCAAATTGTCCATTTACAACAAATACACCTTATATTATGGATTTTTCTTCAAAAAACTATGACACCTTAAATCAAAGAACGGAGGAGTAAGTTCAAATAATCCTAGAGGAATACTCCTTATATAAATTAAATATTAAAGATACATACACAATAGATTTACAGTATACACACACAATAAATTTACAGGATACACTTCTATCACCAAGACAACGGCGTACACGAATTGACGAGCACGAGATCAATCAAATTCACTTGTCACCTAAGGAGATGGGGTAGACCCTATCGGTGCTGGGGTAGAAGAGCCCCCAGTTCTGCTCCACGCCGGCCTCCTTGAGGTTCTCGTTGAACATGGCAAACAGGTACGTCTCCACCTTCCACGGCCGCCGGGGCGTGCCCTTCGCAACGTGGCTCACCAGGTTCTGGTTGTACGTCCTCGCGTTCTCCACCGACGCCGCCTCGCCGCCGGCCGACGGCCACCCTGTCTCCGACACAACGACCCTCACGGTGCCACTCAACCCGAGCAGCCTGTCCACCGCCGAATGCACCGCGTCCACCGTCACGTCGAACATGTTCTGGTACCCATACTCCCCGTCCTGCACCACCGTCCCCGGCGACGTGAACATCGCGAAGCTGATGTCTATGAGGCCCGGGTTGTAGGTGTATACGAAGTACGGGTACAGGTTGGCGAGCAGCGGCGCGCTGGTGCGCTGCAGGAACTGCAGCACGGGGAGCAGGAACTGCGTGTCCCCTTCTGCAAAGTCGCCGGCCGACGGCGGGACGTGGACGGCGATGGTGGCCTGCGATATCGCCGTCGTGACCCTTATGGCGTTCCCCAGGCCGGCCGCGGCGAGCGCGCCGTAGACGTTCTCCATGGCCGGGACGAGGTACTGGGTATCGCTTCCGGCCACCTCGTTGCCGACGTTGATGTACCGGAACGAGACGGAAGGGTGGGCCTCGATGTTGGTGCGGACCCACGCGGCGGCGGCGGACGCGCTGGTTGCCAGGTCCGGGAGCACGTAGTTGGGCGCGCCGACGATGACGCTGATGCCGGTGCCTCCAAGGGCAGCCAGCGCGTCGCCGTCCGGCGCGTAGAGGCGCACCGAGGTGAAGCCGTTGTCCTGGAGCATGGCCACGACGGTGCTCGCCGGCGGCAGGTTGTTGGCGCTCATGCCGTAGCACACGCCCACCGACGCCGCTCCTGCAGTAGAAATAGATCCCATCGTCCGTGGTTACCGACAGTTATAAATTGTAACAGCAAAGATCAATGTACACTTGAGCTTTTCTGAAGAACAGATGTTGGAGACATTGATCGATTGTTGGTCTAAGTTTATACACAGGTCGAAACCCTACGCATGGACGCAACAACGGACGTACACGTGTGTAGCTTAGCTTGCGGAGCGAATCAAGGAACACAAACAATCATGTGAAATGAAATGTACCGTCCGTTGGCATGCGTAGAAGGATCCGTTAACTTTGATTGTTAGCGATCATTTCGTTGGGGACAATATAATTGAAAAATGGTACTACTACACGGACGTCGGACGGTGGACTGATCATGAAGCATTGCATGCACGGTAGAGGCTGAAAGGGCGGGAAGGTCGACACGGTTCAAAATTCGTTTGAGTGATGTATTCTTTGCTTTGGAGAAAGGCAGCCGGCCGTCACCGAGATATGGATGTAAACCTGCTAATTCCTAATTTGCAATTATTTCATTCGGTAGCAGTATAGAGCTTTGATGTGTACTTATATATAACTAATCCCACATTGCACCACATTGTTGAAAAATACATGTAATGGATTGACTACTATCAGGTATCAGCTAGCGTATGTATCGCGCCTGAAGAATGTGTCAGCTCTCAGCACACAATCAAGTTAACTTAACGTTCTAGTAGCGGTTCTTTACGAGTATATATGCTGTATACATTGGCCACGGTTATTTTTGCCCACCAAAAACTTCAATTCCTATATAAAATTAACGACCAAAATGCAAGAGGATTGACATTACACGCATGAAGTCCCTAAAAAAAGATTAAAGTTTCTGTTCCAACGTCTGCAACACAGCCGTTAGATAGTCGACTTCGTCCTCCTGTCCACTGATCTCTCGATTGACAGAATATATATATGCAAATTGCACATAGCAACCATTTAACTAGCTGCCGGTGTTATGAACGTACGTACATAGTTCACCTAATTAAGGTACTTGGCTGGCCTAGACATATACTCTCTCCTTATCAAAATATAAGATATTTTAGCATATTTTGACCCAAATATATCTAGACATGTTCATGTGCAAGATACGTGTGGGTCCAAAAAATGCTAAAACATACTCCGTATTATATTTTGATACGGAGGGAGTAGCACATATCCATTCAAACGGGCGCGTGCGTTGATATGCAATCAGCTAGCGATAGATTTCAGCTGCCAAAGTAATGTTACGTCTCAGCTCGACTGTGATGTTTCATGCCAAAGTTTGTGTCGAAGCTGCTACAACTATATGTACGCTTAATTAAATTCTGTCAGAATTACAAATTTGGAAGCATGGGTTTCTAAAATGAGCATCGTTTTTGCCCCATTCGTGCTGTCTTTCAAGTGTGCACACATTAGTTTGTGGAATTCTCAACCTATATTTTCTCCGAGAACTTATCTCTATATGTGGTTTATTTGGAGGGGTTTAAAATTCGGTGCCCGCATTTGCATGCACACGAGAATGGGGAATGCTTTCGCTAGGAATTTTGTGACATTTTACTATTTGAGCTCTAATCTTTGCGAGTACAACCGTGCAGTTGGGAGGCATTCTAGTTGTAGGTGTGGCATGTATATGACTTAACACACAAGGGTTTAAAATTCAGTGCAAATTTCGTGACATTTGACGATTTTATCTCTAATCTTGGTCGATACTTGCGCGTAGTTACACGACATGTTCATGTAGGTGTAGCATGTGGTGCCCATGTGGTGTTACATATTCAAGTAGTGTGTCACTTGTAAAGCTGTAGTGTCAAACAAAATGAACATTTTTCTTCCACTTGGTGCACAACATAATGTATTGAAAAATTGGCTTGTTAAAAAAAGGCAATGGCTACAAATTAAAATTAAAATCAATAATTAATAAAACATAGATCGTCTCTAGTTCCTATGTACGTGAAGGATTTGTTTCAATGGAAGATAACCGGCGGCATATAAGTTGCACTAGGCGTGTATGGTGTGCTAAATGACTGATGGGCAAATATAATGATAATGAAGTTCTGATTTGACAAGATTGACACAATAACTACCCGTCTAAAAAATATATCCAAAATCGGACTCATAGTTCAGGAATCTAAATTGACAAATACTGTGAATAGTACCAGCAAGATACTATTTACTCCATATTTGAATTTTCTGTAATGTTCAGGTCTTATTTGTCATTTTGGTTTTGTAAGCCATGAAGAGAATTTCATGTGTAATTTGTAGACATCATAGATGTGTTGTGTCTAATGTCGTGATATTTTTTTTCAGAATTTGCCGGCCTTAATATAGATGTGGTTTTCAGTGATATAGTCCACGAGTGCACCTTAAAGGTGCTAGTGTACCCATATGTCCCCAAGATAAATTAGTAAACAGAACTGGAATGGCATCACAAAATGTTGGCTGTACGCAGTTTAACTATGTCAAAACAACGTATATGAAAAATATTGCTAACCCCTTATAGGTTATCTCTACGTACACCATCTTAGAGAAGAAATACGGGTGGCGAGTATACCCCTGATTGTTATCCATTCCCCCAGATTGTGGGTCACTGGACATCCCTTCATCGAGGAACACTCTTGACCACACATGGCTTAGCATGCATCAGCTTATCTATATGCGCATCATCTTTATTTGCCTCTTTTTAAAACCTTTTCGCTTTGTTGCAAAATTGTAAAAATTAATTGGTTGTATGTATGCATCTCCCGATAAGTACGGACGTGTTACGTATGTGCAAACGCTTACTTCTAATAATCGACAAGTTTCCCGCAAAAAAAAAATCGACAAGTTAAAACTTTTGCAGGAAACAATATGTAGAGAGAGAGAGAGAGAGAGAGAGAAAGAGAGAGATAGTTTACTTGCAAGGATAGAGGCGAAGACGACTCCGAGGAGCAACGCCATGTCCAGCACAGCACGGGAGCAGCTACACCTTGCGCCCTTCTTCCTATAAATCCTCTTGCAACAACGCTGATACGATGATCTGATTAAAATTAAACTGTTCTCGAGCTAGCTCCTTCTCGACGCCGAGGCTAGTACTACCAAGCAACGAGAACCTGAAGCAATCCTTCCGCTTTATAGAGAGCGACATGGATGTTTGCCCCACACCAACCAACATATATACGTACGGTCAGAGATTGGTCAGTTAGCCCGTGTCAGTCCATCGACACGTACCGCTCAGACAACCACTCGACTGACGGTACATTTGCACTCGCGCGCGCGGCCGGTACACGTCCTACGCCCTCGCAAAAGAAAAAAAAATTAAAGGGAGGTCGTCACTAACCTCTATTGACTTTCATAGTTCGCGCGCCTAACGTTTCTTGAATCTTGATGCAGAGTACTTACCTGCTGCACTAGGGATCGTATGACAAATTGTAAATGTCAGAAAACGCCATTCACTTTGGCTTGTCTAAATAGCGTTTTCTGAAATTTTCATAGCATGTTAGATTATCAGAACGGCTTTTTCTGTGGTGTTTTGGGGAGGGGGTCAGACCTAGCAGAAAGTATCTTGAGGGGACATTAGTGGCATTAAGCGCCATTTAGGAAAAAAGATACCCTCGATTTGATTGTTTTAGAGGACAATAAGTGTGCCAAATTCATATGCTCGAACAAACGTCGGTGACATTCCTTGCAACTTTCTCGAAAGGTAAGAAGAATTATTGAGTATTCAATAATTTATGTCAGCTAGTGGGGTTCTCCTATTTAGATAAAGAAGATTCAATAATTTATGTTTTTTAAAGAATGAGACGACCCAGTCTCTGCATCAGTAGATTCATACAGTCATTATTTATTATCATGCATGCACATCGATCCAAAGGTTGGCTATCTATCATGTTCAGCAATCTTTCAGTTGTTGCATGAAAAAAGGGTACTTATATATCTTGGGGTTTCATGCGAAAGCCATTTTGTACTCCCTCTGTATCAAAATATAAGTCACTCTTGCTTGTGACTTATATTTTGATACGGAGGGAGTACAACGTACTGCATACATGCTTTAACCATAACCACCCATGAAAGCACACATTAGGCGCACTAGATGGCTCAATAATAAGGCAGGCTTGAAAATCTAAGAACGGTCAATTTTAACCTTTTAATTGTATAAGCACTTTTGTGAACCAGACACGAGAAAAAACAAAACTTAAGCAGCTAATTAATCTCTAAACCCATGTGATCTTTGGGTGCATAAGAACGTACTATCTTAACCAAAACATTGCCATCTGTTTGCGGGGTAACCTATCTTACCCATGGAAAGAGTGCGCTGAAATTTCGGAAGTTCCTGCGTATCTAGTCTTCTCCGGAACACTCTAGTTGGTTCAAAGTATTTGGAGAGGTTTCATTTTCAGTTCATTTTCAATTAATCATCACCATCAATTTGAGCTAACTTTCTTGATAAGTCATCATTAATATTGTACATTTTCCAAATTTGTATTCAATTTATCTCCATCCGACCTTTCATTATGTGGGCTCATGGAAGCATCAGTTGTATCCTGCTGCACCAAGCTAGCCTCATGGAATATGATTTAGGATGGACTGATACGATGTCCTTAGCATTCACCACTGAGTGTGATCCTTTTTTGACCAGATCTTTGTCACTATTTCTCTCACACACACATGAGCGCGCACGTAGTTATGGTCCATCTAATAATTGTTGCCTATGTGCCTACTCCCTCCGTCCGCCAAAGAGTGGACGTTTAAGGTCCAGTAATTTTCCAAGACGTATGTGCTGGGTACTTTTGCATTCCACTCCCTGGTATACACCTCGAGCATCGCTCCAGCGCAGCAACTGCTGCGTTTCCGTTGGCTACTTTCACATTTACTTGTGCTTTAATAATTATTGTTGCATGCGCGTGTGAATCGAAGCGATTCGTGGGCCGATGGAGCAGCTTAATTGAGGGAAGGAGGGTGCTTTTTGCAAAGTGCTTAATCTGTCCTAGAAAACCCAGACGTCCACTCTTCTACGGACGGAGGGAGTATGATCTATCTATCGTGGTTAATGAGATAGTTGGACTCATAAGCACGAGCAATGATAAAATTATGTGTAACTAAGTTTTTTTTTCAATGAACGATCTGAATTTATAGATTAACTAACCAAATTTATTAGGTCAAAAAATAAACATACAAGAATATCATAGATTATTGATAAAACTACAAATTACATCAAGACCGCTGAAGTCATCATCGCTATAGCTAAACATTTTGAATGTTGACGTTTCTCCAAAACTCCATCGATGAATTAGCAGAAGGCCACACCCACGCATGCTGGAGTAGCCTCAATGTTTTTGAAAATCCGTTTATGTCGTCCACCACAATTGCTATGTATATGCGATCATTGATCGTTGTGTGGGCAAGGACACACCCTTGCAATGTCTATAGCAACTAATTCAACATTGTAGCATAGTGGAAGAAATTTTTTAACAAAAAAATGAATTACGAGAATTGCCAATCACGTCACCATCACAGATCAAAAGTTGGCGATCTGCGAATCTGAAACACCATCGTGTCTTATGGACTACGCGGCCACAATGGTTACATCGAGACGGGATATAGCTATAAAATTATATTTTGGCATGCAACGTTGTCTTCGTGATCTTCATCGTTGAACCAACCGCACAAAAATCTTCCGTTGAAAGAAAGTCAGATCGAGTTTCCCGTCTCCTAACCTGTCGGAGAAGAGGGACAGAGAAAGGCAGAATTAGCTCAGCGGATGGCTTCCATCATTTCCTCTTTGTGCAAGGCCCATATTCTGTATGTTCAACATGCTCAGCCAGACTTATTTGGGGCAAATCCTATCCGATGTCTGTTGTCTCCATTGGGGACCCAACACGTACCCACGCTCCTAGCGATAATTCTTAAAGTGGGCCGACCCGTAGGGCATTCTCCTATCGGTCCGACCGGTTTTTCATGTTTCTTTTTTCATCTATTATTTTATAATTCATGAGTGTTTTTCAATTCGGTGAACACTTTCATGTATGTGAATGTTTTAATTACCGCTTCTTCTTTTTTTCTGTTTATTTCTTTTTTGGGGTTTATGTGTTCCTTTCTTTCAACATATTTATTTTGTTCATTTGTTCCCTCTATATGTATATATAATTATTTTATGTTTCTATGGACAGAGTGAACAATTTTTTAACTATCCAAACTTTTTTCGAACTCACGAGTTTTTTATGAACCTTGCGAACATGTTTTTTTTTCTCTATTACGAACTTTCTTTTGAGCTCATGAACAAAATTTTAAAATATGCGATTTTTTTTCTATCCTACGAACACTTTTTAAAACTCGTGAACAATGTTTCTACCTATCTGAACATTTTCATACAAACCGTGGACAATTGTTTTACTTTATAAACAATGTTATATCAAGTTATAATTAAAAACCAAAAAATAAATAAATAAAATAGAAACAAGAACAATAAAAGTGAAAGAAAAATAAACTAAAAAAGGATTATTTAGGAAAAAACCGAAAAAGAAAACCTAAAAAGAACAGAGAAAAAAGTCGAGGAAAGAAAGAAGTTCTACATGGCCGGGCCGCTGGCTGTATTGGTGTGAGCGTCAAGCTGTAGCTGACTCTATGGGCGCCTAATAGGACTTCAACTTTTTTGGCCCATTGTGAGCACCATCCTCGTTTTGTATCACGGCGTGCGCTGGCAATGCGGCCCAAGGTAAAGAAGTATTCGGTCCCATTTGACCCTATGGAAGGAACGGTTAGCCCCGGAGAACGAGTGGCCAGCGTAGTAGAGACTATCAGTCTATCATGGACGGCCTGGACGATGAGTTAGACCGTATCTACGCACCAAGTGTTTGGCCAAACAAAAATATTTGGCCGGGCAAAAAAGTGTTTTACAGCTTTCTACTACTTTCTACAAATTTCTACTACTAACAAGTGTTTTCTTCAAGACAATTTTCTTCAAGACATTTTACATTAGCACAAAAAGTTTCACGAACAAAAGAAATTTTCTGTAACCTGTGCAAAAAGACAAATCTAGGCGCTTCAAAATGACTTTGTACCAGACATTTATTTTATCTTTTTTGCACAGGTAAAAAAAAATGTCTTTTCTCCGTGAAACTTTTTATACTAACACATAATGTCCTGGTATATATCCGATTTTTTTTGAATTGTTTCGACTTTTTAAAAAGTTTTTAAAAATATATTACATAACAGGTGCATCTACAGGCCGTGACTCGAAACGCCGTGTTCGGTTAAAAGCAGCTTTTGCAGCATACGACAAACATCAAATCAAGATAAGTGCAAAGGAAAAAAGGGAAATCGTCCCAACCTCCACCGTCAGCCGCGCCCGGCGTTGTCCATTGCGTCGGGATGGGGTTGCCGCTCCACTCCATGGCTCATCTCGTCCATCGCGACTCACGAGTCACCGTTTTGGGCCGCACGCCCCGGCCAAACACTTGGTGCGTAGATACGGCCTAACTCATCGTCGAGATCGAGTCGTGCGTCGTCCTGGCACAATTTCATAACTGCTTCAGTTCCTTCTCCTTATTCATGATGACCTACTATCAGTCTATCATGGACGGCCTGGAAGTTTAATGGTTAAACCCTTCCATGGATCCATGTATATCCGGCCTCGCTCGTTGCACTTCTCTACTGCCGCGTCACATGCAGCTAGCTTATTTATACTTTGACAATATACGTGTGTACGTAGTCGATGTTAATTAGAACCGGATGGGGTACGCCGGCGACTTGTCCGGGTTGAACAGCCCGAAGTGCTTCTCCGTCTCGTCCCCGGTCTTCTGGTTCTCGTTGAACATGGCGAAGATGAACGTCTCCAGCGCGCCACGCCTCTTGGGCGTGCCTCTACCGACATGGTCAATCAACCCCTGGTTATACGTCCTCGCGTTGTCCACGCTCGCACCGAACCCGCCGGCCGACGGCCACCCGCTTTCCGACACCACCACCCTCACGCCCGGCGCGCCGGCCTTCTCCAGGGCCGCGTGCACGGCGTCCACCATGGCGTCGAAGAGGCAGGTGTAGGTCAGCCCGTTGTTGTCGTCCCGCACCGTGGTGCCCGGCCGGAACGTCGCGTAGTTGAGCTGGATGTCCCGCGGGTTGTCCCGGTACGCGAAGTAGGTGTACACGTTCGCGAGCAGCGGCGCGCCGGTGCTCGCCAGGAGCCGGGCCACGTCGTTCATGTACGACTGCGCGAACACGCCGGCGGAGGGCGGGAAGGAGTTGGCCACCGCGTCAAACCGGATCGGCGTTGACACCTTGATGCCGCCGAGGCCGACCGCAGAGAGGGCGGCGTTCAGGTTCCGGATGGCCGGGACGATTCTCTGCGTGTCGCCGCCCTGGACCTCGTTGCCGGCAACGATGTACTTGATGGTCAGGCCCTGGTAACGCTGCACGTTGGCCTGGACCCAGGCGGCCGCGTTGGAGGCGCTGGCGGCGAGGCTGCGGAGCTGGTTGTTGCCGACGTCGATGACGAGGCCGATGCCGGAGTTGCGCAGGGCGGAGAGGGCTTGCGCGTCGGCGAAGTAGATGCGCATGCTTGTGATGCCCTTGGACCTGTAGAGCTGCACCACGTCGCTCCGGGACGGCAGGTTGTTGCCGATCACGCCGTAGCAGACACCGATGGACTGAACGCCTGCATGACGACGTAGGGTCAATATTGCTTTGCTGTCCTACGTTGTGGATTAATTTATTCGTAGGCACCGATGCTTGCTTCCACCAGTCAAAGATTTGTATTTTGGGCTCAATATTCAGGTACGTGCACCCTTTATTCGGGTATCTCTCTCTCTTTTCTACTACTACCACTTTATTTATTCCTAGGACTCTGTCCTTTCATCGTTAGGCTCCGAAGAATCTCATACAGCTCATTGGCTTGCAGCTAGTATTATTATAGCTAGTAAAATGTACTTCCTCTGTCGCTGAATATTGTATTAGCAATTCAGTTTCAACTGGCAGAACATGTTTTATTTAAGGAGCACCTAATTTTCAAAATCACCCACCCAGTTGTAATACATGAACAAAATAACATGAATATAAATTGACCAGTTCTTCATTGAGAAACTACAGAAAAATTCCACTTTCTCTCGTTAAGTGTGTCATCTTTCATGCACTACCCAACACACTCAACAATCCGAAATGACGAAAAGGGGATAGACATTCTACATATAATGAGGTCCCTGTAATGGTACCATGTTTAAGAAAGTTGGCCACTTTATGTAGGTGCATGCAAAGCTGATAGAAAAATAAGAACACCAGAGATTTGTCATGTACTCCCTCCGTTTTTTAATATAAGATGTTTTAGCATTTGTCCACATTCATGTGTGTACAAATGTATGTAGACATGTTTTCGTGTGTATGTTACTCACTTTAGTATGTATCTAGGCAATATGTGTAACACATAAAACATCTTATATTAAAGAACGGAGGGAGTAGTACGTACTTGTTGGGACAGAAGCAAATGCTCCAACGATGAGAGCAACCACAAACATGGAAGCAACATTATGCCTCGCCATTGCTGCTAGCCCGATTCCGATATGCACTGCTCCTCAGTGCCGCCACGCTAGCTTGGTGTACTGCCAATGGAGAGCTGCTCTACGTCCTGCCATGGCGTGTGGTCAAGTTACACGTACGTACCTTATTTGACTCGTAACAACCACGTAACTGAAGATGAACGCACGCCATGGCCGGCCGGCGTACGTGCATGCCACGGACGTCGCTCTCCGGTGCGCGCGGCCTAACTCCTCGTCCCATTCCGTTTTTCTTCCACGGATGCCACTGAAATCGTGGCCACCTCAGGCGAAAAAAGTCCAGGGGTTGTGGAAAACTGTTTTTTACTTCTCGTGTACTTGACCCTGTTTCCTCTGCTTGAGCTCATAGACGTTTTTTCCTGCCATTTAATTGAGATTATGAACGACTGAGATCTAAGAAAATCTCTATCGACTATGATGTATAATTTTCAGTACATGTAGTTCCATATGGAAGTTCTTATCTTCCAACAGTGACTAGTTTTCCAGCCGATTATCCACTTCACGTTTGTTTGTTTGCAGCACTCGTATGTGTACCGTGTACGGCCAGGGTACAGGCATATGCTGCGTATCTTGACCGATATCTACGCTGGAATTTCCGGTCTGGGCTGCTAACAGACTGGAACGGTGGATTGTCCCGTGGCCACTTTCTCACGTGTGTCAAATTTGTTCTTTGTCATATTACTAGCATACAGTTATACACCATCCTTCGATTTGTTGAGACGGTGTGGTCATCCTATCTAACTAGACCCCCGCCGTCACCACTTTCGTCAGTTGGTACGGGCGTCATATTGAAAGTAATAAAAAAGATCACATCGTTCATCGATGCACAGTGTACTCTGTAGCATGTACCTGAGTATATCCATTTTAATCTTTTTGAATCTTTTACTGTACATTTTACTCTTGTACGTCCCGAGTTATATGTCAGAACTTCAAAGTAATTTTCGAGGATTTAATCTCTTGACAAATTCTACAAGTGAAATCTGAGTCTTGGAACAGGGGTTGAAAATTCCTTGTAAAATGCATTTGTACGCCCTCAATTCTACTAGAATCTAACAGTAGGTCAATCCTTATTTTGTTTTCCTAGTAGGATTCATTAAATTAAGAGGCCCCAATCCTTTCATGGCTCACGCAAATTCCCATGCAAAATACATATGCCTCTCAATCCTCAGCAACACATCTAATAGTTACTGACATAACTAATAAACCACTGAGAACCAACATAATCTCTAAGGCGGGTATTATAGCGGATAGTACTCTAGATTAGTTGTTCAAGCTAGCTGGACCATCCAAAATAACTCTAGAATCTTGATAACAAACTCTGATAGAGCTAACAAAACACTGAGATAACCTCCAAGGACAGAAAACAGATACGCCACATAGCTTCAGCCCTTACATTTCTCACGACGAATGATGTAGACCATCATCTTCAGCGGTTCCTCTTTCTTCACCAGCTTGAAGAGGCAGAGGTCCCCCTCCCGTAGGTTGTTGGCACGGGAGAAAGACGGCCATCCTTTGAGAACCCTCAGCTGATGACTTCTGCGGTGCATCTGCCATCGCATCTCGGTGGTCCACGTCCTGCTCTTCCCCTCCCGCTGAAGCACCAAACTGATGACACTCTTATTTCCATGATGCCCGGTACAGTGCTTCCTTTCAAGATACATGGTAGCGTACCGTACACCAAAGTTCTGTTTATTAACCATACACAGGGAAATGTTAGACTGAGACTGATTAAGAGATAGTTGCTAAATTGTTCCTGTCTGTCTGATCAAAGGATACATATGCAATTGTTGACTAGTAGAAAAAATAGAAAATGTTTCTTATTTCTTGACTTACTAAGATGGGAGAGATATCGTGGCGACATACATTCATCTTGTTTATAACCGCAACGTAAATAGGCAGTTCTGACTCAATTTTTTCAACTTTATCCAACACTTTCTTCTCCTGTGCTTGCGTTAGATGAACTCTATCTGGCATAATGAAAGGAGGATCAGAAGCTCCCTCAGAACTCTCACAGTCTCCATGCTCTTCATGATCCGAAGAGGATATCTCTTCACCTGGAAAAGCTTTCACATGAAATAGACAGATATTATGCGAACTGAAATGTGACACATGCATCCTAACAGTAACAACATATTAGTGTCATGCTGCTATACCATCGGTAGGTGGTTCCTCCTTAACATCGGCCATCTTTGTGCTTGTCATTCCAGGATTTGAGCCAATGCCTGTTCTTCCAACTGGGGAGTGATCAATGCTCGCTTTGTGAAGGATATGGACTGTTATTCTGAATCTTTTCTGCCTAACATTTGTCATTGGTTGAAATAGGCAGATATCACCCTCTCTAACATGATTGTCATGGACAAAGTTTCCTAAACGTAGGTTGCACCGACCATCAGGCCCGACGCGCAAATTGCAGTGCCAATTGCTGCTCTTCGTAGGAACTTGTAATGTGATAGTTTGGCTTTCGCCCGAAAGTAGACGAGTGCATAGTCCTTGCGTATCACCTGAAAAAATACAGGATGATACTGTGGACCTATTTTATCTAACACAGAAAGTAGATTGTCACAGCTCAGAAAGGCTATTTTTTCAATACACATGACAGAACTGTGAAACAAGGCAATGCTATTGCTGATTCAATTGTGAATATGTGTTCTGTTGCAGAAGTACCTTTCAGAGATTTGACACAGTTCGAACCACAAGAATGACATTCAAAACAATATCTTAGAAAATATATGTAGATATAGGCAATTAGCAGTTCATACAAATTAAGATACTAAAATCAACGTACCAAATCAGTTTTAGGTTCCACATTAGTCTTCTTCATTAGTACAACAAGCACTGGAATTTTAGGTTGAATTTCAGCAACAAGTGCATCTATTTTTGCTTTCTGTGCTACTGTAAGATCACATCGCCCTGATAAGACATAATCCTCTGAGAGCATCTGAAAACTGTCCAACTCCATAGACTCATTCGCAGATAGATTGTCTTCTGCAGTAAAAAGGATTCAAGAGTAAGAGAATAAAGGGTAAGCTGGTAACTGATTCAATTTGAGAAACACAACTTAACCCGATAATTCCTCAGAAGTATAAGATACTGCAGCCGTCCTTGCTGATTCACAATAGTGACATGAGCTTTCCTTTGGAGATCCATCTGAATCTGATCCTGCGCCTGATAATGACTGAGTAGTACTATCACGAGAACTGCTCGAATTGTCAGCATAGCGATTGTTCGGTTTTTTAACATCAGAGGCAGTTTTCATCCCAACACGGCACAAAGCTTTCTCCTTACCGTTGGAATCAAATATTGTAACCTTAAAGCGGGTGTTACCAAGGTATCGAAACACAAGGAATAATTCTCTTGTATTTCATTGGCATCAACAAATTCCGCCCATCCAGACTGGAGGATTTTTCGGTTCATACTTTCAGTAACTCCAATATCATATATGTTACCATTTGCGGCTTCTAGTTTGACGTTCCCGGGATGTTTTCTCCAAAATACTTCACAAACCACTCTGGTATGACCTGTAACAAGCAGGAATGAGTGGGAAAAAAAGAATTAGGCAGCTAAAAAACTCAAGACAGATTTCAGACAACCCAGTGAACTAAGAAAGACAGAAGTAGCTCACCATGCTATGCATGAAATTTCCATTAATCTGTCTTATGAACCTCAGCTTGCTCTGGCAGCAGTCACATGTATTGCTCATCTTGGGTACGTCCTTTAAAACAAAATTATATTATGTCAGGTGACATTATTCATTTCGCAACTTATTATACCTCAATACCACTCAAGATTTGTAACGATGCACTAAGATCTTAAGATAGTATTTTTTTTCCTAGAAATAATAATAGCAAGAATATAGACTGTGAACACTAAAAACTAATTCTGCCCTAAAAACTAGTTATCATGTAAAAAGAAAGTGAATTAACACTAGAACGATACTGCTGCTATGTAGGTGTTGACGGTTACTGCGGTGTAGCAGAATGCACCAGGGAGTGCAGGGTCTAAAAGGTCACACATAACACATGTCAAAAGTAATAGTCATTTATGAAGGGAGGAGCATTATTTAAGCGTGCATTGCATGTTGTATTCTCATATTCCCAAGAAATTAAACCATATATATGGTGTTGATGTTTTCAAATGCCTACAAGTTAATAAGACTTGTCATAGCAAAACTTTAACACTATGTGTAGTATGCTATCTCTTATCTCAAAGAAATTTAAAACATTCCCATAATTTCTAAAATAATCGAGAGAGCAAGTCCACCAAGGCATCTACTCACGCTACTAAACCAGTTTCTTTGACATGCACCCGTTATGAAAAATTCATTTTAAATACATTTAAATATGTTAAAAATCTGAAAACAATTTAGCGGTGTAATAAAAGACAAAAAAAATGTCACGTGAAAAGTCATTTTGAAGCACCGAGAAAGTCTTTTTTACACAAGCCACAATTTGTTTTCGCGGAACTTCTTTTGCAAACATCTATAGAATGTCTTGATGTGCATACGAATTTTTTTTTTTTACTGTTTTTGACATTTTGGTGAGTTTTTTAGTATTGGATGCATATAGCCCAAAATAACAATAAAAAAACTGTTGAACAGGCCAGACCTAACAATTTTGTGCGAACTGCCCACAAACTGAATCTTGTTTCCCCTAAGTCAAGAAAAGAACAAAAATATGGAAACACAAAATAATTAACTATCACTAATGAAAAGGATGGAAATAGAAAATGAAACAGAATGCACTAAGGTTTTAAATGTGAATGTAAAAATAGTAGGGAATGCATAGTTATAACAATATTTGCGCTCTAAAAAATAAAAGAATTTCAACATTTCCACCCCATAGCTTTTTGTCACAAACGACAAGAGCACAAATTATAATGTTGAACAAGTAGTGAGGTCAGGATGTTCATGTAATTAAATTTCGAAAATGCAGAAAACTGAACCAACAAACAAAAGGCCGAAAAAATGGCTGGATCAGAGGTTATCTAATAAATAGAAATTGTGGCATTATATGAAATCAAAATTGACAACTGTCACGAACATGGTGAGTTGGTGACATACATACCAGACAAAAAAAATCTACTACCAGTATAACATATATAAGAAACTTTGTACATAAAATGAATGAACTGGAGAGGAAACAGGAAATAAAACACTGACTTAGATGGCAGATTAGTCATGAACTGAAATGCCATTCCTCATCAATGCAGACTGCGTACTCTGTTTGATGCTAATTATCTACATGAGTATACTGCTTCGTGTAGACTACAAATCGGAATCGTAAGACGAAGATCTAGTTGCTCTGATGGGTCATAGAAACGCAATACATATAAAGAAACAATACATAGATCTAATAATAACAACTACCGGATTTTGAAGTATTTTGTTCTTCTGAATCTGAAAAGAAAAACAGCAAGAATAACCCCAGCTGCAGCAAAATTAGCACACTACCAGTATAAAACATACAGGTCGGTGTAACTTATTTTCAGATGGTGTAACACATAATTTTTTTTACATAACAGGAATGAACAGGAGGGGAAACACAGGAAGGAAAACACTAACTTACATGGCAGACTAGCCATGAAAAGAAATTCCATTCCTTATCAATGCACACTAGCGACTCTGTTTGATGCTAATTAACTACTTGAGTATACTGCTCATGTAGACTACAAATCAGAATCAGCAAGCCGAAGGCCTAGTTGCTCTGATGGGGTAATAAAGACACAATACAAAGAGCTGCTACTGATAACTACTGCATTTTGAAGTATTGTGTTCTTCTGAATCTGAAAAAAAAAATCCAAGGATAACCCCAGCTGCAGCAAAAATAGCACACTCCCAGTATGAATCCAACCAGGTCAACCACAAATCAGAAACACATACAAGCTTGCAGAGAAACAGTGAAGAAACTAACTGTTGTCGGTATACACACATACGAGCAGAAGCAGGGACACAAATTTGCTGATTAGATATGATATTGACACCAGCCCGCCACTAATACAGGTCATTTCCACCATGACTCCATACACGAAGAACATCTAATCGAACTATTCCTACATCAGATCAGGGATCGTGGGGCGAATAAGATTCACTTGCCTGCAGCAGAGGCCGTTCCTGCAGCGCCGGCCGGCGACGGGGCGCAACGCGGAAAGGGTTCGGCACGCAAGATCGAGACCGCCTCGGCAGCGCCGGCGACGAGACGGAGACAGGCGAGGAGTTTCAGCACGAGCGAGCAGGTGGCGTTGCCTCCCTCTCTCCGCTTCTCGGAATGAGAAGGGCGCGAGAACCCAAGAGTTGGGATTAGGATCCAAATTATTTAGGTATATTTGTACTTCTGGACAATGTCCACTCTGTAATTATTTAGGACCAGAGGGACATACTGCGCATTGAGAACAGGCAAGTGTCCACCCCGTGGGCGCCTCCTCGCGATGTCCACGTGGCGCTCTCCTTTTGTCCTTTTTGATGGGCTGCCAAGGATGGGTGAGAAAAAAGAAAACACTGGCTCTCCTCTTCCTTTTTCCTCCTCAGGCACGCGACCCGCCGCCGCCGCCTTCACGACCCCCTCCTCTGCCGCCTCTTGCACCACCACCAGCGCCTCGTCTCCTCTCCCCCTCTCCCTCGAGCCTCACCTCCTCCTCTTATGCTCGTCGGCGTCGGCTCTGTGCGGAGGAGGCAGGGTCCCAGCGACATGGCAGGCAACGAGCTGGTGGCGGCGACGGGCGCGGGTGACCTCAGGGCTGTCCAGATGAGTGCGGGATCGCGGCGGAAGGGCGGGATCAAACCGCAGCGTGAAGTAGAGGCCAGTTTCGTTTTGCTTCAGATTGGCACCATTTGGGGTTCATCTCCGGCTGCCGCGTCCAACGTCATCGGGCGTGGTTTCCTGCTTGTCTATGTGGATTCTTTTATGTATATCTATCACACGTCATGTGTTTTGTTCTTATGCCTGAGAGGCAACGGTTCTTCTCTGATTGCTAAAGGTGTGGTACAGATTTGTTTGCTCTGCCAAATCTGATTTTGGCCGCCCCATCTCGAGTGCCAGAGGAGGCCGAGCAGAGATGCAGCAATTGGAGGGCAGCAGATGCACGGCGGCCCCATTTTTTCCAGCGGTCCTAACCCCATCTCATCCATCTCTACCATATGGATTTGGTGTAAGCGACTGAAAGAGATGGTTCTGTTTTTGCACGTCAGTGTGGACATGGTGCTACAAGGTTTCTGTAGATTATTACTTGAATAGTTCTATTGTGATTCTGGAAGTATAGCAGCACTGGCCTGCAGTAGCAGTGCTTGTCATACATATACTATTACAAGTTTGTACTCAGTCTGAATCTTTCTGATGAGCATGTTGAATAAACAGATGATTGGTGGGATCATTTTTTTAAATCTTTTAGAAGATGTTCCCAAATTAGTTACGTGCAATGTTAAAATCTAACCGCTTCTTATCTTGTGGTTCTTTTTAGGTGAGTGCTCATGCCTAGGTTTGTGACGTGATTATATTGGGCCTGAATTGAGATGCATATCAGCTGGATTTGACAGTGTAATATTAACGCATAAATGTCTCAGCCACTGATGTTTTGTTTCTTTGATGGTGAGTTCCCTTCCTGTATATGGTTCTAAGCTTCAGAGGTAATTTATTTGTATGGTGCAGCATTGTAAGTGCAGCATTGTGCATAAAGCCCTGAATTTCTTTGTTGTATATGTATATATCTTTGGGAGGGCAAATATATTTTTTTACCTCCCTAATATTTGTTGTAAAAGAGAATTCGAGCCTAAAGTTGAAATAATTTTATTGATTGTTAACTCCTCTTCGTGATACCATTATGCTTTGGATGATTGCAGCTTATCACTATTATATATTTAGTTAGTGTCTGCAGTTTGGAGGCATCCAATTAAAGTATTTCAGTAAGCTGCAATTATTCTGTTTCGCTTCACCGTGACTTGCTTATTGAATAACACATAAATTCTAGAGATACAATCATGATTAGAGGTTAGAACTTTCTGCATGTCAGTTTTTTTTTCAACATTAATTGTTAACTTTTATGCATGATACCGTTAACCTTCTCTCAAATTTTTGTTAAAAGAAGTTACTTAAGTCCAGAGCTTGCACTAATTATATTGATTGTTAATGTATCTTCGTGATATCATTATGCTTTGGATGCCTACATCCCCCAAGTAATCACATATTTGTATTACTGTTTCTATATCTTATTTGTATCCACACTCCACAGTCATGTAAAGGGAGAACAAGAGTCTTTGGGTAGGAAGACTAATGTTTCCACATATCTAAGTGACCCTACTGTTTTCTCTTTTGTTGGAATTTCATGCTCTTGTGTTTGAATTTTATCTCTCATGTCTTTTCCTTACCGGTGCTCTTTTCTTGATATTTCCAGTCCATGGTCTTCTTATCAAACATGGGACTGTTGAAGAAAATATCTTTGAATTTATCTATAAGGTATTCTCTCCAATCAAGAAACTATATAAGTAAAACAATTTGCAGACCTGCTATGAGCTGATGTCTCTGTTCTCTTATTAACTAATATTTTATACAACAGGCATGTCGACATGATGGACTTCTTGATAACTAAGGCAGGGTATTGAGGAGATCCCAATAATTATTTTTAAATCTGAAGATGGTGGAAGTACTGAATATTGATGTTCCAATTGCATCCATCATATGTTTTTCTTCCCCTCCTCAAGTTTCAGTGGATGCCATTGGCTGCAGTACTGAATATTGCTTTTTATAATATCACTGTATAAGGGAGAAAAGAGTCTTTGAGGAGAGTACTGCAGCCGATGCCATCATATACAGTGGTAAGGCGTGTCTTACTTGAAGTCTATTGCTTTCTATAATATCAGGCATTTACGCATCAGCAATATAATTGCTCTTTGCATAAATTCAGGTTTGAATATTTTGTATATAATGATTCAGATTTGATTTAGGTTTCAGCATTATTTAGTTTGATGCATAAATTCAGGTCTGAGGTTTTAATGTACCATTTACGACTCATTTAAGTCATTTGAACTTCAACTTTGAGAGTATTAGATATGTCCCAACTTTGAGATTGTTAACGGCAAACTCAAGTATAATCGCACTGCAATGGAGTACTCTACAAGTTTTGTTTTTTACTATCCACTCCTTTTCAGCTCCAAATTACAACTTAAGTGATGGTCCGGTGAATGGTGGATAGTAGTTGTGTGGACAACTTCATTTCTCTATGGGATTCAGTTGAAGGATAGAAGGTGTTCACACAAGTTTTTATCTAAACTACTATGCTGACATCCTAAGATTTGCTACATTTCAAAAAAGCTTAAATAAGCTATATTTTCTTATGTCCTAATGTCCCAGTGCAGTAAAATTTAACTGATGTTGTAGTATCTGCTCAATTCTCATTTGGATAATATGTGATAAAGGAGTGAAATTGCTCATCTTAGTCCGAGTTGAACAAATTCTGGGAACGAGAGTGACTATCCTAGATGTAGCTGGCTCACATGCACACTTGCATAGTGTTGGGATATTCTCTGTGTAGAAACTGCTTGGTTGCACTAGCATTTCATAATTTCAAGGTGAAAAACTGAAAATGTTGAACTGCTTAGCTTTGAGGTGGCAGCAACCATTATTCAGCAGATGGTGGTACATAAATGAGCTGCCCTATTTTAGTCATCATTAAGTCAGCTTATTCTCCTTGTTGGAATTTGTTTTCCCTATTGTAAGGGTAAATGTTTTAAACAGCAGCTAGGCATTGTTTGGAACCATGTGTTGAGTTATTGTTCAGGAAAACATTCGCCATAGAATATTACAAGGATTAATAGTATAATATTGCCGGTGAAGTCGTGAACTTAGTTTATTCTTTTCTTAGGCCGCACTTGATTCGCTGGATTTCGGCCGTAAACGGCCGGAATAAATTCCTGGACCTGGGAATGTCCGTCGTTTTCTCTCACGGGGAGAATATAAACAGTGAACCAATTGAGACCTTAGGGTTGTTGACTTACAGCTGCCTTGGTCCCATTATTGTTCTCACTAAAGAGGACGTTCTGGCAGCAGCTGATACTTTCTGTGTGTGGTACAAAAGGCTGTCAAACCTAATTCATTTGTTGTCCTTTTAATATTGAAGTCTGCTACGCTACGCACCAATTTTTCAATTTAAACAGAGATACGTCTGATCGTTTCTCTCTTCATGTCCGATTCAGGCACAGATGAAGGTACACTCATACATTCCATCATATATTTCGTGTTTTTAGATTGTTCTCATTCATGGGCGGTCAAATTTTCTGATCCATATTAATGATGTTAAGCAGAAGATCATACTTGGAACTGTTCCTTTGATCTTCAGAAGCGTGTTCCTCCTTCGATGCGATTCCACTCCTCCAGAAGTGAGAAAAATATGACAAATCTTGTCTTGATTAATATGTAGAGAAGATGCTCATTAGTCATTAGCTAAAACGCAACCTACTATATTTCTTCAGGTTGTCTTTAGACTGCTTTCATGGAAGAGCTGGTTTAGAAAGATATTCATATGTGAGCACATCTTATATTTAATCGAATTCTTTTTCTGTTGGTTGACTAATGAGATTGATATTTAGGATTTGTGGACTTGCGAAGGAACAATGTATCTTTGATCTCGGCAAAGAAGACCTAGCATTTGGGTAGGTAAACTCTGAAAGATCAGTTCATCTAATTGTTTCCTGTTAAATAAAATTGTCACATTTTTACATTCGGCAAATATGGTGCGAAATGTAAATTTTATTCATTTGCCCTCACTTTGGGTTTGCTTAAAGGGTATCTTACACGCTATTTGGTCACACCTCAGTACTATATTTATTTGTTAACATATATGTAACTGTATTGATAGCTGAGCATTTTAACACTTGGTGTAATTGCTTTGCTGCTGGAGGAAGCTATAGGTAGTGGGCTTGACTTTCTGAACAAAGATAAGAGGTTTTCTGGTTATAGAAGGATGAGAAGCAGGAAGCAAACCGATGCAGAGATGCAAGTGAATGATAAAGGCCCATGTCTACAAGATTTTGCTTGAATGCGTCCTGACCTTCATGGCAAGTGGCAACTTGCAAGATTTTGCAAAAAGTATACTGATCAAGTTTATTCTGCCAGAGATTTCCAAGAGAGAATAGACTTTTTCTAGGTGTAATCTTTCGTTTGCTACACTAGCACCTGTTCAAAACAACTATGATTAAACTCTCGTTCAATATCTGTGTGTACACAGTCAATGTACTTTGTGTCTTCCAGTTATGCCTATATGTTCGTATGCAACACAGAGATTGGACCGCCACTGTACAGCCAGGAGGCGCCCCGAGGGGCGCCCCAGCCTCTAGTGCTCTACAAGTGTGAAGGTGCGGTGAACATCTGGCACGCGCTGGGTATCGAAAGTCTAATCCAAACAGCCTGTCAGTTGATCGAGCAGGATCGGCAGACTAAAAAAAAGTTAAAATATTTCTACAGTTAGAGCACTAGGCCGGTTGAGCGTTTTTCAGTTAGAAACGGGGGGGATTTAGCTCCTCTTAAAAATTCGTATCAATTACGGAGGGGAATTTTGGCAGACAAACCAAGCGGGGCCTTAGCGGTGACCGAAAACGCGCCGGAACCATAATATAACCGGCTCTTCCTGTTTTTCGCCAAAAAAAACCGCCGGAACAGCAACCATAAATCACCCTGAAACAAAAAAAAATCGGGCTGCCAAAAAATTCCCCCTCCGAACCACCTTCTCCGTTTCCGCGGCCAAACCGAGGGTACCCTGGAAAGCTAGGAATTCGTTGGCGGGAGGGACATTTTAGCCGCGTGACTTCCCGCCCCCTTTCGCCGCTGCCGCCAGTTTCCCTTCCCCCGCTCTGGCCGACCTCGCCGCGTCCCTCCAGCGCCGCCATGGACGTCTCCCAGCCCTCACTAGTCAGCGCCCCCGTCGCGGCGATGCCAGCGGCCGCGCCCCGGGCAGATCTGGCGGCTAGCTCACTCGCCGCCACCTCGTCGCCCCCGTGCCGGAGGCCTCCACCGGCGTGAAGCGAAAGCGGCTGGGCAACGTCGGCGCTGGTGCAGCGGCCCACGCAGCCGCTGCTCGCCGCCGAAGCTACCAGCCCGCTCGCCTCCCTCGCTGCCGCCGCTACCACGAAGAAGCCACTGGAAAAAGAGGGCGGCTGTGCACAAGAGGAATAAGCCACCGACTTCCACGTCCTAGATGGCTTCTCCGCCCGCCTACCTCACCGTCGCCTACCAAGTGTTCGACGAAACGCATGCTCCGACAACCAACCACCGCCGGTGCCGCAAGGTATGAATCCTTTATCCCTTTCCATTTTGTTTGAATTTCGAGTTGTGGTTTGGTTGGATTCATGTTAGGTTCGGTTGTGTTAATACTACTTCATACATGAACATGTTGAATGAGGGCAAGGTGGACATCGATCAAGTTTGAGAGAGAAGATAGATCACATGGTGCAATCAAATAAGATGAATGTGTGGCCAAGACATTGGAAGAAAAGATGATCTTAGCCGAGAATAAAACTCAAGAGAAGCAAGAAAGATGGCAACTACTCCGGGAAGAGGATTCACAAGGCCGCCATTGAAGAGATAAGAGCCAAGGCCGAGAAGAACAAGTTTGTGGCTAAGCTCCTTGCTGAAGAGAACGAGATAATGATGATGGACATGACTTGACCAAAGAGTGGCATGACATAAAAAGGAAGTAGATCTTGGAGCGAAGGAAGCAAGCGATGGCAAGTGGTGGTGGTGGCGATTAGTGGGCATATGGATGAGATAATTTGGGCATGTGGTACAAAACTATGTTAATTGTGGTCTTAGGTTGTGTAAATTATGTTAATTCGCAAACTTAAGTCGAAATTGTGATGAATTTGACAGAATTGCGGTGAAAATGTTATCTTTGTGATTTTTTATTTACATGCTAGAAACGGCTACGACAAATAGAAACCGAAAAATCGAGCAGTATTCTATTTTACCGCTCGTCTTTTCGTTTTAGCGGCTAGATTACCGTTCGGTTTTTCGGTTTCTGTTTTGCCGCACCCGTAAATGATGTTTTGCGCGAACTGAAAACCACGTTTTCGGTTGTGCGCTTTACGGTCACTGTTACAGATGCTCTTAGACCCGCTACCAGTCCAGTCTCTCTGTATATTAATATATCATAGTCATTTTGAGACACAAAAAAGGTCCACAAGTTGAGGAATTGTGGTGTAGCCATCTGAATCGCTCCCAAGAAACCACTAAGACAACGTCCAATGATAAATAAATAAACAGATGAGTTTCTTATTCTACGGCCCATCATTTGGAGATAAGCCAGACGCCCAGACCCATGGTTTTCCACCCTGAGATCAAGATCCCTAGAGCAGCATGCAAGACATGCTTCAGTCTAGCATTCTTCACGGCGAATGATGTAGACCATCATCTTCAGCGGCTCCTCGTTCTTCATCAGCTTGAAGAGGCAGAGGTCCCCCTTCCGCAGGCGGTTGTCGCGGGCGAAAGATGGCCATCCTTTGATAACCCTAAACTCAAGACCCGTGTCCCGTATGCGGTGACACAGCTCGGTGGGCCATGATCTGCTCTTCCCCTCCCGCTGAAGCACCAAACAGATCACGCTAATCTTTCCACGACGACGGCCAGCAGAAAAGTTCTCACCAAGATACCTGGCCGCGTATTGCGAGCCAAAGTTCTGTTTATATATGTACAAGGAATATGTTAGAATTACAGATGCAGACATACATTATTTCTGATCAAACGATACAGAAGGAGTAGAGAACCGGATAGGCAGCTACAGAAAATGCTTTTCCGTGAACTTACTAGGGTTGGAGTATGGTTGCCAGGCTTATAGACATTGCTCTTGTTTATGATAGCAACGTAAAAGGGCATGCCTGGCTCAATTTCCTTATATTTCTCCCACACTTTCTTCTCCTGTGCTGGAGTTAGACAGGGTCTGAGTGGCAGCATGAAGGGAGGGTCAGAAGACCCCTCCGAATTGTCAGAGACTCCATGGTCTTCATATTCCGAAGAGTACTCCTCACATGGAAAATATTTCACATGAATCAAACAGATATGATGCGAAGCGAAATAGGACACATGCATCTTAGCAGTGGCAACATCTGAGGGTCATGCTGCCCTACCATCGCTAGGTGGTTCCTCCTTAGCACCGGCCATCTTTGTGCTAGTCCTTCCATTGTTTGAGTCAATATTGTCAGTTCTTCCACCAGGGGAATGATCAAGGCTCACTTTGTGAAAGAGGTGGACTGTGACTGTGAATCGTCTCTGCTTAACATTTGCCATTGGTTGAAGGATACAGAGATCACCCTCTCTAACATTATTGTCGCGGACAAACTCGCCAAAAGATAGGTCGGACCGGCCTGCACCAGACACACCAGATGGCCTGATGCTGAATTTGCACTTCCAGTTCTTGTTCTTCCTAGGCAGCTGTAGTGTATATTTGTATCTTCACATGGAAAGTACTTGAGTGCATAATCCTTAGGTATTCCCTAATTGAAAAAAGGGCATAATGTGATAGTAATACTGTTAACCTTGTTTAAGTAATAGCTGAAGTACTCAGGACTTAAGAAGTTAAGACTGTCACAAATGCAAAACTGTTCTAATGCACATGAGTTTAACTGCAAAAATAAGGCAACAATACTTTCGATTTAGTAATGTAATGCATTTTGTCAAAACTTATCTTTGAGAGGTACATAGCTAATAACAATGAGTAATTCACACAACATTCAAATGGTAAAACTAGCGTACCAGACGACTATGCTGTATCACGTTGCTCTTCTTTATCACTACAACAAGCACCGGAATTTCAGGTCGAATTTTCTCTACAAGTGCATTTATTTCGAACGCCTGTGCCTCTGTAAGATCATAACGCCCTGATAGAACATAATCTTCTGAATGTAGCTGATGATTATCTGATTCCTCGGAATCATCCAGATATGTACTTTCTTCTTCTGCAAAAAAAATCAACAGTTAGATAGCATGTGGTGGAGGATGACCGATTCAATTTAAGATCACAACTTAACCTGAAAATTCCTCAGAAGTATAAGATAGTGTAGGCGTTTTTGTTAAATTACAATAACGGCATGAGCTTCCTTTTGGGCATCCATCTGAATCTGATCCTTTGCCGGCAGACGACTGAGTAGTACCATCACGAGAACTGCTCAAGTTATCAGCGTCATGTCTACTTGGTTTTTTAACATCAGAGGCAGTTTCCTTCCCAACACAGGACAAGGCTTTTTCCGTACCATTGGAATCAAATATCGTAACCTGAAAGCGAGCGTTTCCTAGGTATTGAAACATCAAGGAATAGTTCTCTTTGATTTGATTGGCATCAACGAATGCCGTCCATCCAGATTTCAGGATTGTTCTGTTCATATTCTCAGTAACTCGGACATCATATGTGTTACCATTAGGGGCTTCTAGTTTGATGGTTCCCGAGATCTTTCCTCCAAAACAATTAACAAACCACTCTGGTATGACCTGTAACAAGCAGTAATGGGTGAAAAAACATAGAATGAGGCAGTGAAAAAACTCAGGAAACACACTGAATAAGGAAAGATTTTAGTTGCTCACCATGCTATGCATGAAGTTTCCATTAATCTGTCTTATGAACCTACGCTTGCTTTGGCAGCAGTCGCATGGATTGCTCATATTGGATACGTCCTGTAAAATGAATCATATATTATGTCAGGTGGCATTATTCATTGCGTATGTAGTGCTATCCAAAAATCACTCAAGATTCATAACGATGCCATTTAATACTTCTCTAATGATAACAATAGCAAAGAAGACATTGTGAACTCTAGAAACTAATTCTTCCTATGCAACCTGTTATGATTGTCATGTAAGAAGAAAAAAATCAACAGAAAAATAAAAACAGATACTGCTGCTATATGCAGGTGTAGTAGAAGATAATATGCATGACTAGATTGCAAACAAAAAGAGCAACTTAGCAGAAGAAGCTCGACACAGAACTAATGGTTACGGCAGTGTATCAGAATTGTCAAGGGAGTGGTGGTCCGGGCTTATGAAGACAGCATCCAGAGGGACTGAAAGGGCACACACAGGTCAAAAGTAACTCATTCATGGAAGGAGCTGCATCCTTGGGGTTATGTTAGCATCCATTGCATGCAGCCTTTCTCATATTCCCAATACATCCTATAAGATTTAATTGGAGACTTCTCATATTTGCAAGGCATGCATTAACAGCGTGTACACTATTCTCTCCTGCCCAAGATAATAATAAAATAACCATGTCATGTTCAACCTCCTGATTTACCAATAACAATACTGTGAGAAACTTCCAACACTTCTCAAATCAAAGATAGAAAGCCAGGCCCTTTCCAAAGGTACTTTGCTCATACGTGAAAAAATTGCAAGTTAAGTACTTCTTGTCTTTGTGGATAATGCTACTGTTATATCAGAGCTTGAACCTATGAACTTCAACCCATATGCTTCTAACGTATTCCAGTTATTCTTTTCATTTATTATAAACCATTTCGAATGTGTCGAGGTCTAGGTCCATAAATATCAATTTCAAATGATATCAACTAGCAGCTCTGCTTTAAAAAGTTACATTACTGAAATGCCAACTCAATAAACAAAAATGGATGTGCAGCTCGGGAAAAGTAATCAGAGAGCATCATCGTAAAATCAAATTTGTATAGTTCACATCAGTTATATTAATAGAAAACTATTGAAAACACACTGGACAAAGTGATAACAGTAACCCGCAAAAATAGGGCGATACAAATAAATCCGCAAACTAGAAAAATTTCATGACCCTATTAGAGTGACACGACCAATACAAAATTCATAAAAATTCGATGCACACACCACGTATAGGAACAAAAACATAATAAGGAGTCAGTGGTTCTCAAATCCTTAAATTTTAAACTAAACACATTTTCGACTAGGTAATACTGCCAGAGAGGCGGTGTTGAATTTGTAAACAGACAGCCTATACAAATTCTAACAATGTCCAGCTTCACTAAACCGAGGGCGTGAAAAGGGTGGAAATCCATAGTACACAGTTTAATTATATCATGGATTCTACCCAAAGCCAATCTATTGCTCAGTTGCTAAAAACAAGATTGAATTTCGGATCGCCTTTTTTCCAGACGTTATGTTTGCATCCAACGGTATTTTTTTCTATTTGGCAGGGGGCCTGTTTTAAGGGGCTGGCTCAAATGCCCAGTAAGGAGAAAAATTGTTTCTCGGGTCAGACAAAATAACAATCGAAAAATGGTTCAATGGGCTGCACCACCAGATAGAATAACACTTTTTTCGACTTACCCTTCTTTTTAATTAGCAAGGAAAGGAACAAATAGAAATATAAAATAATTCACAATCATACATGAAAAGAATGGAAATATAAACTAGTGCAATAAGCTTGGTGTTGTTGATTTGTGATCCAAATTTATATGAAGACTATGCAGATAAAAATCTAAATTCTGTATGAGCGGAGGAGAGGCCCGTCGCCGGTAGGTTTGGGCTTCCGCTGATAAGATAAAGCTAGGTCACCGTCTCTTTATATACCGCTTGTAAGCCGCTTCACGGGATAAGATATTTGAGATGATGTGGAAGGCTGATGAGGTGGCATAGATGCATGTTGAGAGAAATCCTTGTGGTGGGGATTAGCTATTTATATATAGAAGATTCACTAGCATTTGTAACCTCTCCTGAGGCTAGCGCCCGTGGTTTTTTCTCTTCTCTTTGAATAGTTTTTCCACATGAAAATCTTGTATCCCCTGTATTGATCTTGCTCTTTTCTTTGTTTATTATCTGTCGTGTATAACACTTGGAATGTGACTGAAACAGTAGGTAATGTACGGTCATAGAATATGTGTGCGCTTAAACGAAAATAATCTCATCATTTTCTCCCAATCGAATTGGCTGAACAATCTCATACACAAACGACTCTTATCCTTCTCTTTGAGGTGTGGTCTTCTCTGCAGATGGTGTAACCTAAATAGCGGACAAGAATTGGAAAAATTGTACACGACAAGAATGCACAAGAAAGGAAACAGGTAAGAAACTACTTAATTATATGGCAGACCAGCTAGCCATTTATAGAAATACCACTCTTCAGTCTTCACAAATCCACACTACGGAGTCTATTTGATGCTAATTACCTACATGCGTATACCGCTTCTTTAGACTAGTTGCTCCAAGTGGATCATAAAAAAAGGGTACAAGTAGCTAATAACTAATGCGTTCTGAACTGTTAGTGTTCTCTAAATCTGAAAAACACCATAGATGCGCCCCGAGGTGCAGCAAGAACTAAACGAGCTAATAGCACGTTGCCAAGATCCAAAGCTTGTTCCAACTACAGTTAACAAACACGCACAGGCGCTCAGAGACACTTCTCACAGTCAGAACAAGTGAACAACTAAGAAACCCCGAAAATAACATTAAGGAACTAAAACTGTCAAAAAATATACAGAAGAGATGATACATTGTCCAAAAATATGCAGAAACAAAAGCAGATCATTTCCCCCAGGTGGAACATCTCATCGAACTACTCCGAAATCAAATCGGTGACCTCAGGAAAAAAAACCAGTTGAAAAAACCCCAGTTGAATCGCCTGACAGAAAAACCCCAATCGGCTCACTTGCCTCACCTGCAGCCGAGGCCGTCTCTGTAACACCGGCGACGAAACGGAGAGCAGAAAAAGGGGTCGGCAGACGATCGAGGCCGCCGCTGCAGCGCCGGCGACGAGGCGGAGACCGGCGAGGGTTTTTGGGCACGATCGAGGAAGTAGGAAATGGACAAAGCGCCACGTACGACGAGGAGTAGGAGGTGCAGAAGAACTACGCGTGGAAGAAGCCAGGAGCAGGGAAGAAGGGCGGAAATGCTGGCGAGACTTACACCGGCCTGAAGTCGCCGGTGGAGTCGCCTCCAGCTCTTCTCCCCCTGTGTCAGAACGCGAAGAGCGAGAGAACCTGAAAGTCGGGATAAGAAGGACCCAAATTTATGAAGTTTGAAGTTCTATGGACGGTATAACTCCACTCTTCATTGCGTTAGAAAGAAACGCCTTCATTATAGTTTTTTTTTTTCTCGAAGCATACTCCTATCGGTAAGACTAGCAACAACAAAAAATAACTTTACTCACAAATTGTATCCGACATAAATAAGCAAATTCACTTTTAATGTTACGTCGATAATTGTATCCAACACTCCCGTGTTGGATACAATTTGCAAGTTCTACCCCAATCTAGTCTACCCAGAAGATGTTCGGCGGTTTGCTCGTTGGTATAAAAATGCCACAAACACTCTTCGATGACTAGATATGTGCATTTATATGGCTGTTATTGTATTACTTTGATGCCGTAGATCATGGTGGATAGATGAAGTGATGAACATGCACCCGCCGAGTTCGAAAAATACCTCCAAATACATCATGAAATTCATGATCGAGTTGTTCATGCTCAACTCCAAAAAGATTTGATTGACCGGATCTAGATCCATAAAGCTAACGAGTAGTTCTCATTTGATTTCTTGCGTCATAAGAGTAATCCAATTTTAGGATTATCGCATTTTAATATAATTTAAATTAAATTCTGAACGATGTCATTTGAATATTTTTAAGGGTTATATTTAGTTAGCAATAATTTGTGTGTCGAAAAGATAAATGGCCACACTGAAGAAAAACAACCCATACCGAACATGTCTTTATCCGTTTTGGGGCTCGTTGGGTGCAGCGGGCGGCAGGCCGTCCCAAACAAACAAAAATGATAGATTATACCGACACAATTCGGTAGAGCCGTTGGAGTTTCAATAAGAATCAAACAAAGCTATGCACTTAATTTTAATTATCTAACCAACAAACTTCTTATTTTAATACACTAACCAACAAATTGTTTGCATTTTTATTTAAACAACTCTATTTTATGTCCTAGCGTATAGGGTATAGAATCGAATATTACTACTATTTATTCTAGGGTGAAACTTTACCACATCCTTCTACCCAACCGTTTTTTTTTTTTGAGAACACAGTACAACACAGACGCTCACAAATACGCACATACACTCACCCCTATGAACGCACGCACGCACACCCTACCCCTATGAGCACCTCTGAAGGACTGAGCCGGCAGATCTTGAGGTTGACGAAGTCACCACAGGCGCCTCGCTGTTGACGGGCACGTCACCTACCACTGAAAGAATAGCGCCGGATAATCCTGGAATAAATCCAGGTAAATGCAAACGCCCATGCCAAGTCTAGGACTTGAACCTGGGTGGGCTGGTTCCACCACAGGGAACCCAACCATCAGAGCCAAGCTCCGTTTGCTACCCAACCGTTAAGACCGTGTTCTCTCCTTACATATAACCTCTAGTGTTTCCATTCTTTTTAGAAAAAATCTTGCTACAGATCTACGGGCAATGAAGCTAGCTTCAATTCACACAGTTATTTTAAAATGCCAGTTACCAATATATTGCAAATGGAGTCCGCTTTCAGTAAGTATCTATATTCCAATAGTGGTCGATAATGAATCGTTATATACATCCCCGTAACACTCAGCGAAATCACACACCTTACTCTATCGCCACTCTCTCCCCACATTTGGACGCGGCACGACGGTGGCGCTCGAGGTGATTTAGATGTCTCACGTCTTATCCCCGTGTGAGAAAGCACATCCATCGTGTCAAGGCACTAGAGTTACACATTATCCGCTGCTATTCGTCCAGATCTAGTCGCACCGGGTAGGAGGTGATCCATGAGTAGAGATCAAAGCAGAAGCCTGTCATCGCTGGGCGTATCACTAGATCAGAACGATACTAATCACGCCCCTTTATGGAAACGGCAGAAATAAAGTCGATACAGTAACATTAACATAAGCCATGGGTAAAAAGTATATATGTGGCTAATGAGGCATTACAGAAATCAGCCTCACCCACATCAGCAACAGTTAAAATTCAAAAATTGTTTCTGATGTTTTTTCATCACGCCGAGGCAAGGCATCAGCTACGGTGTTCAGACGTCCAGGACAGTAAACCACACTAAAATCGTAGCCAAAAAGTTTGCTCAACCCATTGATGTCGTGGAATGGCGTTGATCCAAGATGAAATTCAACCTGTAATGGTCGGTGCGAGCGGCACGACACTTAACTTCATGATCAGATATATTTCTTGAATATTATCCATATCTTTGATGTTATCTCGATGCATTATTTGTAATCATATATATGCTATGGCTAAGTATTATGTCTAGATCTTCAGAAGGAGTGGTGTATGATAGTAGTTTTGACCCTGCGGTGTTCTATATCTCGGAGACGGTAAAGGGCAAGACATACAATGTGTTGTTATTGCTAAGGGTAAAATAATGATTTTTTTTAGCACATTTGGATGGTGTATTTAATGTTTACATTGTGTAATCTTGCTTAAGGCGATACTCTGTTTCTATTAACTTAATACTTTGAGATCCATACTGGATAGCGATATTGTGGTGGAGTCTTAGTTATAAATGTTGTTGGATATTTTGCACGTAATGCACATATGAATAATGTCATGAATAATCATAGTCAAAGATGAGTATAATTTAACTGTAAAAACCGTCCAAACCACAGTTCGACCGGCGGTTTTTGGAGGCTAACCGGGCAGATCGAGCCTGCGACCTCCCCATGTCGCGTTGAACCAATGATTATGTGCTAGCTGTTAGATATCATGTATAGGTGTGTGCGTGGGTCTGGTATTGTGATACGGTGTAGTACACCGATCACATATCTCTCTTTGTATCCTCGCTGTATACGCCTTCGGAGGCTTTCCGATCCTATATAACACGTAACACGAGCCCCCAACAGGGCATCGTTTCCCGCAACTCTGATATGGTATCAGAGCACCCTCTTCCATGACCTAGCTGCGATACCGCCACCGCCGCCACACCTCCTATTCAACTTCCCACACGGGGAAATTTTCTTCTCTGGAAGGCCCTTGTGTTTCCTGCGTTTCGCGGAGCCAATGTCATGGGCTTGCTTGTTGGCACCGACCGTGCGCCGCCCAAAACCACTGAGGTAGAAAATGAGGAAAAGAAGAAGATCACGGTGGAGAACCCTGTGTACCTTGTCTGGATTGCACGGGATCAGCAAGTGCTGCGATTCTTGTTGAACTCGTTGTCACCGGACATCCTCTCTCATGTCCTCGGGATGAACTCCATAGCTGAAGCTTGGGCCGCCCTCACCTCCATGTTCTCCACTGCATCAAGGACAAAGGTACAACATCTCAGATCTGCTCTCAATGACACAAAGAAGGGCAATATGCATGTGCATCAATACTTCACAAAAATGAAAGGCTTCGCATCTGAACTAGCTGCTGCTGGTAAACCGCTTGAGGATGATGAGCTGATAGGATATTTACTTCATGGGCTTGATGGGTCATATAATGCACTTGTTACTGCTATTGAAGGCAACCCCGCCACCACTCTTGATGATTTATTTGGGTTGATGTCCTCTTATGATATGCGCAATGACAATACTGATGAACCTCCTGAAGTTTTTTCTTCGTCTGCAAATGCTGCTAGTTGTGGCCGTGAGTTTGGCCGTGACCGTGACCGTGATAACCGCTCCCGTGGTCGCCGTGATAACAGCAATGACCGTGGCCGTGGAGATCAGCGCACAGGTGGGCGCCGTGATGGTGATAGAGGTGGATCTCGAGATTATCATGACCGCCGTGATGATCGTGACTATCGTGATCACCGTGATGCTCGGGATCGCCGTGATGACCGCCGTGATGATCGTGACTACCGTGACCGTCGTGATGATCGTGACTACCGTGATCGCCGTGATGCTCGGGATCGCCGTGATCGCCGTGATGGTGGTGATCGTCGCTCTGATGGCCGTCGAGGAGATGGAGGACAGGGTCGCTCCCGGCAGTACCGCGGTCGAGCTCCAACTCCTTACATTGATATCACACACTACAACCGAACTGACTTTTTGTGACACGGTCATTTTGTCACTTATTAACGAAATTTGTCACGGATTACCCCCTCGTGACGACATTAGGGCGTCACTAAGCCCGTCACAAAATCCTCGTCACAGATTACAAAATAGTGACGCCACGACAAAATCGCGTCACGCATTATGGCTCATCGGTGACGCGTTTTTTCACGTCACGCATTGATGGAATGCATGACAAAATTATTTGTCACTGTTCATTCGTAAATTTGTCACCGATGAACGCAATGCGTGACAAAAATCGTGTCATTGATTGGTTCGTTAGCGGTCAAAGCTGTTGACCTGTCGGTCAATGAAGATGATGTGGTCGTTTACGTGGCTGTTGACGAGGATGCTGACGTGGATGCTGACATGTGGCTGTTGAGGTGGCACTCGACGTGTCTGTTGACGTGTATGCTGACATGTGGGTCCGTTCTCTGCTGACGTGGCATTACGTAAAATGGGTCCACACAATGCTGACATGTGGGACCCTCTGGTTTGCTGACATGTGGGACCCACCGGTTTGCTGATGTGTGGGACCCACCGGTTTGTTGACGTGTGGGACAGAAGGCTGTGACGCTTAACAAATTTTGTCACGGTTGTTAGCCGAAGGAAAATTTTCAATATTTGCAAATTTTGAGGCAATTTGTAAATAAAAAGAATTCAAATGAACCATTTGGAAATGTACCGATAAAACATTATTGCACTTATAATTCAGGCACACAAAATACTTAATGTCTGATTGACACCAACTGTTACGATAGCACACGAAAATGAAAGAAAGTAGGCATAAATGTGGATGAAATCAAGTTTTCATGAAGAAAACACTACTGGCGGGCAAGGTTTGCTGCTTATTTGGTCAACTAGGTGATTTACACGTCCTGAGGAGATAACCAAGAAGTGCATCCATCTCTTGCTGCCTCGATTTTATTTCATAAGTCATGTCATCATAGGCCTTGTGGAAAGCTTCATATTCTGTGTGTTTCCTTTTCAGGTCTTCAGTTCTTTCTTCCACGGCCTGTATCCTTGCGTGCAGTTGCTGGTACCTTGGAGATGTAGGTAAGGACTGTTGCTCATGATCTTCTAGTATTCCTTCAAACTCTGGGATGATTGCAGATGTCATGCTAGATGTAGTCCCCAAGTCTGACAGGAAAATGCCTTTCATTCTGCGTTTCTTGAGGACATCTTCACAAATCTGCTGATCAGTTCGGGGAGGCTCATCTTTCATGTGTGGACCCATTTTTGCAAGGATCATTTCATCCTGCCATAAGATATGACTATTTTTTTGTCAGGTGCAAGAAACATTACGTAATAATGCTACATGAAAATGTAAACATTTTACTTACATAAGCAGCTTGTGCATCCTTGCTCATGATACCAGCACTGTTTGTTTTGGTTATTTTAAAAACTTCAATAGGAGTTGCTTCGCGCGTCTCAGTAATCTTGAAGACAGGAGGAACCTATAAGGGTTACGAAACAGGTAAATAAGAAGAGTATATGAAAAATTTAGTGAAGAGGTAAGGTTTTCAGAGGAATAGCCAGTTACTGCACATACGTCGCCACCATAGATGCTCCTTATGAAGGTACTTGTCGCACCTAATTGGTTCAATTCATACCTCCCCTGAATTGCATAGTTTACCATAAAGTTAAAATATATTAGTGCTCAAGTTATAAGTGCAATAATTAGGTACAACTGAATTTTACTGATAAGTATACACTGCATATTCCTCGCTAGCATCCTTGCTTGTAGAGCGACTTGTCTCACCTATCTGGTTCATTGTACTCTTCCCGTCGATTGCCTAGTAAGCCATGAAGTAAAAACATATGAATACACAAGCTATAACTGAACAAACATGAGTTATAAAATCATGGTGTCGCACAAAACATACTGAATCGTAGTACATCCAGTGCGGTCCAGGAGCCTTCTTCTTTCGGGTGCTTGAACCACCGTAGACAAAAGTTCTTGCTTGATACGTCTCAAACGTATCTATAATTTTTGATGTTCCATGCTTGTTTTATACCAATCGCTACATGTTTTGCATCTACTTTATACCACTTTTATACATTTTTTGGGACTAACCTATTAACAAGATGCCGAAGTGTCAGTTCCTATTTTCTGCTATTTTTGTATTCCAGAAAAGCTAGTCTGGAAATATTCTCGGAATTGGACGAAACTACACGGGAGTCCCTATTTTACCAGAACACATCTGACGGACCAAAGAGGCGACGGAGAGGCGCCACGTGGGCCCCACACGTGGCCAGGGCGCGGGCCCCCCTTCTGCCGCGCCCTGGGGTGGTGTGGGCCCACAGGCCTCTCCAGCCGCCGCCCTTTCGCCTACTTATTCCCCCCGACGCGAAAACCCTAAGTGCCTGAGCAAATATCCACGAAAAGTTCCAGAGACGCCGCCGTCGTCAACCCTAGCTCGGGAGGGTTCAGAACCTCTTCCCGGCACCCTGCCGAAGAGGGGAATCGTCACCGGAGGCTTCTACATCGCCATGCCTGCCTCCGGAGTGATGCGTGAGTAGTTCATCCTTGGACTACGGGTCCATAGCAGTAGCTAGATGGTTGTCTCTCCACTTTGTGCCATCATGTTTAGATCTTGTGAGCTGCCCTACATGATCAAGATCATATTATTGTAATGCTACATGTTGTGTTTGCTGGGATCCGATGAATATTGAATATTATGTCAAGTTGATTATCAATCTATCTTATATGTTATTTAAGATCTTGCATGCTTTCCGTTACTCGTAGATGCTTTGGCCAAGTAGATGCTTGTAACTCCAAGAGAGAGTATTTATGCTAGATAGTGGGTTCATGTCTCCGTTTAACCTGGGACAGTGACAGAAAGTTCTAAGGTTGTGGATGTGCTGTTGCCACTAGGGATAACCTAACGATGCTATGTCCACGGACATATGTGTTTGTTTACATTACGCACTTTACTTAATGCAATTATCCGTTGCTTGCAACTTAATACCAATGGGGACTCGGATGACAACCCGGCGGTGGATTATTAGTCATAGATGCTGTTGGATAACGATCTATGTATTATGTCGTAATGCCCAATTAAATATCATAGTAGTCAACATGTCATGTATATGCATTGTCATGCGCTCACTATTCGTCAATTGCCCAGCTGTAATTTGTTCACCCAACATGTTAGTTATCTTTTATGGAGAGACACCACTAGTGAACTGTGGACCCCGGTCCATTCTTTTACACTGATTAAACAACCACAAACTGCAAACTGTTCCTTTTTCATTCTCTGCAATTTAATACTCATTTTCCACACCATACGTTTAATCCTTTGTTTTCAGCAAGCCAGTGAGATTGACAACCTCACTGTTTCGTTGGGGCAAAGTAGTTTGATTGTGTTGTGTGCAGATTCCACGTCAACAGTCCAGACTCCATCAACAACACTATTTTTCTGGCGCCGTTGACAACCTTCTGAAGAGTTGCTGCTCCTACTGGTTCGATAACCTTGGTTTCTTTCTGAGGGAAAACTTGCTGCTGACTACATCATACCTTCCTCTTGGGGTCTCCCAACGAACGTGTGTTTCACGTCATCAAGCTATTTTTCTGGCGCCGTTGCCGGGGAGTGGAAGCACTTCGGTTCAGCAGACTCCTATCTCCCCTTCGACGCCTATTTTTCTGGCGCCGTTGCCGGGGAGACAGCAGTCTTCTGCAAGGGGAGTTTCACGCTTCCAATCTCTTTACTTTGTTTTTGTCTTGCTTAGTTTATTTTATTTTATCTTGTTTGCTTTCAATTATCAAAAAACAAAAAAATTAGTTACTTGCATTTAGTTTATTTTCGTTTTGTTTCTGTTAGTTATTATGTCTAGCTCTTTACTTGCTATCAATGGTTACTTTCCTTGAAACTAGTCCTATGGCTGAAAACAACATGAGAGAGCTTTATGAAATTTATCTTGAGTTGGGACATGAAGTGTTTGAAGAGAAAATTAAAAAGCCTATGGAAATTTATTTGCATAACAATCATGATAGTAGCAATGTTATTAGCATACATTCTTTGAACACCATTATTGCTAATGCCATGGAAAGCTCTAAGCTTGGGGAAGCTGGTTTTGATAAAAATGTTATTTTTAGTCCCCTAGCTTTGGAGGAGGAAGAATGCTATATTGTCGAATGTGATGATTCTATTGAAATATCTCTTTTGATAAATTTGAAGTAAACACCTTGACTCAGTAAAAGGAAATTGCAGAAAGTAAAAATGTGCTCCCTAATGTTATATATGATAATGCTCTTGATGATGGTCCTATATTGCCTAATGATATTAATTTTACTACTATTGTCAAAAGTGGGTTTGATAACCCCACTATTTTGAGCTTAATAAAAATTATGCGTTTGTAGATCATGAAAAGCATGCTTTATGTGATAGTTATATTGTTGAGTTTGTTCATGATGCTACTGAAAATTATTTTGAGAGAGGAAAATATGGTTATAGAAATCTTCATGTTATTAAATTTCCTCTCTTTATGATGAAAGTTTTGAGCTTTCTCTTGTGTTGCTTCTATATGATTTTTGCTTTAAGACCTAATGGTCCGTTGAAAGTTTTGAAGTTGCACTTGTTTTGCCTTCCTATGCTAGTCACTTTGTGCTTAATTGACTTGTTTTCTTACAAGACTCCTATGCATAGGAAGAGTGTTAGATTTAAACATGTTTTATATATGCTCTTGATGCTCTCTTTTATGTTTCAACTCTCATCTTTATGTGAGCATCATAAAAATCACTATGCCTAGCTAAAAGGCATTAAAGAAAGCGCTTTTGGGAGGCAACCCATTATCTTTTATTTTCAGTATTAGTCAAGGAGTTTGTTTACTTCTGTAGCAACTCCTTTGTATCTTTATTTTCTCGCATTGTTGTGCCAAGAGTAGCCTCTAATGATAAGATGATGCTTAATTTTGATTGCTGCGCAGAAACAGATTTTTGCTGTTCACTGTACGAAATTCCTAAAATCACCAGATTGTTAAAAAATCTGAAATTTTTGTGCGTAATCTTTATGAATGTCTGAAACTTTCATTAGTTCAGAGTTTCTCGATCTGAGCGTCGTAAGTGCCTCGAAAAAATTCGTCTTTGCGGACTGTTCTGTTTTAGACAGATTATGCCTTTTTATTTTTCGCATTCTCTCTTTTACTAGTGTTGAGTGAAATTCTTTTTTGGGTGGAAGAGCTTCACATAACATCAGTGGCTGTAGCTAATGTTTAAAGTAACAAATCATATTGCGTCTTTACAGAACATGTGAATTTTTGATTATGCACTAACCCTCTAATGAGATCTACTTTGAGTTTGGTGTGACGGAAGTTTTCAAGGGTCAAGAGAGAAGGATGATATAATAGGATCAAGAAGAGTGAAGAGCTTAAGCTTGGGGAGGCTCCCATGGATCTCCCCAGCATATTTCAAGAAGACTCAAGCGTCTAAGCTTGGGGATGCCCAAGGCATCCCCTTCTTCATCGTCAAAATTATCAGGTCATCTCTAGTGAAACTATATTTTAATTCTTTCACATCATATGTGCTTTTCTTGGAGCGTCTGTGTGCTTTTTATTTTCAGTATTGCATTTTTATTTTCAATAAAGCTTGACTGGACCCTAGCATTCTTGATTGGGAGAGAGACACGCTCCGCTTTTTCATGAGAATACTCCTATTCTTCACTTATATTTGTTGAGTATTCATATCTAGCGCTGTTCAGCTTTTAGCTCTTGTTTTCATGTATCTCTTGTCAGAGCTATTAGCTTTCTTTTGTAGAAAGTACTCTCTTGCTTCACTTATATTTGTTTGGAGAGTTGATGAAATAAATTGATTGGTGTTTGGTTGGTTCAGAAAATGTTGCATGTGGTAATTGGTATAAGGAAAAACTTGCTTAATCTTGTAGATCACTAAAATGGATAACTTGATGCTTGTCAATTGTTTTGAGTTAACAAGTAGATCATGATTAAATTGTGCATCACATGAGTTAAGCCTATTAGTGAAGAACTACCGTAAAGCTTGTTGAAAATTTGGTTTGCATCAGTGGTACCTCTAAGGTCTAGATATTTTCTAATAACAGGGTTTGGTTAACAAGGAAGACGGTATGAAGTCTTATAACGTTTGCAATATGTTTGTCATATAAAACTTGGTGTACGGGTTGATATTCTTGTTTGCTTACATAACCTTGCTAGCCTAAACTCTGTACTGAGAGGGAATGCTTCTCGTGCATCCAAATCCTTGAGCCAAAATCCATGCCATTTGTGTCCACCATAACTACCTATATGTGGTATTTCCTTGCCACTCCAAGTAAATTTTTCATGTGCTACCTTTAAATTATTCAAAATGTTATTATTCCCTTTTTGTGTCAATGTTTACTAGCTCATGAGGAATTAGTGTGGTTATTCTTTATTCTATTTGTCGAGTGGACTTTTACACCTGGACTAGTGGCATATACATCCGCTTATCCAATAACTTGCAAAAAGAGCTGGCAACGGGGTGCCCAGTCCCAATTAATTACAACTTTAACCAATTAATTCTCTTCACACTTTTGCCCTGATTCATCAGTAAGCAATGACAAACAGTGAAATACCTGAATGTGTGTAAACCAAAGAGAAAGAGGGATGATCTGCCTTGCTGGTAGAAATAACGTCCTTCATGGGAGCCGCTCTTAAAAGTCCGTTCGACAGGTAGAATACTGTTCTCACCCGCTACCATTCGTTGACAATTAACAAACACCTCTCAAAAATAGATACTCCTCCATGGTATGTGATTGATGGAAGGCACCCGAGGATTCGGTTAGCCATGGCTTGTGTTAGCAAGGTTGGGAGGAGTATCAAATATTTTATGCAATCTCTATATGCTTTCAAAAACCTAAAAGCTCTAGCACATGATTTAATCCCTGCTTCCCTCTGCGAAGGGCCTTTCTTTTACTTTTATGTTGAGTCAGTTTTCCTATTCTTTCTGTCTTCCACAAGCAAACACTAGTGTCAATTTGTTACAACATGCGTTATATGCAATGTATTGGACTTGTTATACTACTTTGTGTTGACAATATCCATGAGATAAATATGTTGAAAGTTGAAGCAAATGCTGAAACTAAATTCTTCCTTTGTGTTGATTAAATACCTTTTGTTAGAAACTATTGCTTTATGAGTTAACACTTATGCAAAACTGTTTGATGCTTGTCTCGAAAGTACTATTCATGAAAACGTTTAGCTTGTGTGATTCATTGTTTACTCATTATCTATTTGATAGCAAATTATAGACCATTGACTTGGATCACTTCATTCATTTACATGTGCCTTGCAATATGATCAAGATTATGATAGTAGCATGTCACCTCAAAAATTATCTTGTTTTTATCGTTTACCTACTCGAGGACGAGTAGGAACTAAGCTTGGGGATGCTGATACGTCTCAAACGTATCTATAATTTTTGATGTTCCATGCTTGTTTTATACCAATTGCTACATGTTTTGCATCTACTTTATATCACTTTTATACATTTTTTGGGACTAACCTATTAACAAGATGCCGAAGTGCCAGTTCCTGTTTTCTGCTGTTTTTGTATTCCAGAAAAGCTAGTCTGGAAATATTCTCGGAATTGGACGAAACTACACGGGGTCCCTATTTTACCAGAACACCTGACGGACCAAAGAGCGAGGAGAGGGCCACGGGGCCCCACACGCCAGGGCGCGGGCCCCCCTCTGCCGCGCCCTGGGGTGGTGTGGGCCCCGGGCCTCTCCAGCCGCCGCCCTTTCGCCTACTTATTCCCCCCGACGCGAAAACCCTAAGTACCTGAGCAAATATCCACGAAAAGTTCCAGAGACGCCGCCGTCGTCAACCCTAGCTCGGGAGGGTTCAGAACCTCTTCCCGGCACCCTGCCGGAGAGGGGAATCGTCACCGGAGGCTTCTACATCGCCATGCCTGCCTCCGGAGTGATGCGTGAGTAGTTCATCCTTGGACTACGGGTCCATAGCAGTAGCTAGATGGTTGTCTCTCCACTTTGTGCCATCATGTTTAGATCTTGTGAGCTGCCCTACATGATCAAGATCATATTATTGTAATGCTACATGTTGTGTTTGCTGGGATCCGATGAATATTGAATATTATGTCAAGTTGATTATCAATCTATCTTATATGTTATTTAAGATCTTGCATGCTTTCCGTTACTCGTAGATGCTTTGGCCAAGTAGATGCTTGTAACTCCAAGAGAGAGTATTTATGCTAGATAGTGGGTTCATGTCTCCGTTTAACCTGGGACAGTGACAGAAAGTTCTAAGGTTGTGGATGTGCTGTTGCCACTAGGGATAACCTAACGATGCTATGTCCACGGACATATGTGTTTGTTTACATTACGCACTTTACTTAATGCAATTATCCGTTGCTTGCAACTTAATACCAATGGGGACTCGGATGACAACCCGGCGGTGGATTATTAGTCATAGATGCTGTTGGATAACGATCTATGTATTATGTCGTAATGCCCAATTAAATATCATAGTAGTCAACATGTCATGTATATGCATTGTCATGCGCTCACTATTCGTCAATTGCCCAGCTGTAATTTGTTCACCCAACATGTTAGTTATCTTTTATGGAGAGACACCACTAGTGAACTGTGGACCCCGGTCCATTCTTTTACACTGATTAAACAACCACAAACTGCAAACTGTTCCTTTTTCATTCTCTGCAATTTAATACTCATTTTCCACACCATACGTTTAATCCTTTGTTTTCAGCAAGCCAGTGAGATTGACAACCTCACTGTTTCGTTGGGGCAAAGTAGTTTGATTGTGTTGTGTGCAGATTCCACGTCAACAGTCCAGACTCCATCAACAACACTATTTTTCTGGCGCCGTTGACAACCTTCTGAAGAGTTGCTGCTCCTACTGGTTCGATAACCTTGGTTTCTTTCTGAGGGAAAACTTGCTGCTGACTACATCATACCTTCCTCTTGGGGTCTCCCAACGAACGTGTGTTTCACGTCATCATTGCTATAGAGTCAAAATCTTGCATTTGTTCACCATTTCCTTCAGCTTGCTTCTTCAGTAGTGCAGACATACGAGAAGCATTCTGTTCCATCGCTAGCTTCCTAATTTTCTCATATGCAACTTCTGATATGTCTTCATTACCTGAAATAAAAGAAAGTGAATAATTTTATATGCATATACATTTATTGATGGCACATAGCTTAAAACATGACAACTATCTATTCAGATGTCTATGTTTCTGAACTGACACAACTATCGTAGCATATAATCCAATAGTACGAGGTCCGTGCAGAACTATAAGACTGACAGACAAAGGTTCAGTTTCAGAGCGACACTTTTACTGTAGCTCATCTAGCTGTTGTCGCTGTCTGTTTCAGTTTCATTTAGGTTCAGTATTAGTCTGAATAAACGTGGCATTTTTAACAGACTTACAGAAAATAAATCATGACGGCAACTTGCACGGATCTCAAACATGATACTTGGTCTACCCATCTGAACCAACTAAAATCCATGAAACCCAACAGTACTTGACCATTACCTATACGACTGTGAAAAAAATGATTTCTTTAACGATTGTGATGACTTGATACGTAATAAGGAGCGTGCAATAACAACCATTTGTAGCAGATATGATCTTGCAAATATAACTGGTAAACTCATGGTGTTTACCCGAATCAACAAAATATCACAAATATGCATAGATCTATATGGAATAGAAGATGAGAGGGAAAGAGGTTGACTGAACAACCCCTACTACAAGAAATTTGATCTTTACCAGGGCTGCCGGTGTTCTCCTGCGTATTCATGCCGGGGTTCTCCTCCAGAATGTTGCCGTCCATGTCGGTCGTCAGGTCGATCGGATTGTTGCGGTCGAACATTTTCCACCGCCGGGGCAGACGGATCTAGGGTGATGAAGAGGATGAGGTAGGCGAGATTAGATCTTCGAGAGGAGAGGGAGGATGATACAAATGGAAGGTGTGGTACGAGATCGTGGGTTCTGGCGATACGAGGGGCGTATTTAGGGGTGGGTGGGTGCGCGGGACGGTTTCGTTTGAGCCGAAAAAAAGGGAGGGAACGGGGATAATTTTAAATAAAGGAGGGAACAAAAAAATTAAACCAGAAAGGAGGGAACGTACTGTTTTTTGTACAAACGAAATAAAATTTTCCCATCTAAACTAGGTGTGCTTGCAAATTGAGCAGAGATTTTTTGTGAGTGTTCATTCACACATACTAGGTGTGCTTGCAATTTTTCAGAATTTTCTGACATGTGAACTTGTGTCAATCATTTTGTAAGGACGAAAAAGGCCGAAAATTAAATTAATGCATGAAAAGTTGTAAATTGCATATAAAAGTAAGGTACACTTATGAGGGCATTTTGGGTATTATGGTCATAACGTTGACACCGAAAGGTGGGTAAACCCTATCAAGATGTGTGTTTTGGTTTAGCATGAACATTGTTGCAGACAAGGATCATGATTGTGGGCTTTCTTTTTAGCATAGCACTTGTGAAACCTAATGGGGTCAAAACAACACATGGGTTTGGTCGACATCGTTCATGCCGCTTATGCGGCATCTTTGAAGAAAGGTGCACATAGGAGATCCAGATCGGCCTGAAATTTTTTGTGGGTGGTAATGCACACATGCTAGGTGAGCTTGCAGATTTTGAGATTTTTGTGACAATTATAAGTGTGCATATCATTTTCTTTGAAGAAAAATGTCAGAAATTGAAAAAAATGCATGAAAATTGGTCAAATTCATGTTAAAATCATTTTAAACTCACATGAGTCATGCAATGTTTGTATAATCATGTAGAAATTATGTACCACAGGATGTGACAGAGTTTTGTCAGGTTGGATGCAAAAGGTTCGCTTAGGAGGGCATTTTGGGCATTTTGGTCAAAACATCGAGGCCGAAAGCTGTGGATAAACCCTATCAAGATGTGTGTTTTGGTGTAGCATGAACACTGTTGTAGGCAAGGATCATGATTGTGGGCTTTTATTTTGCATAGCACTTGTGAAACCCAATGGGGTCAAAACAACATGGGTTTGGTCGACATCGTTCATGTCGCTTATGGGGCATCTTTGAAGAAAGGTGCACATAGGAGATCCAGATCGGCCTCAAATTGTTTGTGGATGGTAATGCACACATACTACGTGGGCTTGCAGATTTTGAGATTTTTCTGACAATTATAAGTGTGCATATCATTTTCTTTGAAGAAAAATGCCAGAAATTGAAAAAAAATGCATGAAAATTGGTCAAATTCAACAGCCCAACAAAAGCAACACACAAGAAAGAAAATATGAACTGCATATGTACCAGCATAACTTGTCTTCAACAGCCCAACAAAAGCAACACACTACATAACTAGTTAGCTAGTCTAACTTGTTCATCCAAACACAAATATATATTTACATAAGTGCAAGCACAGAAGCAAACTAAACTCCAGGAAGCATCCTACGCCAGCTTACGCCTCTTGTTCTCCTCCTCTGATTCTTCTTCATCTGATGAATCTTCAGGAACATCAGTGCCTGAATCTTCTGGATCATCCTGAAGCTGAAATCCAATTGGCAGTCCAGCGTCTAGCCTCTCCAGCATCACCCGGTACAGCTCAAACGCCACGAAGCCATCAATGGCGGCGTAGTCCTTGTTGATCTTGGCAAGAGGTCTATTCTCCCACCTTGAGTGCGCCTGATAGGGGAATTTCTTCTTCATGTCTGCGTACCATGGATCAATCAGGTCCGCAGCCATCACACTCATGCCAACCCTGTCATTTCCAGGGAGCCGGTACAGGTGCTGGAGGTCCACATAGAACTCTTCTGGAATGTTGACATTGGGCCAGGTTCGAGGAGGAACCACCTTGTCTGTCGTGGTGTCTACGCTAGCAAAGGTAATACCTTTGAAGCGTAGAAAATCCGCAATATAGCATGAACACTTCCAATGGTCAGCACTGCAATAACCAAGAGAATGTAGAGTTAAGTTTAGTTAAAAGATGATTTCATAGGTGACAAACAAGTATATGATCAACAAGTCCATCTAATGAGTTAAGTTTAGTTAAAAGATTTGAAATATGATCAACAAGTCCATCTACAGATTTGAAATATGATCAACAAGTCCACCTACAGATTTGAAATATGATCAACATGAATTTGATTTGTTCTACCTTTTACTAGTTTTCATAAATATGAACACTTCTAATTGGCATGACCATCTGTTTGAGCCACAAGATGTACCAAGACCGAAACAAAAAAAAACCCATAACAAAATCATGTGTGCATCTATTTTTCACACCTATTTTTTTTAATAGATCCAGCATTACTAGTTGAAACTAATCCGCGGCCTCGCAAGCACAGTTTCAAACTAACCCCGAATACAGAAATAGATCTAGGAACTTCTGTCTACCGTAAATATTAACCGAATTAGTGACATCGCAAGCAGTTTGAGCGACATCTAGTACTAATAGTAGCACAAATAGTCTGGCAGAAGGGGTGAAGCAAAAAACCCTCAATGCAGCAACATGCGTGGCGATGTTTGTTCATACCTGGCGTACTGGTAGACGAGTACATGGCGGCGCATGGCAAGCTGAATAACGGCCATCCTCTTGTCCTTCAGGGCGCGGTCGCTAGTGTGCTCTATGTCCAGCCGCATGATCTTGGGGTCTCCAGCCGCGAACCACTCCTGGTACATGTCGAGGACCCGCTCCAGTTCTGTTGGATTGTTGGTGTACACCGCCTCGATCTGCTGGCTGCCGTGGATGGTGACGTCGTACGTCTCGGAGAAGTACTTGACGGTGTTCATGGCGACGCCGTGGGGAGAAGGAAGGACTGATTGCAGTGGAAGCGGAGAAGACGAGAAGAAGCAAGAGGGGAAAACAGAGGAGCGGTGGAGAGATATGGAAGTTGAGACGAAAGGACGGGCCCAAACACAATTAGTATAATCGTCTATTCAACTGACAGGTCGGCCTGCGCGGTGTATGTATTGTCACGTCAAAACCCCAGTACGGCCGCTTTGCCTCTATCCTCTCGTCTACCGTGTAATTGACTGCATCAAAACAAAAGTCCTCGCCCTCCTCTAGCGGCCGCCACGTCTCACCACTTACATCTTTCACCGCCGCCACCTCTCTCGCCACCGGCCGCTCACCATTGGACCCGGCACGAACACACTTAGTCAGTACCAAAAATGCGCACGTACGTCTTTCATTTTCTGGCCTTTTACTTCCAAGAAAATTATTGATAGCAAAACCTATACTTGTCAGACAAATCTGAAAATATGTTGCATGTGGAAAATTTCTAAATAGGGTAATGTACTTTGTTGCTGCATGTGGATGGCTACTTGGAATGGTACAAGCTTGTGAGCACTTCATTTAAATACCACATATGCACGCAAAAAACAACAAAATTACATGTAGGTACAAGGAGTTCATATTTGTTAGTTTAGATCATCTATAACATTCACTAATCACCACGTAAATTCAGAAAAAATGCCAATCTTTAGCATGAACACAAATTTGACACATGGCAGGACATATTTTAGTTCTAACCTCGAAATATTTTGCTCAATTTTTTTTAAAAAATTATATTGGGGTACCCAAGTAGTGATTTTATATGTTCATAAACCTGTATTTCAATAATATTGAGTACCAATGTGGTTGGTACTCAAATGACTCATGAAATTGAAACCAATATTACAATCAAAGTACTGAAAAGAAGCTTTTATGTTTTATTCGGGATAAATTAATTTCATCCATCATAAAACATGCTAGTGAGTACCATGCAGTTTTAATTGGCCACTAGGTTTTATGATCCATTGATGCTTGTGGAAACTTTCTAAAAAGGGAAATGTACTTTTTTCCTGCATGTGGACGGTTAGTTCGAATGGCAGAAACACGTGAGCAGTTCATTTGAGTACCACGTGTGCACGTATTTGTTAGTAACAAAATTACATGTTCGTACAAGGAGTCCTTGTTTGTTAGTTAACAATAAGTTTTTTTCTCAGATGTGCGCGTGAGATGGAAATAAATAGAGGGGAAGAGATGCGTATTATTTTTTTTTTCCGCTCACGGTAACTGTTTCCGTGGAGGCCGAGGAGGAGTTCCTTTATTTTATTTCCAAAATTTCGTTGGCCCACTTGTCAGCCGGAAAGAACTACAGGACAAGTCTTGCTTGCGACGGTTCTTTAGTTCATCAATCTTCTCAACTGCCACCGCTTCCCCTGTTTTCCCCTGTTTCTCCTTTCTTCGCCCCCCTCTTCATCTTCTTCCTCTCCGTCCGCGCCGCCATGGACCCAGTAGAAACCCGTACTATCTCGACGTCCTACACCGCCCATGGCCCGACGGACATAGATGTGACCTACACCAACAACATTGCGCAGGTTGAGGAAACCCTCAAAGTGCTCAAGTCCAAGCTGTTGAAAATGGACGAGAAGGATGAGTTCATGGGGCTGGATTTTGAGTACACCAACGCGGATTTGGAATCTCAAGAGGTGGCAGTCGTTCAACTTTGCGTGGACCAAACTGTGTTGGTTTGGCAGTTGGCTAGGTATGACTGATAGGTCTAGTACTGTACATTTTCCGGATTGGGGTTTCTTACACTAGTGTAAGAAGAAGTAAGTTAAATATTTCATTCTTCTGTTAATTACAGAGCTATATATCTACTGTTACTGTTACTTACATTGTTTTGGTTTCACGATTCATATGTACTACTGTGACTACGATAACAAATGCTCAACTGAAATATATGGAACATACGGCAGCAAGCAAAAATGAAAGGTCTTTCCAAATGCACCAATGAAATGGAATATTGCATGCAAGAAATTGTAAATTTTGATCTTGTATTGGTCTGTGTATCTACTAGCCTTTTCTTGTTCAATAGCATTTTTGTAGAGGATATGACAATCTGACAATTGTACGTATGAAATGGTAGATTGAAGGAAGTAATTGTAATTTTTTATCTTCTATTAGTGTTTTATCAATTGCTTCATTCATTGTGTTAAATATATGATTGTACAATGGTAGAACTATCTGACAGTCTAATTTTGAGGATATGCTTCATTCATTTATTTTCCTTCAGTAACATATTGATAACAGTGCATCTAGTTATGACAATTTCTTTGTACAATTAATTTAATCATGTTACATATACTTGATATGTAAATTTGAACTGAACTTTCTGCAAATTTACAATTTATACTTTGTAACTACTGTAGGCCCAGGGAGCACTGTGAAAAGCTATTCGAGTTGTTCAACGAGCGGACGTGTAAATTTGCCAGCGTCGACATCAGGGGTGACAGGAAGGTGATGGAAAGAACCTGGGGTTTTACAATCACAAGGAAGTATCATGTGGATATCCAAGATATCTACCACATAAAAGGAAAAGGACGCGACGGGAGGACTGGAATGGCTGACCTTGCAGCCGAACTCATCAACAAATCTTATGCAACAATGAAGACCGAGTTCCCACACAATGGGCACGATTACTGGCAGAAGCAGCCACTTGACGAGGTTAACATCAAATATGCTGCTGTCGATGGGTTTGTCTTGTTCGAGCTGTACCGGGTTCTCCAGTGCATCCTAAAGGGCTGGTTTGTCTCCAACCTAAACCAAAAGTACCACGGGTCATCCCCAAATTATGTGCACCCTCAACATCTTCCACCAGCGGCAACAAGCGAAACAAGTGGGAGGATGACATCTATGCGGATGGCCGCAAAAGGGGTGAGGGGTGGAACTATGGCACAGTGGGGGACGACGACTATTCCGGGTGGAAGTGAGCGGCACAAAGCCCTCGATATGTGTCGTACTGTTTATATGCCGTACTGTTCATATGTAGTATTCTTGAACTTAGTTTAGCTTGTGTCACTCGTTCCGTACAATGTAACAGCTATCTGACCAATGTGGTTTAGCTCAGTTGTATGTAAAGCACTTTCAGTATGATGTGGTTTAGAAATCAGGACAAATTTAACTGGTAAACCCTAAATATTTTGAATTATTTCAGGTTCTATGTAAGTTCACCGATTTAAACGACCATATCCATGTCATACTTCATGATAATGAGATGAAATTTGGTACATAGCTATATCTTGGCATGGTAACATGAGTGAACAACTTTTTTTTTGAAATTTGTTTGGATTTTTTTTTTGAAATTTGTCGATTGCTATCTAGTTTTGCGCATTTAAATAAACTTAAGCCGATTTATGAAAAGTTGGTCAAATTTGCACTACCAGTATGTTATAGCTTGCTGTAATTATTTTGAAAAAATCATTTTGGGGTACCCAAGTAGTGATTGTCTCACAAAGTCGTCGAAAGTTATCAAAGATTCGACACCTACACATGAATAACCATGCCTACAAATTCGACCAATTTTGAAAAAAATCAAACTAAATGTAGAAAGTTCGAAAAAATGAATGGTTCTCTCAGGTACTACCCTTATGTCCTCTAGTTTCTGAGAAAAAAAAGAAATTAGAATATGACAATATCATAACACAACACTTCAAGTAGAGCACATTCGACTATGAAGATTCTAGAGCCCCAAGGCCAAATGTCTTCGAAGAAGACCATATCCATGGGAAACTTCATGATAATGAGATGAAATTTGGTACATAGGTGTATCTTGGCATGGCAACATGAGTGAACAACTTTTTGTTTTTTGAATTTTGTTTGAATTTTTTTTGAATTTGTAAGCGTCAAATATGAGTTTTTTGTGAACCAAGTAGCAAAAATAAGGTGCAAATTGGCATGAACACAAGTACCACAGAAATAGGGACATATGTTATGTGTAAGCCCAAAGTATTTTGAATTTTTTCGATTGCTATCTAGTTTTGCGCATTTAAATAAACTTAAGCCGATTTATGAAAAGTTGGTCAAATTTGAACTACAAGTATGTTATAGCTTGCTGTAATTATTTTGAAAAAATCATTTTGGGTACCCAAGTAGTGATTGTCTCACAAAGTCGTCGAAAGTTATCAAAGATTCGACACCTACACATGAATAACCATGCCTGCAAATTTGACCTATTTTTTAAAAAAATCAAACTAAATGTAGAAAGTTCGAAAAAAATTAAATTTTTTCTCAGGTACTACCCTTATGTCCTCTAGTTTATGAGAAAAAAAAATTAAATTAGAATATGACAAGATCATAACACAATACTTCAAGAAGAGCACATTCGACTATGAAGATTCAAGAGCCTCAAGGCCAAATGTCTTGGAAGATGACCATATCCATGTCATACTTCATGATAATGAGCTGAAATTTGGTACATCGGTGCATCATGGCATGGGAACATTAGTGGACAACTTTTTTAAAAATATATTTTGATGTTTTTTTTGAATTTGTAAGCGCCACCTATGAGTTTTTTTTTGTGAAACAAGTACCACAAATAAGGTGCAAAATAGCATGAACACAATTACCACAGAAATAAGGACATATGATATGTGTAATCTCGGAAGTATTTGAATTTTATCGCCTGCTATCTAGTTTTACCCATTGTAATGAACTTTAGCCGATTTCTGAAAAGTAGGTCAAAATATAAATTTCGTAGCCTTTTTCTTGCAAAAATCGTGGAACCGTCAACCTAATGGGCCCAGCTCCCCTGACGTGGGAATCCTACTTTTCAATCACAGACATGTGAGGCCCACCTGGAGTGGGGTCCACATGTCAGACACCCATAGTCAGGGTTTACCTCGTTAGACGATCACGGTAATCGAGTTGTCACGTCAATTGCGCATTATCATTTCACCCCCTCTGCCGCTTCACACCACGTACAGTACTTCATTGCTAATCCAATCTCCGGCACAGCGCCGTCTCCCTAGACCAGTCGCATTACATATATCGCCGGCGCATCTACTCGCCGTCGCTGGAAACTCCTTGTCCCTCTCTCGTCTCGTCAACTACTTTCAGGCGCCTGATGCATGTAAAATGCATACATGAACTTTGCATTATATTACTTATATTTCAATCATATTTGCATCATATAAGGGTTATATCATTGATTTATATTGATTTTGGGAATATTTCATTGTTTCCCTATTTTTTGGAATTAACCCTGCACAGGCAGAAAACCCTATTTTCTATATTTTGATGTTTCAGGGACCCAAACGACGTCCAAATGACCTAAAATTTACGAGCATCAGTTTTTGGAAGGAACAAAGCGTGGGAGCGAAGGAAGCGAACAAACGGAGGCCCGAGGGCCAGAAGAGGGTGGCCCACGCGGCCAGATTCCTTGGCCGCGTGGGACCCACCATCTGGGGCCTCGAGGCTCCGTTGCCGTCGATCTTTTTCCAGAGCCTCCGTCTTGACCTAAAAACGACTATAAAAATAGTCCCCGACGCCCTTCGGAAAGGAGCGCCGCAGAAACACAGAAACACGAAACAGAGACCTGGAGTTGCAGATTGGAGGGGGAAAACTCCGGCGGGGCGCTGCCGGGTGGTCTCCATCTTCTCCAACGACTTCTCCACCGTCTCCATGATGAAGAGGGAGTAGTCCACCCCTGGACTATGGGTTTGTGGAAGTAACTTATGTATCTCTCCTCTCTTGAGCTTCACTAATTAGTACCGTATGAGCTGCTGAACATGATTACGGTCATCTATGTAATACCTTTGTGGTGGATCTTTTTATGAGTTAATATATGTTTGAGATTGCAATAGTTTTGTTTCAGTTATGAAAGTAGATGCATATTATGTACCCCGTTCTTGTTTACTTGTTTGATCAAGCATGTGTATGAGAGCGTGTGAGGGGGAACGTGTGCATTAGTTGGAGTAACGGGGGGTGGCTAGTGCGGTGAACGTGAAGAAAGTTCCGCGATCCACTTGGGTTTTTACCTTACTTTGTTGCCTCACTAGGGATAAAGAAAAATACCTTGCTACCGGAGATGTGGGTGTGACCATTGCCACTACTCCATGACTAGATCTAGCATGTTCTTATTTTAACTTCATGTCATGAAACTTAATGCTATGCTCTGATTTATCTTAATTACTAAGGTGTTATGATTTAGTTCGCATCTTGGTGGAGTATAAGAGAGATTAATAAACAAAAGATCTCTATGTTAGGACGTGATGCCCATATAATTAGTAACTTGTCATGAAACCTTTTTGTTGCAATCTCATATGTCAATTCTAGTGTTCCATTGTCTACCACTTTATTAAAGAGAGAGTGCATTTGTGAAACCATGAACCCCGGTCCATTTTTAATCATAAGAAACACCTTTCCAACAACTTTTATCCACTTTACATTTTCTGCCATTTAAAAATCCGAAAATACAAAAACACTTTTACATCTTGCATTCACAATACAAAACCCAAAAATATCATCCATCATTGTTTCCACCATCCTTGCATATTTATTTATCATCATTGCATATTTATTTACTGTTTTGCATTCATTTTTTTCATATCATTCTCACACCTTGTGCTTGACAACCACTTGGTGAGGTTGAGGGCACAAAACAATTTACTTTGTTTTGTAGGTTTTCAAGAGAAGGATAAGAAGATAAATCTTTCACTACTGATTCCCCGAGAGTTCGATATTAAACCCTCGAGTCACCCCTCGTGGGGAAAACCGTCTTTCCTATACTATACACTCTGCACTTGGAGTCTCAACCTAACCCATATTCTTTTGACGCAGGTAACTACGTCAAGGGCCATCAAGACAGTTTTCTGGCGCCGTTGCCGGGGAATCATTGCTGTAAAGGTTTATCCAAGGGTATCTCACAACAAAGTCAACTTCATCACCAACTTGTGCAAACACCTAAGCTTGGGGAGGTTGCACCTACGTGAGCATCATCTTATCCATCTTTACCTTCAAAGCATTTTATTTTGTTTTGTTATTGTCTTGCATATCATATTTATATTTCGGTTTGCATTTTTATTTTCAGTTTTGCATTTTGTGTTGCATTTGTTATTTCGGTTTGCATTGTTTAGTATCATTTTATTTTCAGTTTTGCATAAAAAATTAAAAAACACATAAAAACTTGCAAAAATGGGAGAAAGAACTAAGTTGTGTGATTACACAAACACTCCAAATGATCAATTTATTGCTAGGCCCATTGCCACACCTGAGATAAAAGCTGATAGTTATGAAGTAAGTCCTAGTTTGTTGAACTTGATAACTAGGGAACAATTTGGCGGTAGTGCTATGGAGGATGCCTCTATGCATCTTCATGATTTTGTTGAAATATGTGACATGCAAAATTTAAAAATGTGGAAAGTGATATTCTAAAACTGAAGTTATTTCCTTTCTCACTTAGAGGAAAAGCTAAAGAGTGGTTGCATTCATTACCTACTGGTAGCATTAATTCTTGGGATGATCTAAAAGAAGCTTTCATTAAGAAATATTATCCTCCTGTTAAAATTTTGCAAAATAGAAACAATATTCTTTCTTTTAGGCAAAATGAAAATGAACATGTTGCCATGGCTTGGGATAGGATAAAACTTATGCTTAGAACTTGTCCATCACATGGGGTTAATGAATGGACCATATTACACTCTTTTTACAATGGTCTAAATTACATGTCTAGAAATATTCTTGATTCCGCTGCTGGAGGGGCTTTTATGGGAAAAACTATAGTAGAAGCTAAGAACATATTGGAAAGTATTTTGCAAAACTATAGTCAATGGCATACTGATAGAGCACCTAATCCATCTAAGAAAGTAAACTCCATAGAAGAAACAAATGATTTGTCATCTAAAATGGACACTATTCTTGCTTTCATTAATAAACAAAATATTGAAAATGTGCCTTTGCAAGAACTAGTTGGTAATAATCCTGAAAATGTTGATGTTAACTTCATTAGGAACTATGGTAATAATGGGTATGGTAATAACAATTATAATTCCTATAATAAACCCCCGTATGTGCCAAACAAATATGCCACTAGTAGTAATGTTTCTAGTGATTTGGAAAACACCATTAGATCATTTATATCTACTCAAAAGGAGCTTAATAAGGAATTTATATCTAAGTTTGAAAAACAAGACTCTTTGTTTGAAAGGGTAGATCAGCTCACTAAGGAAGTTTCCTCATTAAAGAACACCATTATAGCTCAAAAACATGAGGAAACAATTAAATATTGTCAAGAGGTTATAAATAAATCTTGGGAACATATTCATGAGCAAGAGAGAATTGCTAAGGAAACTATTATGGTAATGAAAGAGAAAAAGTTGAGGAAGTTAAAATGCTTAGTGAAGTCAAGGAACCATTACTTGACTTAGAGAATTGTAGCTTGCATGAATTAATATCTATCTTACAAAAATTTGCAAGTGATCCTTCCATTAATGTTAACCAAGCAGGTTTTGGTTCTTATATTGCTAATCATGTTTTAAAAGAAAAGATTGCTAGGTACAACCAAGAAGCTATGATACCACCTAAGCTTGGGGATATTGGATTCCCAAAGTACTAGTAACCATTGGAAAAGAGACACACCATGCTATATTAGATCTAGGATCTAGTGTCTCTGTTTTATCTAAAGAATTATATGAAGTACTTGAATTAAAGAATCTTGAAAAATGCTCTATTGAACTTGCACTTGCTGATGATTCCATTAAACATGCTTTAGGAAAAGTAAGTGATGTTATGGTAGAGTTGCATATGACATTTGTACCTGTTGATTTTCTAATCATGGATATGGGGAATAAAACCTCTAGTCCAATTATTCTTGGAAGACCTTTTCTTCGTACCACAGGTGCTATCATTGATTCAAAAGAAGGGAATGTGAAGTTTCAGTTTCCACACAAGAAGTGCATGGAACACTTCCCAAGGAAGAGGGACACATCAAAGTTCAAGCTCCCTCATGAGCTTCGTCCACAATAAATATCAAGTAAGAAGCCTAGCTACATGGCTATAAAGAAAGCGCTTTACGGGAGGCAACCCGGTTGTTTTTATTTTTGATTTTCTTTGTGTCCTCTTGCTGTAACAAGAGACTTAGTTTTTAGTTTTGTTTCTGGAATTTTTAATAAAGTGCCAAGTTTTACCTATTTTGGTTTGAAAAAGTTGCTATTTGCATTCGGAGATTTTATTCCAGCACGAATCTGTGCACGGTATGATTTTTAATTCCTATTCTGTAACTCCGAATGAGCTGATATTTGAACTGTAGTTGCAACTTTTCATCCTCTGTAAGCATGAATTTTTCAGATTTTTCGACATATTTAAGTAGGGTAGAAAAATACGTTTTGCTGCTGCTGTTTTTCTGGACAGATTCTGTCCCATTTTGTTTGATGCATTCTTTGAACTTTTAACTTGAATCTTTTTGATCCAATTGAGTTTATAAGTAGGCATACAACATTATACACTTTCTGGACATTCATATGAATTTTTGTTTAAGGATTTTATGCAGCAAAAATTCATTTGTCTATCACTACTAATGTCACCCCACAGAAAAGAAATGGGAGAAACGGTGTTTTGAAGTTTTTTCACAGGGATTAGAGGAGATGCACCAAGAGCTATCCAAGGATGGTGAAGACCATAAGCTTGGGGATGTGAAGACAACCCCACTGGACCAACACACTCTCGGTTTGCACACGTCTAACTTCTGTTTTTCGATCAATGCACTTTATCGCATAAACTTGGAGCGTCTTTTATTTGTTTTTATTTCGGTTTGATTTTTGTTTGAGACCACCACTATCATTTATATATGAGAGAGCTACTGGAAATTTGGGTTGAATTAAGTTGGATGCTATTAAAAAGATTGGGAAAGGGATGTTTGAGTTGATTCAAAAAGATACATATAGTTGCATGATTCATATGCTTTTAATGAATATTAATTTGCAAGTGTTTTATCAAGAGCTATCTTTTATTCATGTTTTGATGCTGAATGTTACTTTACTTTGTTTAACATGGATTGGTTAGTTCTATGGACACTTATGCATGCATTTAGACGGTCAACTTTCTCCCTCTTGCTAGCCCAAAAATTCCAACAAGTAAAAACTTGTTTCCAACACCTTCAACCAAAGTTTTTCCAGTGAGTCCACCATATCTACCTATTAGCTTTATGCTATTCCGAGTATGTTTATCATGTTATTTTGTATTATCTATACTCTGAATTAAAATGCTTATGTTATTGATTGTTATGGGAAAAGTTGGTTAAAAAGCTCTCACGAACTTGATGCACACTTACTTTTATTGCACTTAATAAACATGACCCATTGTGATTAAAATTATGAAGTTGTGAGCTTGACAAGAGTCTTGGTTGGGAGTTAGCTCATATGTGCTGTCACATGGCAAGCTTTCAACGTGCTCTTTATATTTAGTTGATATCATGTACTTTTGTTTATGGATGCTTATCATGGTGCCAAATAAATGTGGAAACTTAGTAAGTTTAATGAGTTTGTATAAATGGCTAGAGAGACGCCTGGGCCGCTAATCTAAGCCATGCATCATTCATGGTGGAAATTTACTTACATGCTATGGTGAACCTTCAGTGATGCACCCACAATAAAAAGCTATACCAATAGTAAATAAAAAGGGTGTGAGATTGTTCATTTTGTTTGTTTGTCTTGTCATTTTGACATGGGCTTGTTCCATGTCCTGGGACAAGAGGTACCCCAGTTGACGCTCTTGATGACGCTATTTATTACTTACAATGACTTAACTTGAACTTGCTTTGTGTCCCAAGTTGAGTAACACCGTGGTGTAGGTACTCGTATTCACGGGGCATGAGACATTCAACCCATACTTTGTCAAGCACATACTCATATTTGCTTTCACTTTAAACTTTAACCATTCAAGATGCTATGATAGGGGTAATGAGAGCTTGACACCAATGAATACCACATTGCAAACATTAACTTAAGTAGAAGCATTTGGAAGTTAGATGAAACTTATTCATGTTTTACCTCTACTCATTTATATATCTTTCCAAAGTGTCCACCTTTTATATTCAGATTTCATAAGAATACTCTATGACCATTATAGGATGTTTTTACTTTTCATTATGCATACATTTGGTCCATAGTACTTTCTTCTATGTTACACTTTGTGAATTATCATTGAACATCCTTACATTGAATATTTGATATCACTTCATAATCTATCTTGTATATTGCTACTCCTTTGAAGAATGAATCATTTGACTCTATGTAGCAATAGTAATCATCTTTGATATCCATTGATAGTATTAAAAAGCAAAGTCCATGTTAGTTTTATCACCTTCATACTCGAGGACGAGTATAGGTTAAGCTTGGGGATGTTGATGCATGTAAAATGCATACATGAACTTTGCATTATATTACTTATATTTCAATCATATTTGCATCATATAAGGGTTATATCATTGTTTATATTGATTTTGGGAATATTTCATTGTTTCCCTATTTTTCTGGAATTAACCCTGCACAGGCAGAAAACCCTATTTTCTATATTTTGATGTTTCAGGGACCCAAACGACGTCCAAATGACCTGAAAATTTACGAGCATCAGTTTTTGGAAGGAACAAAGCGTGGGAGCGAAGGAAGCGAACAAACGGAGGCCCGAGGGCCAGAAGAGGGTGGCCCACGCGGCCAGATTCCTGGCCGCGTGGGACCCACCATCTGGGGCCTCGAGCTCCGTTGCCGTCGATCTTTTCTCCAGACCTCCGTCTTGACCTAAAAACGACTATAAAAATAGTCCCCGACGCCTTCGGAAAGGAGCGCCGCAGAAACACAGAAACACGAAACAGAGACCTGGAGTTGCAGATTGGAGGGGGAAAACTCCGGCGGGGCGCTGCCGGGTGGTCTCCATCTTCTCCAACGACTTCTCCACCGTCTCCATGATGAAGAGGGAGTAGTCCACCCCTGGACTATGGGTTTGTGGAAGTAACTTATGTATCTCTCCTCTCTTGAGCTTCACTAATTAGTACCGTATGAGCTGCTGAACATGATTACGGTCATCTATGTAATACCTTTGTGGTGGATCTTTTTATGAGTTAATATATGTTTGAGATTGCAATAGTTTTGTTTCAGTTATGAAAGTAGATGCATATTATGTACCCCGTTCTTGTTTACTTGTTTGATCAAGCATGTGTATGAGAGCGTGTGAGGGGGAACGTGTGCATTAGTTGGAGTAACGGGGGGTGGCTAGTGCGGTGAACGTGAGAGAAAGTTCCGCGATCCACTTGGGTTTTTACCTTACTTTGTTGCCTCACTAGGGATAAAGAAAAATACCTTGCTACCGGAGATGTGGGTGTGACCATTGCCACTACTCCATGACTAGATCTAGCATGTTCTTATTTTAACTTCATGTCATGAACTTAATGCTATGCTCTGATTTATCTTAATTACTAAGGTGTTATGATTTAGTTCGCATCTTGGTGGAGTATAAGAGAGATTAATAAACAAAAGATCTCTATGTTAGGACGTGATGCCCATATAATTAGTAACTTGTCATGAAACCTTTTTGTTGCAATCTCATATGTCAATTCTAGTGTTCCATTGTCTACCACTTTATTAAAGAGAGAGTGCATTTGTGAAACCATGAACCCCGGTCCATTTTTAATCATAAGAAACACCTTTCCAACAACTTTTATCCACTTTACATTTTCTGCCATTTAAAAATCCGAAAATACAAAAACACTTTTACATCTTGCATTCACAATACAAAACCCAAAAATATCATCCATCATTGTTTCCACCATCCTTGCATATTTATTTATCATCATTGCATATTTATTTACTGTTTTGCATTCATTATCTTTTCATATCATTCTCACACCTTGTGCTTGACAACCACTTGGTGAGGTTGAGGGCACAAAACAATTTACTTTGTTTGTAGGTTTTCAAGAGAAGGATAAGAAGATAAATCTTTCACTACTGATTCCCCGAGAGTTCGATATTAAACCCTCGAGTCACCCCTCGTGGGGAAAACCGTCTTTCCTATACTATACACTCTGCACTTGGAGTCTCAACCTAACCCATATTCTTTTGACGCAGGTAACTACGTCAAGGGCCATCAGCGCCGCATCGATCCGCCGCGCGCCACTTAGAGGAAAACCGACGATGGCGGCCTCCGACCAGTAAGATTTATTTCCATGGCCATCCCTAACCACCGATTTACCTCAGATCTGGAGAACTGACATGAACTATTTCGGATCGCAGTGTCCTACTTGTTTTGACACGAAGGGATTGTGCGGCGATCCAGACATGAAGAAGAAGTTCTTTGTTTTGACCCTCAAGAGGGATTTGAGGACAGAACGGTATTAACAAGTCTGTTGCAATGTCTTGTAGATTTTGTTGTGCAATATGCATGTTAGTTTGATTATGGTTCCAAGAAAATGTCTTCAAGATTTTGTTGCGCCTATTTGATAGTAGGAGCAATTGCTGTGGTGTTATGTTTGGTTCTATTTTTTAATAGAAAACTAGTACCTAGTTGTGTAAAGTCATGTTTGGTTCTATTTTTTCAGGTTATACCCTGCTACGGCAGAGTTTCTTTTCTTCAGAGGCACTATATCGCCAAGTTTCAACTTTGCCACTTCCAAGCTACTCTCGTTACCAATGAGGGATTCTCATTCCCTATTGTATGTACCAACAAAATGGGTTTCACCTTCATTACTGGTAGTATGTGGAAAGATTTTTGTAGAATCTACTCTCTTGAAGTTGGACAGGATCTCTATTTTTGCATTAGCAAACATTTTGAGCCTCGTGTTAAACCTGAAAACCTACCAATCACACATCCAGGTAAGTTTAAAGGTGGATGCATCTTCTGTTATGCTGCATTTTGTAACCAGGTAGTATGAGTAGTGCTCTGATCATTTATTCTTAGTTACTAAACTTTAATCTTACAGCCTACCTTGATTTGTCTCCCCAAAAACGTCTTATTGTGGACTCTATGGATTCCATTGATGGATCCAAAGATCAACTGGAGGATGATGGAGACAGTAATACTAAATGTGCAACATCTTGACCACCTTGTCGACTATCATGATGGTGGAGAGTATGCAGAAGGAAGGACTGTCGTATGTTTGCATACCCTTAACTGCACAAACACTCGCAGTCACAGCATGCACTTGGTAAACACTTATAGCATGTTATTTCCTTACTAAATATGTAGTGTTTACCGTGTTATGTGTGCCACTTGTTGAAGTATGTTGCAGTGATTGTGAAAACCTAGCTAACGTCTGTCGAATATGGAACAGAAAATCCCAAGCCGGTTTGTTCCCCAAGAGCTCGAAGAATACGGTTGCATCACCATTGTGAGACATCCGAACACTGCGGTTAAGGGCACATACAGCATCTCTACTTCAGATGGTCGTCTTTCTGTCGGTGGTTGGAAGGAGTTCATGAAGAAGGAAAATGTTTCCAGTTGGGTGACAAGGTGCTGCTCTTGCTTTACAGTGGTAACCAAGGGCTTTTCCTGTTGTGACCGATGTTCCGTACATTGATCCAGAGTAGTTAGGTACTGAATGTAAGTGTGGTATTTGTTATGAAGAACTGCAAGTAGTGTCGTACAAGACTGATAGTAGTTGTTGTATCTCTTATTAAGTACTGCCCAATATGTAATCGTAGTAGTCAGAATCGTAGAAGGATTTAGCTCTCGCAATAAAGTTTTACATGTTTTCAAACTGAAAATGGGGATAGCCCCATGTTTACAAGTCGGAGCCGGACGTTTTGCTACCTAGTTTAGTAGATTCTACTGGCTTTTGACATGGGCCTCTACTGGTGCATTACCCTCAGCGCGGAGCTGCTCGACTTCGTTCTTCAGGTTCTGGATTACGATGCTTGATCTTGCATTGTCATCTTTCAACTTCTTCAGTTCTACCTGAGCCGTCAGTTTAGCCTCTTGGGCGGCGATGGCATATTTGAGCTCTTCATGGCGTTCATCTATCGCCTTGATTTTCTCACGAATAAGGTCTTCACGCTGCATCTCGAGGTTCTTCTTCTCTACCAGAAGCTCCTTAATCAGCCTATCGCCTTCTTCTTCGTTTCAGAACTCATATTGTTTATCCTGTTCAAGGTGGCTACCTCATTCAGTAGTTTGTTGCGGTCCGCACGAAGATTTGCTGCTTCAGTCGCAATTTTTTGAGACGCCTTCCTCTGTAGCTCCAAATCTTCACGGAGCCGTGCACACTCTTTTTTCAGTAGCTTGTATTGTTCAGAAGGGTGGCGCACCAGTCATTTGCCTGAGCCTCCTTCACTTCGATCCTAGCCCTGGCTTCCTGCAGGCAGTTATTAATTTGTACTGAGATTAGTCTGAATTTGAGGAATAGAACCAAAAAGTGGTAAGTTCAGACCTCGCTCTGTCGGAGAGCATGGACGAGGTTATCGAATGATTCTTTCTCTCCCGTTACGACATTCCTGCTTTGTTCTTGCTCTGGATTGCCGATGGTCGAGCCGCTGGCTCTGAGATATGTACAACTCACTTGAGTTTGATGGATATCGTGACATGTTTCTACCAAACAAATTATGCTTCATGGATATTAAAACGTACCGGTTCTCGCTCAGATTTAGCAGGGTTTTTGCCTCCGTCAGAGGACAATCTTGTTCGCCGCCATCTTCTTGAGCCACTATCTTCTTACGGCGTTTTGCCTCGCGGCCTCGTCAGCCCTCGTCGCAGCTACCTATTGCTTCCAGCTTGCAGCTCCACGACGCGTAGACATGGCTGGGGTGTTGTGCAGAATGGGGAGTTCTCCGCCGACTGGTGGCGAGTGGGAAGAAGGTGAGTGTGGAATGACGGAGACGTGTTCTGGCAATGCTAATTTAATACGTGGCAACCGTCTCCTCGCATTCAGCGAGCAATCTGGTCCGTCAATTTAGAATCTACGAACGGACAGATGGAATCACCTGAGTCCTCACCTACGGTCCCACTAGTCATACAGTTATTATCTCCCTACTCCTCGTCCTCACCTCCACCTCGCCCAAATCGACTCCTCTGCCGCACCCCACAAAAAACCCCGGCTCCTCCTCCCTCGACGGCGGCGGACCACGGCGCCTTCCGCATCAAGGACCTCTTGTCATCAGCGACAGCAAAGTCGTCCTCAAGCACGACCTGGTAAGTACCACTGCAACTTCCTTCCTTTCCAATCCCTTATGATGCCTCTAAATCTAGGTAAATCCATAGCCAGGGTACGATGTAGGTTATATTCGGAAAAATTATGCTAGAAAATGCCCCCGTCCATGGATCTAGGACGCCGACTTTCGATTTTGGTAACCGGCGATTGGTTCCATGTAGAAGCTGCTCATTTCTTATTCTAACTTAATTTCGAACTCTTGTTTTAGAACGAGTGCAATTGAGCAAATGGAGTCAAATGTGGTGATGTTGAGTGTATCATCTGCACCCAAGTGCGGGAGATCGTTTGCCCGGCCATTCATCCTGCGTACGCTCAATTCTTAGAGAAGGAACGAAAGGCCTGCATGCGTCGTCGTCAGAAAAATGGCGCAACTAGGACAGGTCCATCAACGATGTCTTCCCCAACTCTTTATGACACTTTTGTCACTGCTAGACTACGCATAGAAGCCAAGCCTGTACGCTCAGCCGAGGTAAATAACAAACGAATTAATATCTCCTTTCTACGTTCTAGGTACATCTTCATTGTGATTGCTATCATATTTAACTGCATACTTGTTTGATCCTGGCCTGTACCGCACAGCAAGTGACCGCTTTCCTACCTGAAACCGCTAGTCGGGAGTCTCTAGTGGAGGAGTGCCTCACACTCCAGCATGAAGTGCTCGCACACATGAGGAGCTTTAGGCGATTCCATACGAACTTTATGAAAATGTGGGATGAGAAGGATAAGGCCGTGGAAGAGCTAGAGAAATTGAAGATGGGCAACAAGAGTAACACAGACGTAGTTACCCTAAGTGATGATGATGAGCAGGAAACCACAGACAAGAAAAGTAAGAAGCTGCGGTAGAGTCTCATCAGGATCCCAAGCACACTAGAGTGAAGAGAGCCAGGGGAGGAAAGATCACTCGTAGAGGTGACAATGCCTAACCTAATGTTGTAGTATACTATTGCATGCACCTACAGCTTACTTTCTAATAATTAGTTCTTTGCATTGTAGGTCCTAACATGGGTGGGACTGAAGAGTTTGACAAGTACTGCTTTTTTGCAAACGACGTCGACCTGAATGAAGACCAAGTTGCACATCTCAGAAGCCAAGTTGCAATCTTGAAGCCATTGATACCGTACTATGTATGCAGGATGACAAAGTCTACTGTCACCCATGGGAAGGCCAAGATGTAAAAAATAAACTCTCATGCTGATTTTGCACAATCATCCTAGGCTTCAACTAACTAGAAACTTCTCTTCCAGTACTTCTCTTCCAAGTTCAGCATTCCACACCTCAACCAGTATGCGCCAATGGAGCTTCCTGTATTTTGCACTAGTGGCACCAATGTTACTCGTGTAACCTTGCTCATCGGCAACAAACAAGATGCCCAGATGTCTCGCAATCGGCCGAAAATAGTCAAGGAAGCTGGAATCGAGGAGGGTGCCATATGTGTCTTCACTTTTGTGCATACTGAAAAATCTGGATTTGTGTGTACTGTTGTTGCCCTGAACTGATGCCGAAGCCTGTTGCTGCGTAATTACATGATGTAAACCTTCTAAGTACTGTCTTCAGAACCCTCACTGATGCTTTATCGGTTTAATGAGTGGAAACTTTTGTAATGGTAATGTGAACCAGTTAGTCCATGTGCTGTTCTATCATGATGCTAATGTGGAAACTTTTGTAATGGTAATGTAAACCTTCTAAGTACTGTGTTGATGTTTTTTAATGGAAACTAACTTATATTGTCGCCTGAACCGTGCAAACAACAAATGCACACTAGGCCTAAATTCAGTACGAACTAGTAAATACCAGGACCTCGTAAAACTTATCAGTAACATTAGCTTAACAAAGCGGTAGCGCATCTTTATTTTCTTCAGAAGGTCGCGGGTTCAAAACACAACGAAGGATTGTTTTTTTAAGTTTTATTTAATTAACTGACATTTTGGTCCCAAAAACTTTGTGACGACCAGGGTGACGCCCTAAATCCGTCACCAGGAGTAATCCGTGACAAATTTAGTGACACAAAAGTTGTGCGTCATGCATTAGCACTAATGCGTGACAAAGATGAAAATTCCGTCACCTATTATGGATAATCAGTGACAAATTCATGTCATCAATAGGAGTTTTGTCACAAAAGGTCGGATCGGTTGTAGTGACATGTCAGATCTGCAAAATACATGGTCATCCTGCTAGCGATTGTTTGTGGCGCAACCAGGGTGACTCTGATGATGATAGTGACCATGGTGACCGTGGAGAGAAGGGCGCCAATGCTGCATCATATGGGGTGGACACGAACTGGTACTCTGACTCGGGTGCTACAGATCATATCACTGGAGAATTGAGCAAGCTCTCTACTCGTGACAAGTACCAGGGGCATGATCGCGTCCACACAGCTGAAGGTAATGAGATGTCTATTAGTCATGTTGGTAATTCAATATTGCATACCCCACATGATTCCTTACATCTCAAAGATATCTTATATGTTCCTAGTGCATCGAAAAATTTCATATCAGTTCATAAGCTTACCCTTGACAATAATGTTTTTCTTGAGTTTCACCCCTTCTTCTTTTTGATTAAGGATAAGGCGGAAAGAAGAACTCTGTTTAAAGGACCATGTCGTGGTGGTCTCTATCCTCTAGTGCCTTTCTCCACCAGGTTGACAAAGCAAGCCTTCATCACAATAAAGCCGTCATCCTCCACATGGCATCGTCGCTTAGGGCATCCTTCATCTTTTGTCGTTCAGCAAATTCTTAGAAAGCATAAAATTCCTCATACCCCTGAAATAAATCCCTATGTTTGTGACTCTTGTCAACTAGCTAAGAGTCATCAGTTGCCATACCCCATTTCCACTAGTGTCTCCACTGTTCCTCTGGAACAAGTGTTCTCTGATGTATGGGGTCCTGCACCTGCCTCTGTTGGCAAACATTCATATTATGTAAGCTTTATTGATGACTTTAGCAAGTTCACATGGATATATTTGCTTAAAAAGCGCTCCGATGTTTATCAAGTTTTTCTTAATTTTCAAAAGCTTGTTGAGAGAAAATTTCATAGGAAAATCATTACTATGCAAAAGAATTGGGGTGGCGAGTATGAAAAGCTCCATGGTTTCTTTCAAAAAGTAGGCATTACACATCATGTTTCTTGCCCACATGCACATCAAAAAAATGGATCCGCTGAACGCAAACATCGCCACATTGTTGAGGTTGGTCTTGCCTTGCTTGCCAACTCTTCTATGCCTCTTAAATTCTGGGATGAAGATTTCTTACCGCCACATTTCTCATAAACTTGCTTCCTACAAAAGTGCTAAATTTTGACACTCCTACTCAGCGTCTCCTCAACGTCACACCAAATTATGATGCTCTTCATGTGTTTGGCTGTGCTTGCTGGCCGAACCTTCATCCATACAACAAAAGAAAATTATCTTTTCGTTCCAAACAATGTGTGTTTTTGGGCTATAGTCCTCTTCATAAGGGTGTGAAGTGTCTTGATGTTTCAACTGGTCATGTGTATATTTCTAGAGATGTCGTATTTGATGAAAATGTCTTTCCCTTTGCCAAGTTGCATCCCAATGCCGGAGCACGTCTAAAACGTGAAATTCTTTTGCTTCCATCTCATTTAACATCACATAGTGGGGATGCAAATATTGATGACCACATGCATGCTATTGTCCTGTTACTAATGCTCCATAGGACGTAGAAGCTGCTGCCGAAAATCCCATCCAAATTGATGAAGAAATGCCTTCAAAAAATTAAGTTGAAGATGATTCAGAACATGACGAAACAGACACTGATTCTCCTGCAATCTCCGATCCTGGAGCAGATCAGCCAGATCCCGAAGCAGATTCCCCTGCTTTCTCCAATCCCGATGGCGCTGACTCCGGCGTGGATTCCCCTGTCTCTAGCGCAGGCCCCGCTTCGCATGCAGCCGACAGCGACGGTGATGGGGGCACCGACAGCGACATCCACGAGTCGCCTCATGCCACGTCGCAGCCGGAGCAGGTAGAATCTCCGGTCCCCTCGACATCTTCCTCTAGATCTCCTCCGGCTACACCTGGTGTGTCCGATTCTGAGGAGGAAAATGACAGCTCCGGTTCAGGTTCTGCAGGATCTTCTGCGCCACCTGAATCTTCTGCGCCACCTGATCCTGCATCACATGCTCCACGCACACGACTTCAAAAGGGAATTAAATAGCCGAAACAGTTCAAGGATGGTACAGTCAGGTATGAAACAAAGAATGGTGGTGTTGTTAAATATAGCATGTTGTCATCCACAGGAGAACCAAACAATCTCAATGAGGCTCTAGATGATGAAAACTGGCGAATAGCAATGGAGGAAGAACATGCTGCCTTGATGAAAAATAAAACATGGCACCTTGTTCATCCCAGCAAAAGCAAGAACTTGATTGATTGCAAATGGGTATATCGCATTAAGAAACGTGCAGATGGCACAATTGATAGGTATAAAGCCAGACTTGTTGCAAAATGGTTCAAACAAAGATACGGTATTGATTATGAGGAAACATTCAGTCCAGTTGTCAAAGCAGCAACCATCAGAATTGTCAGCTATTTCAGTTTCTCGAGGTTGGAGTCTAAGGCAGCTAGATGTCAAGAACGTGTTCTTACATGTTGTTCTGTAAGAGGAGGTTTATATGAAACAACCCCCAGGCTTTGAAGATCCACATGTTCCTCACTATGTTTGCAAACTTGACAAGGCTCTGTATGGACTGAAACAAGCCCCACGAGCATGGTATTCTCGCCTCACTTCAAAATTATATGGTCTCGGTTTTGTTCCTTCCAAGGCTGATACATCTTTGTTCCTCTACAACAAATCAGGAGTTACTATATTTGTGCTTATTTATGTTGATGATATATAGTGTCAAGCTCATCCAATGATGCTATCTCTGCCTTGCTTCGAGACCTTAATGATAATTTTGCTATCAAGGATCTTGGTGATCTACACTTCTTTCTAGGGATTGAAGTTAAACAGATACCGAATGGTTTGCTCTTGACACAAGAAAAATATGCTCGTGATCTTCTTAATAGAGTTGGTATGAAAGAGTGTAAGCCAGCTCCTACACCTTTGTCCTCAACCGACAAATTGTCCTTACACGAAGGTACTCCTCTTGATGCTGAAGATAGCACACAATATAGGAAAATTGTTGGAGCACTACAATACTTAACGTTGACCCGTCCTGATTTGTCTTTTTCGGTCAACAAAGTTTGCCAATATCTTCATGCACCTACGACTGTTCATTGGACAGCTGCCAAGAGGATTCTCAGATATGTTCAAATACTATTAAGGTTGGCCTCACTTTTATACAGTCACCATCTACACTACTTAGTGCCTTTTCAGATGCAGATTTGGGAGGTTGTCTTGATGATAGACGCTCTACAGGAGGTTTTGCGATATTCATTGGACCAAATCTTGTCTCTTGGATTGCTCGAAAGCAAGCTACAGTGTCAAGGTCAAGCACAGAAGCTGAGTATAAATTGGTGGCAAATGCTACAGCTGAGCTCGTTTGGGTTGAGGCACTTCTTGATGAACTCGGTGTGATACTAAGGGAAAGGCCGTGTTTATGGTGTGATAACATAGGAGCTACTTATCTATCGGCAAACCCAATATTTCATGCAAGGACGAAGCACATTGAGATTGATTACCACTTTGTGAGAGAAAGGGTGGCAAATAAAATGTTGGATATCAAATTCATTCGAGCAAGGACCAAATAGCTGATGGATTCACTAAAGCCCTTCCTGTTAGAGATTTAAATGAGTTTAAGCGTAATCTAAACCTTTCACAAGGTTTTGATTAAGGGAGGGTGTTAGATATCATGTATAGGTGTGTGTGGGTCTGGTATTGTGATAAGGTGTAGTACACCGATCACGTATCTCTCTTTGTATCCTCGCTGTATACGCCTTCGGAGGCTTTCCGATCCTATATAACACGTAACACGAGCCCCCAACAGGGCATCGCTTCCCGCAACTCTGATACTAGCCACCTCGTGTGACCCACGTTTGTGTCACGCAACTCTGATACTAGCCACCTCGTGTGACCCACGTTTGTGTCACATTAGTACACGTATGTATTATATATATTATTTTTTTCACAGAAAATTAGTACTTCTTCCTGTTCTATCTTTAATAAACTGCAAGTGAACCGAATGAACCAGAACTCCATATGTGGTTCACTTTGAAAAACATGCTCTGGACGGTGGAAAGAGTATGTGTTATCTCTGCTGTGAAAAGGACGAAACAGCGAGCCACATCACGCTTCAGTGCTTCTTCTCTCGGTCATGTGTGCATGGTACGAGATTATGCTCTCCTTCAGGCTGCAGCGTTTCACCCCTGATGATGTCGATTCTACCGTCTCGGACTGGTGGCATGTTAGGACCCTAGGCCAGTGGAGGATGCTCAGTTTAGTCACACCTAAAGTTTAGGGGAGGAACTCACAACCAGCTTATAAGCGAGTGATTTCTTTTTACTTTCAGTTCGGTCTTTTGGGATGGAGTGGGTTCTCCGCTTGTAGTTGGGCCGTATGCGTATAAACGTCTGAAACTAGGCTGAGTATTAGGCTAGATCTTAGTGGACACTAACATATGGTGCGTTCTCCATGCCTGCCTAGGGAGCTTCCTAGGGGATGGGATGTTAGGACCCCTTCTTATAATTGACACACAAATAAACGATAAACAAAAGCAAGATCAACACACGGGGATACGAGTTTGTAACATGGAAAACCTTATAAGGAGGAAAAAAACCACAAGCGTGCAGCCAGCAAAACTTCACTATATCGGGAGTCGGGAGAGGTTACAAACGCTGGGGATTTACAACTGTTCAATTTATCCAACCGACGCCTTATAAGAGGTATATATATAGAGCTGGAACCCTAAGTCGAAAACAATCCGACTTGGCCCAAGCGTACTGGTGACGGGCCTCGCTCCGCTCGTCAAAAGGTAAGCTTTATCTTGATATGAATTTGGATCACACTAAAACAACACTCCACATTAAGACAAATTCCATCTTAGCATGAACGAGAACCTTCTCCCTAAACCAGAAAGAAAACACTTTCGGCGACAACAACCACTAGGGGCTAAATAGTTATACCAACTAAGTCTGATCAAACCTTAAACTTAGTAGCATGAACTGGCTTTGTCATCATATATCATGAGTTCTTATCTTGCATATTTTCAGCTTATCTCATGCAACAACATCACACAAAATATGATATTTGACATCAATGTGCTTATTCTCTCATGGAACATCCGATTCTTAGTAAGGTACATAACACTCTAACTGTCACAAAATAGGTTAATGCAAGTATCATCTCCACATCTCAACAAACAAATCTTTCAACCAAACAGTTTCTTTAGCTGTTTCAGCAAAAGCCATGTATACAGTCTCAGTTGTGGATTGACCAGTAACTGGCTGAAGTGCTAACTAACAACATAACCATCAATGGTGAACACATAACTTGTGAGAGACCTACTCTCTCATCCAAATCGGCGGCAAAATCTGAGTCCACATAACCAACGAGTCCCTTACCTTCCTTGACAAATATCAAGCAACCATTAGACGTGCCACGGAGGTACCTAAAAATCCACTGAATAGCTCTCCAATGGTCTTTGCCAGGATTAGCCATGTATCTACTCACCAAGTTCATAGCATCTAAATAAGTACGTGAACATACCATACATCAAGGAACCAACATCACTGGAATATGGAACTCGAGACATATACTCAAAATCATCATCAGTAGTAGGAAATTGAGAAGCTGACAACTTAAAATGAGAAGCAATAGGAGTACTAACAGACTTTGTATCATGCATATTGAAACGATAAAGAAACTTATTAATGTAACTCCGCTCCACTCGGCCCAAGCCTACCGACGACGGGTCTCGCTCCGCTCGTCAGAAGTTAGACCCCTCTGTAGGCCGATGGAGACTTCTTAGTTTAGGCTCACCTCGCCTATGGGACGAGGCCATGACCAGCTTATAAGAACCGTATGTCGTCCTGAACACGAACCATCACTCGACGTATTGGTAGACGTTAGCCTGGTGGCCACTCCATGTGCGGCACCCCTGTATCCTAGAGGACTCCCTTTCGAATCCCGCCCTAGTATTTTCTTATTTTGTCTTTGTTCTATCGAAACGACAATTGTACTGCGTGTGAAAAAAGTGTACGCCCCAGTATATGCAAAGAAAGTGTGGCATTCAAAAATTGAACACGCGACGACCCGGGTGTTTGGTTATGCTTTTTACTTGGCTTTGGCTTATAAGCCCAAAAAACACCTAACTAGGCCGAAAGTCAAAAGCCAAGGTGCTTTTGTGACTTATAAGGCAAAGCCAAAAGCAAAAAAAAAAAGGCTAACCAAACACCCTCTAAAGCAGTACCACTGTGTTAGCATCTGTTTCTTATACGAATTGAGCTTATATCCTAATTTATTGATTCAGAGAAAAATTTCATTCTAATTTTGTTTGAAAATTTCGGGCGGTAAATGCTAGATATTTCCGGTAACTACGGTAACCGCAAATACCGACCCTCCCCCCCCCCCCCGATTTTTCTTGTAGTTGGTATCCAAAACCATGGTGGACGCTAACATGGCCAAGCTTCAGCGCCGAGAGGAGCAAGGAATGAGGTGATCTCTCGGTCAGCCTCATCGCCAGATCACTTTAGTCTAGAAAGAAATAGTAGAGTTTTCGACAAACTTGCCACCATGCCTGCTGAGTGTCAGAGGAAGATCATGGTAGAGTTTGAGCAATTGAGAATCACTGGGTTATGTGTATCATCGAGAGGTATAACGTAAGGTTTGTTTGTGGCTTACAGCGCAGAGTTAGAACTAGATCGCATGGTTTCTCATCTCTTGTACTAATTTTGTTATTCTATCTTAATCTAGAAGACACGCACGTCTTATATCGTGTTGTTGATGAGGGAATGTTATGCACCGAGACATAGGACATTTCAAGCATGGAATGCAGGCTGTAAAATCACATAATACACAGAGTAATTTTCAAGACCCAAAAGAGGCCCTAGTAATCAATGTAATAAACATGCCCTTAATTAAGCCTCCAAAACACATATAAGTTTTCGAACCAGACAATTCAACGTTACTCTAGAAAACAGAGGGCTAACCGAGCGAATAAACTACCGAGATAACCACTGACGATAGATAAATAGACAGGTTTCTTCATCTCGGACTACATTGGAGATAAGCTATCAAATTTTTCACTTCCAGATTCTAGATATCAGAGTCCTCAAGCTAACGCTTCTCACGACGAATGATGTAGACCATCATCTTGAGCGGCTCCTCATTCTCCATCAGCTTGAAGAGGCAGATATCATCCTCCTGTAGGTTGTTGATGCGGGAGAATGACGACCATCCTTTAGAGAGGATCATCGAGTGGATGCGATCTCCCCTGCATCGCAGCTCTGTGTCCCACGTCCTGCTCTTCCCCTCCCGCTGAAGCACCAAACTGACAACACGCCTCTTCCCGCGATGCCCAGTAGTGCACTTATTTTCGAGACACCTTGACACATACCGCATGCCAAAGGACTGTTTATGCACATACATAGGCAGGATGTTAGTGATACAGATGCATAGATACTAGAGAAATTTGTGAGTGTCTTTGTGATACAAGGATACATGTACAAATGAGAAACTATTCACAAAAGGTGCAAATGAGGAATAGATATGCAGCTAGAGGAAACGTTTTTTCTTTGAACTTACTAGGTAGCCGTGACGAACACTGGTCTTGTTCATGACCGCGACGTAAATGGGCTGTTCTGACTCAATGGCACTGACTTTCTCCAATACCTGAGGGTACTCTGAAAGTTCTGGCGCGTCGTCCCTTCTATAGTTGTGCTCTGTTTTCCCTTGCGTTTTATTCCTCGAGTCTTCTAGTTGATCGTTTGGGAACCCCTGTAATAAGTTCGTGTGGTACTCTGCCGTGTAAATTCTGGGAGATTTTTGAGCTGTGGTCTCGAAAATTTGCCCACTGGAGTTGACTGTATGGTTGTAAAACCTGTTTGGTGGTTTCTTAATGGAACCGGGGCTGTGCCCTTTATTTCTAAAAAAAAAAAAAAAGACTTTCTCCAATACCTTCTTCTCCTGTGCTTGTGTTAGATGTGTTCCATCTGGTAGAATGAAGGGAGGCTCTGAAGCTCCCTCAGAATTGTCAGAGCATCCATCGTCTTCATATCCAGAAGATGAGATGATCTCTTCGCCTGAATAGGTGTTTAAAATAATCAGAGAGAAATCTTGTGAATTGAAATGTAAAGCGTGAGTTTTAACATTGGTAATGTCTTCTTTGTGTCGTGCTGCCGTACCATCAGTAGCTGGTTCCTCCTTAACACGAGCTGTCGAGGCTATCTTTGGGCTTGTCCTTCTTTGGTTTGAGAGTATACTGGTTCTTCCATCACGGGAATGACCAGTGCTCACTTTGTGGATCACATGGACCAACACGGTGAAATTTCTTGCCTTAACCTTTGACATTGGTTGAAAGATGCAGACATCTCCTTCTTGAACATGGTTGTCACGGACAAAGTATCTGCCCAAACGTAGACTGTTACATTGACGCCGGATGTACAAACTGGACTGCCATTCATAGTTCTTGCTAGGCACCCGGAGTGTGATAGCTTGGCTTTCTCGTGGGAACCACGCGAGTGCGTAGTCCTTACGTACGACCTATTTACAAGAAAAGGACACAATGTGATGCAGTTGAATTGATAAATCTGATAGACAGTCACCGAGGATAATTGTTCCATCATGGTTCCAATACGTGCATGAATCAAGTGTAAAATAAGACAGTGCTTTTGTTGATTCAGTTATGAATTGTGGAAAAAGTATCTTTCAGAGAAGTGTAGCAGTTCAAACCACAACACTTACTATCCAAAACAATATTAAAACCGTATATACCTCCAGGCAATTGGTAGTTCATAAAAAATCGTGTGGTAAAATTAACATACCAGAACAGTAGATTGTATCGGGTGGTAAAATTAACATACCAGAACAGTAGATTGTTCCACATTGGATTTCTTTAACAGTGCAACAAGCACTGGGATTTTAGGTTGAATTTCAGCGACAAGAGCATGTATTTTTGCTATCTGTTCTACTGTTAGAACACATCGCCCTGATAAGATACAATCCTTCGGGAGCATTTGAAGATCATCCAACTCCAAAGACTCATCTGCAGATGGATTGTTTTCTGCAGTAGAAAAGATTCAGCAGTAAGAAAACAAAGGGTAAGTGGGAAACTGATTTAACTTGAGAACGCAACCTCACCTGAAAATTCTTCAGAAGTATAAGATAATGCGGGTGACTTTTCTGATTTACAGTAACGGCATGAGCTTTCCTTTGGGAATCCATCTGAATCTGATCCTTCGCCTGATGACGTCTGAGTAGGGCCATCACGTGAACTGTTGAAATTTTCAACATAGCGACTGTTTGGTGTTTGCACATCAGAGGCAGCTTTCATCCGAGCACAGCACAAGGCTTTCTCCTTACCGTTGGAATCAAATAATGTAACCTCAAAGTGGGCTTTACCAAGGTATCGAAACATCAGCGAATAATTTTCTTCTATTTGATTGGCATCGACAAATGCCGCCCAGCCAGACTTGAGGATTGTTCTGTTCATGTTCTCCGTAACTCCAACATCATATGTTATACCATTGGGGGCTTCCAATTTGACAGTTTGTGGGATCTTTCCTCCAAAATAGTTCAGAAACCACTCTGGTATGACCTGTAGCAAGCAGGAATGGATGCATAAAAAAATGAGGCAGCAGAAAGACTACAAATTAGAAGAAGCTGACTGAACTAGGAAAGACAGAAGTAGCTCACCATGCTATGCATGTAGTTTCCATTAATCTTTCTTATGAATTTTATCTTTCTCTGGCAGCACTCGCATGGATTGCTCATTTTGGATAAGTCCTGTAAAACGAATCACATATTATGTTAGTTGGCATTATTAAAACTTCTTTGCACAACTAATGATACCCTAAAATCATTCAAGTCTAGTGCGATGCCGTATGAACTTACAAGAGTATGGACAGACTTTTCTTTGCCGAGAAATAACAACAGCAACCAAATACTGTAAACACTACTACAAAACTAATGTTGCCACAAAAAACTATTATGACTATAGTTTCATAGAGAGCAAACCAACACCCAAATCCAATTGGCCTTGTTGGATAAATAACATTTATCTCTACAGATCTTCATTGCCATAAGATGAGGATGGTAGTAAGTTAAGGGCTTTAAACTTCTGAAACAATATTTACTTGGTGCTCCAACGGGAGTGACTGCCGCCATTAGAACTATCAGGTGAAGTTTAAAGTAGGATCGTCTCCTACTACTTTCGGTGATTGACACAAATTCGTTAACTTATTCACATCAAGACGATACAACCACACAAGAGTTTAACCCCCTTCATCCACTCATTACAATGCAAACAATCACGAAATGCTTAATTAAACTTATACTGAATAATTATTCAGCAATTTCCAGCATCATATTTTTTCCACATATTATCTATTGTTCCAACTCGTGAAAAAAACGACAAAGACACCAAGCCAAGCCAAATATATCTCATCGGTTCAAAGGCCCATCTATTCATCTCCGCTGTGATTCTCTGTCGATGGTGGCCAATGCGCATGCATGTATAACACATATCCTACTTGTTTCGCTACCAAAACAAGTGAGACTGGCAGAACATTAGTTTTTGAAGTTTTAGATTGTTAGGGAACAGCCACTGTGTTCTTTTTTGTAGAAAAAAGACAAACAAAATGGAAAGATACATAGTACATAAAGGAAAGATAAATAGAGTTATTATTTCCGCATAAAGGAAATAGTGAGTTTTTAGGAAGAGAAAGGATGAAAACAGATTGTAACACATAACAACACGTCAAAATACAAAAAGGAACAATGATAGAAGTTGGGAACAAGCTCGAAGAGCAAAATCAAAGGGCATTACCAGTCTTATCCCCCAAAAAGACCACAGAGTAAAACGAATCGTGTATTTGTCAGGTGGCACTATTCAGTATTTTGTTGCATAAATAATGATACCGTAAAATCACAATAACAACAGCAACGAAGTACTGATATGAAGATATATCTCCCTGATGGCCGTGTAAGAAGAAAGCAAACCAACACTAAAATGAAGAAAAAAAAGATACTGCAGCTATAGGAAGCAAAGACCGGTGACTAAAATATAAGCAAAGAGAGGAAATTGGCAGAAGAAGCTTACCAAGATGCGGAAAGGTACAGGGCAAAAGGTTCTTGCTGCGTAGCAGGAATGCAGAATGTTTCCAGGGAGGGCCCATCCAAGGCTTTATTATGAAGGGAGCTCAAACGGGCAGAAAGACAACACATATGCCGAAGCAATGGTCATTCATGATGGAAGTAACTACCTGCATGTTGATGTTTCCAAGACCTAAGTTTTTCCACGGAGACTTTCCATATTCCAAGACATTAATACTCCTACAATACAGTACAGTAGTAACCCCTCTCTTGTAGTTTGCAGTTCAACAACTTTTTTCTGTTTCATATTGTACTAGTATTTGTTTTTTTGATTGACCCTTTCGTGCTTGCTTAACTGGCCATTAGTGAAGAATGTAAGGTGAGAAGCATCTGTCTTTAGCTAAAGAGAAAAACACATGTTGAAAATAAGTAAAATGCTTTGTGGATAAAGATCTTGACAAATCACTCTTTATGATTCCAAATACGGGCAAACAACCAAGATATACATGACAAAAACAGGCATAATCCAGATCTAAGACGAACAGTCTTGAACTCATGATCCACCTTGCAAGTGATTGATTGTGAGCATGATATGCAAATGTACATAGAAAATATTTGTCAAAAATCTACGCACGCATCAGAGAAAAAAGCATATTGCCGTGTAGCATATTGTCAGACTGGACAAATAGCTGTGCCGAAATCTGAATTTGTACTAATCACCAAGTCCGGTAAAAATCCCTGATACCGGAATGACCAATCGAATTATAGCATGAAGACGATCGATCCTCCACGGCCGTCCTCCCCGTCCTCTCCTATCCGGAGACGACCTGGCCGAGGTAGGTCAACGGCGGAGCGCGCCCCAACGTCTCGCCCCTTGTGCAGTTGTACTCGCTGAAGCCGATCGTGGTAGAGTGCCAGGACACTGGGGAAGCTACGCGGCGGATCCGAGCAGCCTCATTGTTTGGTCGGCGAGCTGGTGGTGCGCGGCCGTGGCGGTCGCGAGGAGAGTAGGAACATCGTGCACTAGCATAGCCATAGGCCTTCGCATGTGGATATTGGCCGACTTGAACGTAAGTCAAATCTGGAACTAACAGCAAGTTCAATAGTGGGCTACAAGCAAATAGTGGACTAATGGCTCCCGAGATCTCTTTTTTGAAAAATTCGAATCGGCACTTTGGAGTATCCAAAAATCGTGAAAAATTTCTCAGATCTAGATATATCGAGATCTACAAGTGCAACATTTTAAATCGAATAACGTTGTATTGTGGGTTGGGCAGAAATGATAAATCGAATAACGTTGTATTGTGGGCTCAAAATTCATTTGCATTTTCCAGCTACAAGCCTGCCTACATGGAATTTTTACTTATGTGGAAGAGAGAGAGACAATAAAAAAAAGTTAGGAAGTGGGCTCTCATGCAATAGCCAGACTCTACGCGTGCTCATAGGCAAAAAGAGTAAATGATATGAAAGAGAAAAAAGAAATGAGAAGGGATGACTAAACTAATAGAGCCAGCCCTATTGTATTAGTGGATGATAACGTTGACTATTGATGACGTAGCGGTATCATATAGTCGGCTGCTAGCTATACTATTGAAATTTCTCCAACACCCCCGAAGTAAAACTTTGAACAAACATTTTTAACATAGCCCATGATCAGCAAAACGTGAGTTTAGATGTGAAGTTAGGTCGGTTCAGTACAATTATTCAGCTAATAATGTACTCTCATAGTTGTTTGCAACCTTGTTATGATAACATAGCCCATGTTCAGCAAAAGGTGATCATCACACAACATATGAGCTATACTTAGATGCTAGACTAGCAACACTTGTTTGTTTATCTCTCTACACCTGCGTGTGATTTTTCTTATTCCAATGTCATAACAGTTAGCATAAAGATAAAAAGGTTAATAATAAATCTGAGATAATTAAACATATTATTATTTATCTGTATGACATATCTCCTTCATTTTGGCATCAAAATAAATTCGTAAAAATAAAATATTCTTCTAGGCCATAAGGATTCACCCCTAACCGCCACCGCCACCATTTGCCCCGTCTTCGCCTTTTACGAACATGAATCTAGGGTCCTAAATGCAAAGTTTGGTTTTGGTCTACCAAGCGGCATCGGCGAGGTGGTGGTGGCGACGATAACACATTGATATAAGATCTCTCTAGCCTCGATCTCCCTGCTTCGTCAACGTTCAACTCCGGCGAAGGGGCAGTGAAGGTAGATTCTACAATCTCTATTGAAACCTTTGGATTTTGACATTTCGGTCTCTTCATTTGTTTCAGTAAGGTTAGGTTTCTCCAACCTTTGTATTGATGGTGAAGAGTTGCAAGCATGTATTGCTCGGGTTGTTTCATCGGCCGATTTTCTTTCAATGGTTATTCAATCTCGTCGTTCGCGGTGAGTGGCTATTGCGGTCTTCACTCTTCAAAATCTTTAATTATGAGGGCTTTTGCAGGTGTCTTAATTTTTTGCTGCTTGTTTAATTCATATTTCAAGATCTGACAGCCGTAGAATAATTGAAGGAAGACCCTTATTTTCAGTGTAATTTTACTTTGCCGTGTTGCGTCCAGTTATATCTCTTTTGTACCAGCTATCATTTTTAACAACAAATAATATTTAAGATGCCTCGGTCATCTTTTCTAAAAAAAATTGTTCTCTGAGTTTTCGAGAGGAAATAACTATTCTCTGAGTTATGTACTTTTCATGGCTTGTAACAGATTGGGCAGATCGACCTCGACCAGCAAAGAGTCCCAGTGTGTATCCTTTATCCTTTGCATATTCCCCGTTTCCACATCAAGGACAATGAGCGGAGCATCCCTCCAATAACGACCCTTTACGCGCAGCAATGCAGCGCCGGCCTGCTCCCCAGAGCTGTTGAACTCAAGGACACACGGCCGTCAGGGATCTCAGGATCCAGCAACCGCAGTTGGTCCTCCGTGTCCATCACGGCCATGAGATCCCAATCATCGCCTGATGCGAGCACCCACACGAGCACAAAGAAGCCATCGGCGACCAGCAACCTCAGCCTCCCATCCGGGGATTTCCCAAGGTGGAGCTTGCTTACACTCGAGTAGGTCACAGGGAGCTTGACCGATCCTGGTTTCGATGTGCTAACTTCATAGGTCACTATTTCGTCGCACTTCGATAGCCAGCAGATGATGCCACCATGGAGTACGACCGCAGGGCGGGTTTCTTCCAGGAACAACCACTGTTTATGTCGAGCAAGGTCGTGCACATAGGTGGTAGGGCCCCAGGTGCCGCCGCTGTCCGACCACATGGTCTGGACACTGATGGTACAGCTGCAGTCTGCGAAACCGCTGAAATCTGCGGCGAGCAGCATGAACGTGCAGTCGATGCCGTCTGCGGTGGTGAGCAAAACATATCTCTCGCCGTTGGTTTGTGGATAATAATGCTTCCCAATGTTTGGCGGGAGGGAGAAGAAGGTGCGCTCTCCGGTCATGGGGTTATACACGCACATGTCGGACCGCCGCTCTGATCTCTTGCGCCGGTTGATGTAGCGGCGGCGGAGGACGACGAGGCCGCCGCGCGATGTCAGAGGCATGTAGCGGCCAAGGAGATCGGCCGCGTTTCGGGAGAGGAAGGGCGCCAGGTGCTCCTCCGAGAAGGATACAGCGGCGGCCACGGCGGATGGGTGGACCAGAGAGAACAGAGCCCGTGGCTCCGGTTGCATATTTTCTTCCTTGGCGTAGGTGTGGAGGTAGCCGAGAAGACAAGGTGACACAATGCGGCGGACTGCAAGGCCAAGGAACTCCGGTCTGAGGATTTCGCAGCGGAGTGACCTGCATAGGGCGGCGCACCGAACGAGAGTGCGGGCGTCAGAGCGAGCAACGAGCTCGAGCACGACGTCCACCGGGAACACCCATGGTCCTATCGGTGAAGGTGGTTCCGTTGGTACGCACGTAGAAGGGCGCCGGCGTTTTCTTGGCGTCGTAGAAGCAGCACACGAAGGCTTGCGCCCGGTTCTGTGTGATGCCATCGGGGGTGTGCCTTGCTTTGTTTTCTGGATCCCTTGTGCAAGCCTTGTGAGTTGTTACACCTTTCTGTCGCATATATATATGGCTCATATATCTTCATGGATTCAACTCTACTCGGACACGTACAGCTTAGCTGGGAGAAATTAAAGAACAGCTCTACTAGGACACGTTTAGGATACTCTATATGCCACAAATACATTGTTTTTATTCCTCATTTTTCGAAGCAAGCAAAAATAATCCCTAATTACATCGCCCAAACTTGACCGTTTTTGCCCTAATGCACGCGTGACACCATCCAATCCGAGTGATCTCCCAGTGGATTGGATAGCTGGCATGATACGCAAGGTGGCCGTTCTTGATTGGTTGCGCCAGTTTCCTGTTGCGTAGTTATTTAGTTATTTCCGATCATTTCACATTATCAACTATTTAACGACATTTTAAAAAATCTATTCAAGTGTCGCTAAGTAGTCATATGCGTAGTTATTTCCGATCAAATGGCGCGGACGGGAGACAGGGGAGAGAGCGCGGGCGCGAAAATGAAAGCGGGTGGGAAAATTTCACCAAGTTTTTTCCTATACAACTATTCGAATGGAATTACCGGCGAGTACTGGTCGCCCACGCCGGTGATTAGAATGTTTTTCTATACATATATCTTCATATTTTATAATTTAATCTGCCTTTTCAGTTACGCCCCTAAATTCAACAACGTACGTCCCTAAATTTTATATATTATAACATTAGTTAATTCATCATTTTAGTTAAATCTCAAAGTCACATATCACTTCTTGTTGCCTTTTTGGACGCCAATTTACGGATGAACTTTAAATAGAAATACAATACCGCCAAGTATGGGATTTATTGTTTTAAAAGTAATTACTGGCGTGTGAGACCAGTGCAAGCCGGTAACGTTATATTAATCACCGGCGTGGGAAGCTATCACACGCCAGTCATTCTATCGGGGTCACCATGTCAATTCAGGACAAAGTAATCACTGGCGTGTCCGATGGAACCCACGCCAGTAATCACCACCGTAATGACTGGCGTGGATATGTAGTCCCACGGTCACATTTTCCTCCGTGGTTGGATTTTTGGGCCCACAAATCACCGTCGTCGCTCTAAGATGTCCACGCCGGTGATTCCACCGTAACACCGGCGTGGAAAAATTCCCACGCCGGTGATTAGCTGCGAAATTTGGTCCCAGCAGATCACCGGCGTGGGTTTTGGGTGGCCCGCCGGTGATTACAAGCCGGCTATTAGGTGTTTCCTTTTAGTGTTGCACGGCCTGCTGTTTACATATATATTTTTTGTTTATTTTAGTTTTTTTATAAAAATGGTTAAAGAAGGCCCTTCTTTTAAGCTCTCTTTCATGTTGCACCACTTCTATTATTTACATGACATTGCATTCCCGCAAAAGCTCTCGGTTTATGCTATTCTCTAAGTTTCCGAGAGGAAATAGCTATTCTCCGAGTTATGTACTTTTCATGGCTTGTAACTGAGTGGGCAAATCGATCTCGACCAGCAAAGAGTCCCAGTATGTATCATTTATCCTTTGCATATTCCCCGTCTCCACATCAAGGACGATGAGCGGAGCATCCCTCCGATAAGGATAACCATCTACCTTTAACAGTGCGGCACCAGCCAGCTCCCAGAGCTCCTGAACTCAAGGGACACACGGCCGGCAGGGATCTCAGGATCCAGCAACCGCAGTTGGTCTTCCGTGTCCATCACGTCCTTGAGCTCCCAATCGTCACCTGAAGAGAGCAGCCACACGGACACAAAGAAGCCATCGGCGACGAGCAACCTCAGCTTTCCTTCCGGCGATTTCCCAAGGTGGAGCTTGCTTACACCCGAGTTGGTGACAGGGAGCATGACCGATCCTGGTGTCGATGTGCTAACATCATAGGTCACTATTTCGTCGCATTCCGACAGCCAGCATATGACGCCACCATGGAGTACGACTGCAGGGCGGTTTGCTTCGAGGAACAACCACTGTCTATGTCTAACACGGTCGCCAACATAGGTGGGAGGGCCCAGGTGCCGCCGCTGTCCGACCACATGGCCTGGGATCTGATAGTACAACTGCAGTCTGCGAAACCACTGAAATCCGCGGCGAGCAACATGAACTTGCAGTGGATGCCGTCTGCGGCGGTGAGCAGAACATATCTCTCGCCGTTGGTCCGGGGATAATAATGCTTCCCGATGTTGGGCGGGAGGGAGAAGAAGGTGCGCTCTCCGGTCATCGGATTATACACGCACATGTCGGACCGCCGCTCCGTTGTCCTGCGCCGGTTGATGCAGCGGCGGCGGAGGACGACGAGGCCACCCCGCGACGTCACAGGCTTGTACCGGCCGAGGAGGTCGGCCGCGCTTCGGGAGAGGAAGGGTGCCAGGTGCTCCTCCGAGAAGGGTACGGCGGCGGGAAGGGTGGACGGGTGCAGCAGAGTGAACAGGGCCCGTGGCTCCGGTTCCATGTTTTCTTCCTTGGCGTAGGTGTGGAGGTAGCCGAGAAGACAGGGTGGCACGATGCGTCGGACTGCGGGGCTAAGAAACGCCGGGCTGAGGATGCCACGGCGGAGTGACCTGCATAGGGCGGCGCACCGAACGAGAGTACGGGCGTCTGAGCGAGCAACGACCTCGAGCATGATGTTCACCTGTATCGGTGAAGGTGGTTCCGTTGGTACGACCGTAGAAGGGCGCCGGCGTTTTCTTGGCGTCGTAGAAGCAGCACACGAAGGCTTCTTACACCTTGGTGTGCGTGATGCCATCGCGCGTGTGCCCTGCTTTGTTTTCGGGGTCCCTTGTGCAAGCCTTGTTACACCTTTCTGTCGCATATATATGGCTCATATATCTTCATTGATTCAATACTACTCGGACACGTACAGCTTAGCTACGATAACTTTCCGGTCAAAGAACAGCTCTACTAGGACACGTTTAAGATGCTATACTGTATCGGTTTTGCTAATTCTAAGTGAGAATTAGCTTAACGCTCAGTCGATTCATCCACCTTCAAAAATGAGTCGCAATTCCTGCAAACCCTGGACTTCTTTTTCCTCAAGGCTGCGGCGGCTCAGTTTTGCTAATTCTCAGTCTAATTCTCAGTCGACTGAGAATTAGCTTAGCGCCCAGTCGATTCATCCACCATCAAAAAATGCGTCGCAATTCCTGCAAACCCTAAGCTTCTTTTCCTCAAGGCGATGACGGCGTCAAGCTGACCCGGAGCCGCCTTAGCCGCGTGATGACGTGAAACACACGTTCGTTGGGAGACCCCAAGAGGAAGGTATGATGTAGTCAGCAGCAAGTTTTCCCTCAGAAAGAAACCAAGGTTATCGAACCAGTAGGAGCAGCAACTCTTCAGAAGGTTGTCAACGGCGCCAGAAAAATAGTGTGTGAGGGAGTCTGGACTGTTGACGTGGAATCTGCACACAACACAATCAAACTACTTTGCCCCAACGAAACAGTGAGGTTGTCAATCTCACTGGCTTGCTGAAAACAAAGGATTAAACGTATGGTGTGGAAAATGAGTATTAAATTGCAGAGAATGAAAAAGGAACAGTTTGCAGTTTGTGGTTGTTTAATCAGTGTAAAAGAATGGACCGGGGTCCACAGTTCACTAGTGGTGTCTCTCCATAAAAGATAACTAACATGTTGGGTGAACAAATTACAGCTGGGCAATTGACGAATAGTGAGCGCATGACAATGCATATACATGACATGTTGACTACTATGATATTTAATTGGGCATTACGACATAATACATAGACGTTATCCAACAGCATCTATGACTAATAATCCACCGCCGGGTTGTCATCCGAGTCCCCTTGGTATTAAGTTGCAAGCAACGGATAATTGCATTAAGTAAAGTGCGTAATGTAAACAAACACATATGCCGTGGACATAGCATCGTTAGGTTATCCCTAGTGGCAACAGCACATCCACAACCTTAGAACTTTCTGTCACTGTCCCAGGTTAAACGGAGACATGAACCCACTATCTAGCATAAATACTCTCTCTTGGAGTTACAAGCATCTACTTGGCCAAAGCATCTACGAGTAACGGAAAGCATGCAAGATCTTAAATAACATATAAGATAGATTGATAATCAACTTGACATAATATTCAATATTCATCGGATCCCAGCAAACACAACATGTAGCATTACAATAATATGATCTTGATCATGTAGGGCAGCTCACAAGATCTAAACATGATGGCACAAAGTGGAGAGACAACCATCTAGCTACTGCTATGGACCCGTAGTCCAAGGATGAACTACTCACGCATCACTCCGGAGGCAGGCATGGCGATGTAGAAGCCTCCGGTGACGATTCCCCTCTCCGGCAGGGTGCCGGGAAGAGGTTCTGAACCCTCCCGAGCTAGGGTTGACGACGGCGGCGTCTCTGGAACTTTTCGTGGATATTTGCTCAGGTACTTAGGGTTTTCGCGTCGGGGGGAATAAGTAGGCGAAAGGGCGGCGGCTGCGGACCCCCGAGGGGCCCACACCACCCAGGGCGCGGCAGAGGGGGGCCGCGCCCTTGCGTGTGGGGCCCTGGTGGCCCTCCTCTGCTGCTCCTTCGCTCCGTCAGGGTGTTCTGGAAAAATAGGCACCCCGTGTAGTTTCGTCCAATTCCGAGAATATTTCCAGACTAGCTTTTCTGGAATACAAAAACAGCAGAAAACAGGAACTGGCACTTCGGCATCTTGTTAATAGGTTAGTCCCAAAAAATGTATAAAAGTGATATAAAGTAGATGCAAAACATGTAGCAATTGGTATAAAACAAGCATGGAACATCAAAAATTATAGATACGTTTGAGACGTATCAGCATCCCCAAGCTTAGTTCCTACTCGTCCTCGAGTAGGTAAACGATAAAAACAAATAATTTTTGAGGTGACATGCTACTATCATAATCTTGATCATATAATATTGCAAGGCACATGTAAATGAATGAAGTGATCCAAGTCAATGGTCTATAATTTGCTACCAAATAGATAATGAGTAAACAATGAATCACACAAGCTAAACGTTTTCATGAATAGTACTTTCGAGACAAGCATCAAACAGTTTTGCATAAGTGTTAACTCATAAAGCAATAGTTTCTAACAAAAGGTATTTAATCAACACAAAGGAAGAATTTAGTTTCAGCATTTGCTTCAACTTTCAACATATTTATCTCATGGATATTGTCAACACAAAGTAGTATAACAAGTCCAATACATTGCATATAACGCATGTTGTAACAAAGTTGACACTAGTGTTTGCTTGTGGAAGACAGAAAGAATAGGAAAACTGACTCAACATAAAAGTAAAAGAAAGGCCCTTCGCAGAGGGAAGCAGGGATTAAATCATGTGCTAGAGCTTTTAGGTTTTTGAAAGCATATAGAGATTGCATAAAATATTTGATACTCCTCCCAACCTTGCTAACACAAGCCATGGCTAACCGAATCCTCGGGTGCCTTCCATCAATCACATACCATGGAGGAGTATCTATTTTTGAGAGGTGTTTGTTAATTGTCAACGAATGGTAGCGGGTGAGAACAGTATTCTACCTGTCGAACGGACTTTTAAGAGCGGCTCCCATGAAGGACGTTATTTCTACCAGCAAGGCAGATCATCCCTCTTTCTCTTTGGTTTACACACATTCAGGTATTTCACTGTTTGTCATTGCTTACTGATGAATCAGGGCAAAAGTGTGAAGAGAATTAATTGGTTAAAGTTGTAATTAATTGGGACTGGGCACCCCGTTGCCAGCTCTTTTTGCAAGTTATTGGATAAGCGGATGTATATGCCACTAGTCCAGGTGTAAAAGTCCACTCGACAAATAGAATAAAGAATAACCACACTAATTCCTCATGAGCTAGTAAACATTGACACAAAAAGGGAATAATAACATTTTGAATAATTTAAAGGTAGCACATGAAAAATTTACTTGGAGTGGCAAGGAAATACCACATATAGGTAGTTATGGTGGACACAAATGGCATGGATTTTGGCTCAAGGATTTGGATGCACGAGAAGCATTCCCTCTCAGTACAGAGTTTAGGCTAGCAAGGTTATGTAAGCAAACAAGAATATCAACCCGTACACCAAGTTTTATATGACAAACATATTGCAAACGTTATAAGACTTCATACCGTCTTCCTTGTTAACCAAACCCTGTTATTAGAAAATATCTAGACCTTAGAGGTACCACCGATGCAAACCAAATTTTCAACAAGCTTTACGGTAGTTCTTCACTAATAGGCTTAACTCATGTGATGCACAATTTAATCATGATCTACTTGTTAACTCAAAACAATTGACAAGCATCAAGTTATCCATTTTAGTGATCTACAAGATTAAGCAAGTTTTTCCTTATACCAATTACCACATGCAACATTTTCTGAACCAACCAAACACCAATCAATTTATTTCATCAACTCTCCAAACAAATATAAGTGAAGCAAGAGAGTACTTTCTACAAAAGAAAGCTAATAGCTCTGACAAGAGATACATGAAAACAAGAGCTAAAAGCTGAACAGCGCTAGATATGAATACTCAACAAATATAAGTGAAGAATAGGAGTATTCTCATGAAAAAGCGGAGCGTGTCTCTCTCCCAATCAAGAATGCTAGGGTCCAGTCAAGCTTTATTGAAAATAAAAATGCAATACTGAAAATAAAAGCACACAGACGCTCCAAGAAAAGCACATATGATGTGAAAGAATTAAAATATAGTTTCACTAGAGATGACCTGATAATTTTGACGATGAAGAAGGGGATGCCTTGGGCATCCCCAAGCTTAGACGCTTGAGTCTTCTTGAAATATGCTGGGGAGATCCATGGGAGCCTCCCCAAGCTTAAGCTCTTCACTCTTCTTGATCCTATTATATCATCCTTCTCTCTTGACCCTTGAAAACTTCCGTCACACCAAACTCAAAGTAGATCTCATTAGAGGGTTAGTGCATAATCAAAAATTCACATGTTCTGTAAAGACGCAATATGATTTGTTACTTTAAACATTAGCTACAGCCACTGATGTTATGTGAAGCTCTTCCACCCAAAAAAGAATTTCACTCAACACTAGTAAAAGAGAGAATGCAAAAATAAAAAGGCATAATCTGTCTAAAACAGAACAGTCCGCAAAGACGAATTTTTTCGAGGCACTTACGACGCTCAGATCGAGAAACTCTGAACTAATGAAAGTTTCAGACATTCATAAAGATTACGCACAAAAATTTCAGATTTTTAACAATCTGGTGATTTTAGGAATTTCGTACAGTGAACAGCAAAAATCTGTTTCTGCGCAGCAATCAAAATTAAGCATCATCTTATCATTAGAGGCTACTCTTGGCACAACAATGCGAGAAAATAAAGATACAAAGGAGTTGCTACAGAAGTAAACAAACTCCTTGACTCAATAAAAGAAAAATTGCAGAAAAATAAAATGGGTTGCCTCCCATAAGCGCTTTTCTTTAACGCCTTTTAGCTAGGCACAAAGCATGCATCAAGTATTACCAAAGACATTGAAATCTCCTAACCTTTCGGTGGGATCGTCCTTCTTAATTGGAAAGAAGAACCTTCGATTAATAGGGGTATTGAATTTCATAAACCCATACTTTGCATTAATAAATACTCCATTGTTCTTTAAAAAGGGTCTTCCAAGGACAATATTACCAGGAGATTTTGCAAGAATCATAAAATTAACAGGGACAGTCTTATTCTGAATAGTAACCTTAACATCGTTAATAATCCCTATACTTTTTATGATTGTTCCATCCGCATGAAAATGAAAAACAGGGTAACTAACCATATTATCATATTTTAATAAATCATAAACCATTTTTGGCATGATGGACATTGTAGAACCAAGATCACAGTAGGCACGGAACTTTTCATTACCAATATTAATCTCAATGAATGGTTCCCAATCATTTTTTAACTCAACTAAAGGTTGTTCTTTAGATTATGGCTCAGAGTTAAATCATCAATTGACTTTTCTATTTTATCTAGCTTAGAGAATATCCCAGTTTCATCCACTTGGAAAAATTGCCAAACCACTCAAAATATTATGAGCTTTCATTGAATCAATCTCAGAAAAGGTTTCCCCTACCATGGTATCTAGAGCAAGTTGATAACAGAAAATAAACCATGGTAGAAAATTTTTATAAGAACTCTCAAGTCCATCTTAGGTTGCACCTTCTTGTGCAATTCCAAAATTCTCGCCCAGGCATTCCTAAAGGATTCCCCACCTTCTGCCTAAAAGTAATAATTTCTCCCACAGGTGGCACTACGGAAAAGGAGCAGAGCTAGACATGATGACTAACAGAAAACAAAACTGAAAATAAACTAAATGCAAGTAACTAATTTTTTTTGTTTTTGATAATTGAAAGCAAACAAGATAAAATAAAATAAACTAAGCAAGACAAAAACAAAGTAAAGAGATTGGAAGCGTGAAACTCCCCTTGCAGAAGACTGCTGTCTCCCCGGCAACGGCGCCAGAAAAATAGCTTGATGACGTGAAACACACGTTCGTTGGGAGACCCCAAGAGGAAGGTATGATGTAGTCAGCAGCAAGTTTTCCCTCAGAAAGAAACCAAGGTTATCGAACCAGTAGGAGCAGCAACTCTTCAGAAGGTTGTCAACGGCGCCAGAAAAATAGTGTTGAGGGAGTCTGGACTGTTGACGTGGAATCTGCACACAACACAATCAAACTACTTTGCCCCAACGAAACAGTGAGGTTGTCAATCTCACTGGCTTGCTGAAAACAAAGGATTAAACGTATGGTGTGGAAAATGAGTATTAAATTGCAGAGAATGAAAAAGGAACAGTTTGCAGTTTGTGGTTGTTTAATCAGTGTAAAAGAATGGACCGGGGTCCACAGTTCACTAGTGGTGTCTCTCCATAAAAGATAACTAACATGTTGGGTGAACAAATTACAGCTGGGCAATTGACGAATAGTGAGCGCATGACAATGCATATACATGACATGTTGACTACTATGATATTTAATTGGGCATTACGACATAATACATAGATCGTTATCCAACAGCATCTATGACTAATAATCCACCGCCGGGTTGTCATCCGAGTCCCCTTGGTATTAAGTTGCAAGCAACGGATAATTGCATTAAGTAAAGTGCGTAATGTAAACAAACACATATGTCCGTGGACATAGCATCGTTAGGTTATCCCTAGTGGCAACAGCACATCCACAACCTTAGAACTTTCTGTCACTGTCCCAGGTTAAACGGAGACATGAACCCACTATCTAGCATAAATACTCTCTCTTGGAGTTACAAGCATCTACTTGGCCAAAGCATCTACGAGTAACGGAAAGCATGCAAGATCTTAAATAACATATAAGATAGATTGATAATCAACTTGACATAATATTCAATATTCATCGGATCCCAGCAAACACAACATGTAGCATTACAATAATATGATCTTGATCATGTAGGGCAGCTCACAAGATCTAAACATGATGGCACAAAGTGGAGAGACAACCATCTAGCTACTGCTATGGACCCGTAGTCCAAGGATGAACTACTCACGCATCACTCCGGAGGCAGGCATGGCGATGTAGAAGCCTCCGGTGACGATTCCCCTCTCCGGCAGGGTGCCGGGAAGAGGTTCTGAACCCTCCCGAGCTAGGGTTGACGACGGCGGCGTCTCTGGAACTTTTCGTGGATATTTGCTCAGGTACTTAGGGTAGGCGAAAGGGCGGCGGCTGCGGACCCCCGAGGGGCCCACACCACCCCAGGGCGCGGCAGAGGGGGGCCCGCGCCCTACGTGTGGGGCCCTGGTGGCCCTCCTCTGCTGCTCCTTCGCTCCGTCAGGTGTGTTCTGGAAAAATAGGCACCCCGTGTAGTTTCGTCCAATTCCGAGAATATTTCCAGACTAGCTTTTCTGGAATACAAAAACAGCAGAAAACAGGAACTGGCACTTCGGCATCTTGTTAATAGGTTAGTCCCAAAAAATGTATAAAAGTGATATAAAGTAGATGCAAAACATGTAGCAATTGGTATAAAACAAGCATGGAACATCAAAAATTATAGATACGTTTGAGACGTATCACCGCGGCGGAAGTGAGGAGCAACTTAACTTGGGGGTTGCAGGGGTGCGGGGTCGCCGGCGACTAAGGTGGGCTTAGAGGGATGGCCAGGATGGCAACGGACCGGCGGAGGAGGATCTCAGGACAGGGCGGGGCGGCGAGTCGTCGCGGCAGCGCGCCAACCGCGGGTGGGGAGGACGGCGGTTAGGCCGGCGATGGCTACGGGGAGGCGCCGGAGGGGAAGAAGAAGACGCCGCAGGCGTTGACGTCATTCGACTGAGAATTAAGATCGTTCTCGGTCGACTGTCGGACCCATATTTATATGCCACAAATACATTGTTGTTATTCCTTATTTTTCGAAGCAAGCAAAAATAATCCCCAACTATATCGCCCAAACGTGACCGTTTTTGCCCCAACGCACGCGCGAGACAACGTCAGAATAGAGTGAACTCGCAGTGGACGGCGAAACTTTTGGATCGCTGGCATTATACGCCAAGTGGCACGTTCTTGATGGTCGCGCCAATTTCCTGTTGCTTAGTTATTTCCACATGATCAACTATTTGACGACATATTTAAAAAAACTATTCCAGTGTGGTTAAATAGTCATATGTAGGGTTTGACTAACGAGCTGCTCGGATCGTTAAGAATCGGCTCGTTATGACTCGTGATTGTTAAGGCTCAGATTGTTAAGCTCGTTAAGGATAACGAGCTAAACTTAAAGATTGGCTCGGTTCGTTATATGTTCGCGAGCGCTCGCGAGCAACTCGTTAAAGCTCGTTAAGAAGATGTATCAGGGTATTCAACTAATTAAGCAAGCTATCAAGCAAGCATTAGGAGCAATAGATTTTTTTTTCATCTATATAGAGAACATTTTTTGGTTCTCCTCATGGGCTATTTGCATATTAACGTTAGATGGGCTACACTATAAGACCAACCATGCAGATTTGCAGGCTGCTGCGACGATGCTAACGAGCTTAACGAGTAGCTCGTGAAACTCGTTAGATTGATTGTTTAACTCGTTAGTGTTAACGAGCTAAAATTGCTGCTCAGCTTGGTTCATTAAGAAAACGAGCCGAGCTCAAACGAGTCGACCTACCGAGCGCTTATTAAGCTCGCCGAGCTTCGAACTTTATGTCCAGCCCTAGTCATATGGGTAGTTATTTCCAAAATGATTGGAAATAACTACTCACATGACTACTTAACGACATTGGAATCATTGAACATCTATCAAAACAAAAAACCATTTTTTGACTGAAAAATGACTTTTGTAGGTACCATTCCGACCTTATGAAAATTTTCCTACAATTTTATACAGATTGACTTCCCATGCCTATATTTCAAAACAAAATTGAACGTCGCCTTCGATCTTAAAAAATTTCCACTTATCCACGTATTGTTAGAGCATCTCTTGCAGTGACCAGTGACCGTAAACCGTGGAACCGAAAACGCGGTTTTTAGTTTGCGGAAAACGTGATTTTAGAGCGGAAAACTACTATGGCAAAGCCGAGCGGTAATACAGAAACCGTAAAGCCGATTCTGTTTTACTGCTCGACATTACGGTTTCTATTCGGCCGCAGCCGTTTCCAACCCGTAAACTGAAAAACACAAAGATAACATTTTCACCGCAATTCTGTCAAATTCATCATAATTTCGACATTAGTTTGTGAATTAACATAGTTTGAACTACCAAAGATGACAATTAACATAGTTTTGCACCACATGCCCAAAATAGCTCATCCATATGTCTAATCACAACCAAATCAATCATCACCGCCGCCACCACCACCACCACTGGCTGAACCGCCGCCACCACCACCATTGCCACCATCACTTGCCATCGCTTGCTTCCTTCGCTCCAAGATCTCCTTCCTCGCTATGTCATTCCACTCTTAGGTTAAGTCATCAATCTCACTTCGGTCGATCATCATTATCTTGTTCTCTTCAGCAAGGAGCTTGGCCACAGACTTGCTCTCCTCGGGCTTGGCTCTTCTCTCTTCAATGGTGGCCTTGCGCATGCCCTCCTCTCGGAGTAGTTCCCACTTTTGTTGCTTCTCTTGAGCTTTCTTCTCGGCTAAGATCATCGCCCTCGATCGTTTGTTTGCTTGCGATGAATCGAACACACCACCCTCAATTTCTTCCACGTCATCTCCTTCTTCCTCACCGCCGCCATCAATGCCACCTTTGGTCTCGTTGTAGCCAAAGGAGACCGAGAGAGGTTTGATCGATGTTAACCGTGCCCTCATTCAATATGTTCCTGTATGAACTAGAAGGTACCTCATACAAGTTGGAGCTACAAATTCGAATCACAATTATACAAAACAACTCGAAATTGAAACCAAATGGAACGGGATAAAGGATTCATACCTCGCGGCACCGGCAGTGTTGGTGGGCGGAGCATGCGGGGGGGGGGGGGGGGGGGGACGTCTTGGTAGGCGGGCAGAAAAGCTATCGGGGCCGTTGTAGTCGGTGGCTTCTTCCGTTTGTGCACATGTGTCCTCTTCCCCGGTGGCTACGTCGCGATAGCGGCGCGAGCGAGCGAGGGAGGCGGCGGGGCCGGCAGCAGCGCGCCGACGTTGCCCAGCCGCTTGCGTTTCTCTCCGGTGGAGGAGGCGGTGGTGGTGGCGACAGAGCTAGCCGCCAGATCTGCCGATGGAGCCGCCACGACGGGGTTGGGTGACCAGCGAGGGCTGGGAGGGGTCCATGGCGGCGCTTGAGGGCGCGGCGTGGCCGGCCAGACCGGGGGAAGGGAAACCAGCGGCAGCGGAATGGGGCGGGAACTCGCGCAGCTGAAATGTCCCTCCCGCCAACGAAATCCTATCTTTCCAGGACACCCTCGGCCGCGGAAACAGAGAACCTTCAGTTCCACGGGGCGAATATTTGGCAACCCCTACAAAAAAATATCAGGTCAGTTTACAGTTCTGTTCGAGCAGTTTTTTCGTCTCAAAAACCATAAGCGGCGGTTATTTTTCGGTTCCGCCGTGTTTAAGGTCACTACTCGAGATGCTCTTATAATACCCACATCCAGTGCCACGACAGTAGCAAAATACATACCGTATGTAGATGTATAGAGCAAGATTACTAGATTAAAGACAATATTAATGCATTTTCTGAGTTCGAGAACGGTTTTAGACATAAGTAACAAGTTCATGGACTGTACATGCATTTCACCCACGGAAGCGAGAACACAGCCCAAATAAGTGCACCTTGGGAGCAGTCGCATGGATACGACATTGCAACTTTGCAAACACTCGGAAATTGCCGCCTTCCAAGCACTCAAGATGGATACGAACCTCGCGACTTTGGAAGCATTCAAATAGATAGAAACCGAGGAATTAACATTTTAGTCCCACAACTTGCGCACTGCGGACGATTTAGTCTCACATCTTGCAAAGTGGACACTAGTGATACCACAACTTGCGTTGCCAGGACTAATTAGTCCTTTTTGTCCAAAACATGTCACGTGGACGCTGATTGGACGAAAAATTTGCACTTAAGTCTAATAGAGTAGAATAAATTTCCGTCGATCGTGTGGTAATCTATTTTGCGGGAATGGTGAAGTCTGAAATTTTCGTTATTTGTGCTACAGTAACTGAAAGTGTTGTGCTGTTTTCTGAATGTCGACATTGAAGTTTGTTCGGTTGGTTTAGGAAAACAATACTCGCTGGACGCTGGTTCCATTATCAACTCACTTTGTTTCTCGCAGTAGGACGCCGAGATGTCAAGGTTTAGTTTTGACGATACCAACCTGTGGAACCGTCGCCGTCGCCGGAACGCAGGGACATGTACTTGTCGTCACCGTCGTCGTACGATTCCAGTAAACATGACCTGTGGAGCCGTCGTCGTATGATTCCGACGCGGTCCGGAGATCTCCATCCGGCGCAGGTGCCGACGGGTGTAGGGACGGGAGCTGCTGCTGGGAGGATGGCTGGCTGGGGCCGTCGGAGGGAGGGAGTGTGAGAGCTGGAGGGAGTCCAGGCGGGTCTTCTTGCCTCCGACGACGGAGGATTCGTTGCCGGGAGGATCCCCGCACTTGGGCGCAGAGAGGTGGAGGAAGTCGCGCTCGACGCAGAGCTTGGCGTTGGTGCCATCCGCGGCAGCGTCGGCGGCGGGGTTGGGAGGGGACTCAGGACGGAAATTTATTCTACTCTGCTGGATTTAAGTGCAAATATTTCGTCTAGTCAGCGTCCGACGTGGCATGTTTCGGACTAAAAGGACTAATTAGTCCAGCAACGCAAGTTGTGGTACCTCCGATGTCCACTTTGCAAGACGTGGGACTAAATCGTTCGCAGCGCACAAATTGTGGGACTCAAAGTGTTAATTCCTCATAGAAACCATGTTTTTTAATAGAAAAAACCGAGAAGGTGTACATATATGGTTTACCACCAAATAGTATTAATCTTGACCGCCCTTTTAGAAGGAAGGAAGGCAACCAATATTTAATCATGCCTGCGGTTACTGGCCAGTCTGCACAGGTTTTTGCAGCATGAGAACCCATGAGAAAGAACACGATCGAATAGATACGGCAACAGATTTAATTTCTGTCGAATAAAAATAGGAACAAATCAAAATCAGATCGCAGCCGTTTTTATTCCCAAAAGAAAGTTGGTTCACATGATCACGGACAGATACTAACACGCCGAGACGATAAGGATTTCCACCATTATTAATTACTAGCTGGTCTTGAGGAGTTATACGTAGCCCAAGCGCCGCTGGCTCTACCGCTTCTCCTCCTCCACAACAACACCACACCGCCGGCAGGCGGCTCTCCACCATCGTCTTAACGTCTGCTTCCTCTTCTGACCCTCTCCCCTCTCTCTTTACATGAGTAAGCGGAGCGGCTTGCTCTGCGTAGTGTGTGCGTTGGTGGTGGCTCTGCTCACCGGCGACCACCAGCTGCAAGTGGCTGCTGTTGCTCAGATTGGAGACGAATTTTTGTGTCAAGATCCAATCCTCATGTTGAGCCATGCCGACGGCAGCGACAAGCTCAACGGCGCCGCTCCTGGCTTTATCCGGAGGAGGAGGAGGACATTGTCAACGAAGAAACGTTCTTCTCCCCCGGTGATTGTGAGTATGCAGGCGAGGATGATGAAGACGAGGAAGCGGTGCTGTTCGTCGGTGACGAACGCACACCAGATCTTGACAGATCCGCTGATGGAGAAGAGCTTGTAGACGAGGAAGAAGAAAAAGAGATTTCACTGCTCGGCAATCATAGCAATGGCAGCTCGCAGGAGCACGGGAGCGGCGGAGACATCGAGTGCCCGGAGTGCGGGAAGCACTTCAGGAGCAACAAGTCCTTGTTTGGCCACCTCCGGAGCCACCCAGACCGAGGTTACAAGGGCGCGACGCCACCATCCGCGAAGCTGAGACTCCTGCCACATGTCAACGATGATGGTCCCGTGGCCAGGTACAGCCAGGGCGACCCCAACCTGAACGTGTTTGAGATACTGGCGGCCTACGTGATGCTGACGCTCAAGCACCGCGACAGCCAGATAGCGCAGGATCAGTCTGTCAAGAGAGAACCAGATGTGCCCGCAAAAGAAGATTCAGTGATGAGTAAAGCAGGAGACAGCGTCACGCGGGGCAACAAACATGGCAGCTCAGCTGCTGCCATGTCAGGACATAGCACAGCGGGGCGCAGCGAACATGGCAATTCCATCGTAGGGATGGGCGGAAATGATGATCACCCGGTGCACCAGGGCAGCTCCGTCGTCGTAGAGGCACCGGCAAAGAGGGTGAGGACGAAGAAGTCCAAGGAAGTCAGGGAGGCACACACGAAGGAGAAGGGTGTGCCGAGTGCAAGCAAGGCCAGGCGCCCCTACATCTGCAAGCACTGCAAGGCAGAGTTTCCCACACACCAGGCTCTGGGCGGCCACATGGCTGCCCACAACAAGGAAAGGAAGGTCCATGCCCAGAATGAGCAGGCAGCCGCAGCAGCATGGGAGGCGCATCATAACGGGCAAGGAGGCGATGGCATGTCGGCGTCCACCAATGAACTGCTCCTGGAACGGTACACCAGGCTATTCAACCAGGCTCGCTACCCAGGCAGGATGAGACTGCAGTTGGTACAAGAAGCGGCACACGGAGAAGGAGGACAGTGGCACCATACCCGGAGCACCTCCGGTGGGTGACCGGCACAGGCTGTTTGGCGTTGACCTAAATCTCCAGGCTCCGAAGCGGGAATAGAAAGAAACACAGCTCCTTTATGTGTTTTAGGAAAGATAATCAGAAATAAACACATGCAGTCTGTACCTGCGCGGCGATGTTATGTACTATCTCTTGAAAGCTTTACTTGCCGACAATACCAGAAGAAAATATTTACCAAGTGAACCCAGCTAAGTTTGCCGCGATGACCCACTAGGAGTACTATATGAAAAACACAAAAGTTGATTTTATTTCTGTGTAGTTTGCATCTTGGATCAGAGAATTGAGTTCAGGATCAATAAATTTAAGCATCTAAAGAGCTGTTAAAGACTATGCTGTACATTTGATTAATCAACCAATAAAAATCGTATATAGGATCTCCCTCATTTACAATCTGCTTGAAAACTCTTGTGCAATACAAAATATAATTATATTTTAAACTACATTACTAAGGTATGGTCATAAAGTCAAAGATAAGGATCTGCAAGTGAACACTACTGTAAACTATATACAAGCTAAGTTCCAGTCCGGTAAACACAAATCATGCTTCAACATAATCGCATTTTTTTTGATCACCAGTTTCCAAAGCAAATATATAAAACCATCATAAATTTCTTACTACAGGACATAACTAATATGTACAAGAAAACACCAAGAGAAGTAGAGAACAAATCTATGGGCCTCATATTTTCATTTCTCACTCACATGTGGTTTCGAAGGTACTAACATGCTGCATTGACAAGTTTTCGCGTAACATAATGTAGTATGCCCCCATGATCAAAGTAAGACAGTTCGACCTACAAAATCATGTTAAACGAAAAAACCTGAGATTATGCATACATTACGGAGTATTGAAAATAGGAATAAGGCTTTATAATATTTTCAAGATTTCCTAAGTTATTTTGTCTTGTGTCTGTTGTCTGAAAAATCGTGTTGACCTAATGTGGCAACAAGAATAGGGACAGACAGATGCAAGAAGGGTGACTTTAGATGCCAGAAAGTAGATTAGCTCTACCTTTCAAGCCTTTAGAAGCGTTTTCAGTACACGAACAACTACAGAATACATACCAATAATTGACTTCAGAAATTTTTATTCTTAGATGAAGAAGCAGCTAGCTAGTAAGTCTCCTGGAAAAAAAATAGTGTACAGAAAATTGAAGGCTTCTAGGGATAGATCCTAGGAAACCATATGCACATATATGTTCGTAAAGGACTTTCACAATATGTAATTTTGTTGTTTGTTTTAAGGGACATATTATAATAGAAATTAGTGGTCAAAGACTCAAAGTTATGTTTTGGAGATTGTGTGGATGTTTAATATGGCTTTTTCAGAAAACAGGAGGGAGTATAATAAGTGAAGATTTTATTTACCTCTGTGTCAAAGCGAAGTGTACAAGTGAACGAATTTCCTGTGCTTGTGGTAACAACGATGTCTTGGCCAGGTCGCATTTCATGCACACTGCTTGGAAGATGAATAGTGTATTGTTCATGCCCAGTCAAACCAATTGACTCCACATCCTCTCCAGACTTAAAGAACAAAGGAATTACTCCCATCCCGACTAAATTGCTTCGATGAATTCTTTCAAAACTTTTGGCAATAACAGCCTTAACTCCCTGGAATTCACATTTCAAATTATTCCATGAACTTACAGAAGTGAGGAAGAGCAAGATCCACAAGACTTTAGTACCAAAATCCTTACCAACAACATAGTGCCTTTAGCATCCCAGTCCCTCGAACTTCCAGTCCCGTATTCATAACCAGCCAATATAATTGTATCGTGCCCATCAGTCTTGTACCTCTATGAATTATACGACAAATAGAAGCAAGATAAGTAGCAGAACTGCTTTTTTTTAACAAGAGACAAGTTAACAAAACTTCAGCAATAAGAGAACTAGTCAGCAGCTAAGTGATGAAAATGAGAATTATGGACTGGGACGTGGCCAATTCAATGTTTATACAGAAACACATGGAGAAGTGTAATAGACTAAGTTCTAAGGCCAGTCATTTTGAGGAAGGGAACTAACCATGGCAGCATCATAGACAAAAAGCTTCTCTCCTGTTGGAATGTGAATCGTTCTAGGGCCAGGTTCACCGCCCAAAAGCTTGTTCACAATCCGAATATTGCCGAAGGTTCCCCTCATCATTACTTCATAGTTTCCGCGGCGGCTGCCATACGAATTAAAATCCTTGGGCTTCACCCCGTGCCTAACAAGATACCTGGCAGCTGGGCTATCCTTGTGAATGCTACCAGCTGGTGAAATATGATCTGTCGTAACACAATCACCGAAGCTCAACAAGCAGTAGGCATCCTTGATACTATGAGGCCCAGGTGGATGCATAGTCATGCCTTTAAAGAAAGGAGGCTCGCGGATGTAGGTGGAACTGGGATCCCATGAGTAAACATCTGCAGTTGGAACTTCCAGATGGTTCCACATGGGATTTCCTTTCGTGATTGCCTCATAAGTACTTTTGAACATATCAACCAGGACATTGGAATGCACAATCTGTGATACGCATCGTTAACATCAACCATTAGAATCACCATTGATATGTTCATGTATATCATTAGAAGCACCAATAGTTCAACAGGAGTGCCGTTTGCCAAATTGAAATTAGTTTGTGCAAGATGTTAATGCTAAGCATATTTAATCTCCGTACGTGATGTGCATCAATTGCCTCCAGCATGCTTACTTACCTCTGAAACTTCCTCCATAGACGGCCATGTTGAAAACTAGCAGGATCAACTAGCTCAAGTTTGAGCCACAAATTAAAGATAAATAGGAAGATTACCTTGATCTTGTGATGATGCCATGCCTTCTCTTGTTGCTCACACCAGGATGGAGCAATTTGTGCTTAGTTCTTCCTAGTGCTTTCTTGTGCTTGCTTGATCGGTAGCTTATTTTGTGAGAGAGTTAGAGAGTGAGAGCGAGAGGCAGAGAGAGCTTCTGCATGCTTCTACTCTCTTCCAGCTTTATCTCATCCTTTTATTTTGTTTAGCACTATGCACTAGGGAACCTTTTACTGTAGTACTGCCCTACTGTAGCAGCCGAAAATTTTGACCTAGGAGAGCAGCCTAGATCACCAAAAATATCCAACAGGCCAGATGTCCCTAAGGAAAATTGGTCTGTCATCCTTTCCAGTTCCAATAGGCTCCTCTTCAAAGTTGATGTCAATCTAAACAACAGACTTAACATAAGCATTCACTGTGGGAACAATACTTACCCTCTATCTTATGACAGTTTCTGAATGTTTGGCATAACTTACTAAAAGATAGTCACTAAGCTTGACATGGATATTAATTCCAAAAAATAGCAAACACGAAATTCTCTTATACGTTCTCATTTATGTCGTTTCATTGGTTTGAATGCACAATTGGAAACATGTTATGGCAATATTCCCACTTACAGTGCCAGCAAGAGCATACACAACGACTAGAGGAGGAGAAACGAGATAATTAGCTTGAGTTAATGGATGTATCCGGCCTTCAAAGTTGCGGTTTCCAGAAAGGACAGCAGCTGCAATGATGTCTAATAAACAGAAAATTATTGTAGTGTTAGCTTCAATATGATATTCTGGAAAGGAAGTGATGGGCATGCAAGAAGATGGTACCATTTTCTGTAATTGCATCTGCAATGATTTGATCAAGATCACCTGAATTTCCAATACAAGTAGTACAGCCATACCCCACTAAATTGAAACCCAGGTCGCTTAAGTACCTCAGCAAACCACTGAAACCATTACAATTGTATTCGTGATCATTATTTTTAGAACATGGTGCATTAAGTGACTTGTAAAAAATACCTCCTAAGAAGATATTTGGTAACAACTCCTGATCCAGGCGCAAGACTTGTTTTAATCCATGGTTTGACCTTGCCAAACAAAAGAAGAAAGTTAAGTACCCTGGCTAGACAGAAGAGCAAAGAAGGAAAGAAGAAAGATGCACACCTACACTAACTACAAAATATTGATGTATGTGACCGAAAGAACCAGCCGCCACAGCCCAGATCACATATGCCCCCGCCTCCTCTGCTTGCCGCTCCAGCAGCAGGGGAGGGTGGGGACCCTGGACCTGGGCTTGGCACAGCAGTGATGTCCATAAAGTTAGGGGTTGGTTAACTGGCAGAGGCACTATGGTGGCGATGGCGGCACTATGTGGTTCACGATTAAGGTTTTACCGACTCTCATTAACAGTCTCGTGTGTGGCATTAAAAAGGGCCAATCGGCAAGGTCAGCGTTGGCTTGGTTGCATAGTTGACGAGGTCAGGTCACTGTCGCTGGCATTTACAGGCTCCGACCAGCGAGTTCCCAGCTGCCATGTCAACAACGTTTTCTGGTTTGGAGGTCTAGAGGAAGCATCTAGTTCCGCTCACAACGCACCACCGGCAAGTGCACGAGGAAGATGGTGCCGTTTACCCCAGGAACGTATGTCTAATTTTAGTTTTCTTTAACGATGGTCCTGTAAGGATTGATTGATCTTATATATGGCCTTCGACCTTCTCACAAAAAGCAAAACTACAAAACATTGACCACATTAAACCAAGTACTGACCTCAAGGCCCAACTCGTAAGCTTTCTTAGCAACCAACCCAGAAGAAATCATCACTGTGGGATTTGATGTGTTTGTGCAACTTGTGATAGCAGCTATGACAACAGTCCCATGTTTGAGCTCTGCAGCTTGCCCATGAAAATCAAACTTCACAACTCTATCTTGCAACTCTTCTGGGATAGCATAACCCTGAAATAATTAAAACACATCATCTTTGCTTCTGTCTTCTAAAATAATAATTCCACTGGTCAAATTAAACTCACTCAACATATTTTATTAACTAAACATATCACATATATTAGTCAGCACATGTAACTATTCAGAAAAGGAGCAAATGCGTATCTTTCAAATGTGTCGGCACACATGATCTATGTGAATAAAAATATAGAATATAAGAAAATTTGAGATCAGAACATTAGAGTTTTTTTGCATAGATAGGAAAAGAGGCACACTTATAGCTAACGCAAGTTATTCGGATATTCCACGTCAACTACTCAATCACTTGGAACAAATTTCAATATATAATCTTGTCACCAAAAATCCATTCGATTAGCATGAATAAAAACATTTGCCTTATCCGGCAGTCTCCACACCTTGAAACTAATTTTATTTCCCAGACATGCATGCCAGTCTGCCTTCATGTCCCTCAAGTTGACTCGATCATGTGGTCTGCAAGTAGCAATCGTATTAAAAACCTTTAAGAGAATGAAAGGACAGCACAAAGAAACGGCATAAATTACCTCTTTGGACCTGAAATAGATGGCTCAACATCTCGCAGATCTAACTCTAAGTACGATGAATACGTCGGTTCTATTGTAGGCTAAAATCATAATGGAACAGTCAGTCAACTTCCTGCATGTTGTTTCTGTAACAGTGAAGAAATAAACTTACTTCATTGTAATCCACAAACATTTTGTTTGCACGCAGATATGCCTCTATTGTTGATACCTAAATGGTGGAAGTATTAAGCATTACCAAATGTCCAAATAAGAACATAGTTCTCAATAGAAATTAGGTTAACATGGTAAGGTCTATGTAGCATAGTCGTTTTTGAATAACCAAACCATGATACTCACAGTTTCATCTTCTCTTCCTGTCATTTTGAGATATTCTAAGGTGATATGGTCAGCTGGAAAGAAACCAACAGTTGGTCCATACTCTGGTGCCATATTTGCAATTGTTGCTCTATCTGGCAATGCAAGCTCTTCCATACCTCTGCCTGCATTTACACAGTAACAAAGTTCAGTGCTCTCAAAAAGCTGCCTAGGAGGTTACAAAGTGAAAGTTCGTGATAGGCTGATAGCACACAGGGGATTTGCCAATGATCTAGAGAAGATAATACCATAAAACTCCACAAACTTTCCAACAACACCATGTTTTCGCAGCATTTGAGTGACAGTCAGAACTAGATCGGTTGCTGTGACCCCATTCCTTAATGTTCCATGTAGTTTGAATCCAACAACACCAGGTAACACCATGCTCATGGGCTGTACACAAAATCGAGAACAAGTAAATATATAAAACATTCAATGAGATCGTGTGAAAATTTGTTATCGCTATTCATCAGTAGTGGTTCTAACCACACATAATGTAATTGGACCAAATGCATTTTGTTTCCTGGTTAGGTAGTGGCTGGACATTTAAGGTTCGTCAAAACTGCAGATACAGACTGATGGGCTTATATACATCTTTTCGACGAACTACCTAGACTCAAATTTAATTATATGGTCATTTATATGTTGCGGCCCTATGCTCCTGATAAGGTTATACTATATGTTCTGAAGGTCGTTCGAACTCCCAATATAACATCGATAATCGGCTGGAGGCAATATCCTTGCGAACAAACAAATGGCCACAAAGTTAGTCGGAAACATGAGGCCCCAGACTCTGTACAGAGGCAATTTGTATCCATAACACAGAGGATCTGGCTGCTAATATTATTTCATTTCTGCTTCAGTAACACTGATGGCTTGCTGACAATGGGAATTAGAGCCAGGCAGAACATGCAAAACAGGGTCCTAGGAAAACCTATGCCATAGTTTAGTACATCAGTCAACAATTATAAACATCATACTTCATGGATCTGGTCTCTGCGAAAAATCGTTTCAAACTGAACAACTTACACAATGGACATATACCGACATATTATCAATGACCATGGGCTGTTTTATAGGAAGTTGCAAGCATATCCAGCCCATAAAAAATTGATCATGTACCTGGCCAAGCATAGCTGCCTCTGCATCAATATCCCTCCGACACCCCAACCAAGAACTCCCAATCCATTGATCATTGTAGTATGGGAATCAGTCCCGAGACCACTATCAGGATAAAAAATGCCATTTTTGTTGAAAACAACTCTCGCAAGATATTCAAGATTTACCTACGGTAGACAACATATTGTAAGGAGTTCGAACATAGAGAGACAATTAAACTCTTGATGTTATTATCTTTCACCTGATGAACAATACCAGAACCAGGAGGTATGATAAGCATATTGTGAAATGCAGAAGAGCCCCATTTAAGGAACGCGAACCGTTCATTGTTTCTCTAAAATTCCAGTTCCATATTGGCCTGTATTGCGTTCGTTGTCTGACCTCACCACATTGGCGGTCACCGAGTGATGGATTACAAGGTCTGCTGGAACCTAAAAGCAGCAGGATAGAATATATATAACTAGAAAGAATATGTGAATGGGAATTATCTCTTGCTAAAAAATAGGCTAGGAAGGGAGTTGATACCATCGGATTGATTTTATCAGGATCGCCACCTAATTCGGACATTGCGTCGCGCATGCTTGCAAGGTCAACAAGGACAGGCACGCCGGTAAAATCCTAAGCCAAGGTATCATTATAAAATCCATCGCAGTAAAAGGGTTTCATATGAAAAAAACATCTATGTAAGGATAACTGAATTTTAATAATAATAAAATAAAAGCCGCATGCATCAATCGATGCAGAGGCTGGGGCTCCCCTTTTCTAAAAAAAATATTAAAAAAAAATATTCTAATGACAGATGCTTGTAGATGCATATACCTGAAGAATCACACGTGAGGGCTTGAAGGGGATCTCAACCTGCTCCAGGGAGGTTTTCTCCCAGCCCATGATCCTCTCTACATCCTCCTTGGAATCTGGAACTCGTCACAGTTACGCACCGCAGACTCGAGAAGAACACGGATGGTGTATGGCAGTTTATCTGGAAAAGTCATTACCAAGTAGTCTATAAACTGACGAATTCTATGAACTTATTTTCCATATATCCAATGGTATAATTAATATTATCAGAGTATGTTGTTCGGCTTGAACCCAAAACTAAACAACGGTTTATGATAACCTCGTAAAACCGTTTGACCTAACCCCAGCCCAGTTTTCAACAGCGATTCTGTATTTTGGGATTTTGGTGTAGAGAGCGTTATGAAATGATAATATTATAAAATTCATCCGGCACTATGACCCTTTTTTGGTCATGTATCCATCCAATAGCATATTTTAACTCATGTATTATTGATCTAATTGATGGTCCAGCTAAATCCCGGAATGCCTTGTCAAACCGGAAGTAGAGATTTTTTTCCAACCTGCTCCTCTTTTCACATGGTAATATTTTTTTTCCATACGGTGGAACTCATTCTTTCTCCTCTCTCTTTCTTTTTATTTTTAGAGTCATTTGTACTCATTTACTACTCTTAATGAAATGGAAACGACACTCGACGCTTCCTGTAAAAAAAAAAAAATCCATACGGTCTAGCTAAAATACACAAGATTGTGAGGTGAAATGCCATTTTGTCCAAACAAAGGCAGCATGTCACCTATTCGCGAGTCGCTGAGGGCGGAGAAGCTGTAGTAGCTGGCGCCGTCGTGGTCCAGGGGAGGCTCGTCAGGGCGAAGCTAAACGGATTGCTGCCGGTCGTAGTGGTAGCTGCACATAATCATCGTCATCAGAAGTGCTTGATTTGGCTAAACTGACCTCAACATCCGCCTACGAAATCAAGCGAAGGCTCTTCCGCAAGCCGCCAAATTGCGAACTAGAAGTAGAAACACGGCGCATAAACTTGAAATAAACCAAAAAAAATTGCAGCGAGGACTACTCACCCATGCCGGGACCGATGGAAGAGGAGGGGAGCTGCAATGCGGCGTGCGGCGCATGGTGCTAATGAGCTCGATCTGCTTCAAGGTGCTGCTGCCGTGGCGTGGCGGGAGACGCGCCTCGTGGCCCCGCGTCGCACACCTGGAGCGCCGGACTCGTCGCCACGACATGCGGCGGCGGCAGCAAGGAGACAGAAACAGGGGAGGAGAACGCGGCCGTGGCCGGCTGGGCCGTTCCCGCCGTTCTCCGCCGTCGTCATGGCCCATTTGGGCGGCCCAGCCAAAGAACAGCATGTTTCTTTTCAAAACAAAAAAAGAACAGCATGTCGTTGGAGTACAAAAATACTCCACAACCAAAGGACTGACATCGGACAAGTACATGCTGAGGTATCAAAATGGCTTTATGTGGGTTTGTAAGGGTAAAGCTAGTTTTTTATCTCTTTTAGTACACCGCGCTATCGGTAACTATGAGCACCATATACTAGACAGCTGTTGAATCCACTCAACTATGATCACCTCCTCGTTCCAAACCCAGGAAGCTAATCAATGACAGACACGCACGCACACACACATACAAGCTTAGATTTCCGAGTGTGACGATCAAGTTATAGTTGTCTAGTCCAGGAATCTTAGTGACATATACTGGTCAAATCTGTATTGGTCTACAACTTTAGCGACATATACCGATCAAATCTTAGCACCCGACGATACACGCTTCAAATGGTGTGTTGAGAAGAGAGTGGTGCATGAGTCACCCAAAGGGCTACTCCACGACTTTGAGATCGGTCGTTCTCAAAAACGCGCCAATCCTTGTATGTTGAAATCAAGTAGAAATGCCACCTCTACAAACCTGACAGCGTCTATGTCCTTTGAAACTTAGAAATACGGTTTTAGTTTTTTTACGAAATGGAATACGGTTTTAGTTAAATGGGTGTTAAAGTTGCTTCCAACGTGCCTAGGTCACTATATGTGACCTCCCGATGGAAGGCGGGAAACAAAATTTAACGGAACCTTTGTGCCTACGACCTTTGCTGTCTGATGCATGTACGACTGAATGAACCAGCGGCATGATTTAATTTTGTGCTACCCATGAATGGTTGGGTACACTGCGTCGTACAAGGATCGGACATAAGGCATTGTACATGTAACTGATCGGACATATAGCAGCTCTCAAAAGTTAACTGAACACCAACTCTACTGTAAACTGGGTAGTGCTAGTGCATCGCGCTTCTACTGTAGCTTTCTGAACCTTTTTGAACCCGCGTGATTATAAGGTGACAGATCAACAAATATAAGGCATAACCGTACATAAAATTTATTCATATTTCATTTCATATCAAGATCCGTACACATCAATCTAATTATGTCTATCAGACCCACCTGAGCGTGTGTGGTTCGATCGCAGCGCTCCTCCGAAATTGAAGGGTACACCGGCACCTTGTTGGTAGGGTAGAAGAGACCAAAGTTCCTCTCTGTCTCTTCCCCCGGCTTCTGATTCTCATTGAACATGGCGAACAGATACGCCTCGATCGGCCCAGGCTTTTTCGGCGTGCCGCGAGCCACGTGGTTGATCAGTCCTTGGTTGTAAGCCCTTGCGTTTTCCATCATCGCCGCAACCCCTCCCGTCGACGGCCACCCGCTCTCCGACACCACCACCCTCACCCCAGGCGCCCCCGCCTTCTCTAGGGCAGCGTATATGGCGTCGACCGTGGCGTAAAAAAGGTTGTTGTAAACCAGCCCGTTCCCGCTGTCCCTGACCGTCGGCGCGCCTGGCTGGAATGTCGCGTAGCCGAGGTTGATGTCGCCCGGGTTTCCGTGGTAGGCGAAGTAGGGGTACACATTGGCGAGCAGCGGTGCACCGGTCGTTGCCAGGAGTTGCGCAACGTTTGTCATGTAGGATTGCGCGAACACCCCCGCAGAGGGCGGGAAGGAGTTGGCCAACACATCCATCCTCACGACTGTGGATACTTTGATGGAGCCGAACCCCGCGGCACCAAGGGCATTGTTCAGGTTGTGCATGGCAGCGACTACGCTCTGCGTGGCGGCGCCTGTGAGCTTATTACCGACGCTGATGTACTTGATTTTGACGTCTGGGTAGTAGGGCTTCACGTTGCTTTCAACCCATGAGGCCGCGTTGGAGGCGTTGGCGGCGAGGAGGGCCACATCATTGTTGGTGGTGCCCAGGATGAGGCTGACGCCGGTGTTACGGAGCGCGTTGAGTGCAGGGGGCTGGACGGAGTAGACTCGCATGTTGAAGATATTGTTGGATCGGTAGAATTGCACCACGTCTTGTGGCAATGGAAGGTTGCTGCCGATAATGCCGTAGCACACACCGACCACGGAGGATTGGACGTCTGCATATGGATGAACCGTATGACATATATAATTAATTTGGTACATATATTATCGAGTGTGAGTAACACGTGTAGTAACATGTATGCCACGTATGGAAAAAAGTTACGCGTGAAGTAATTAATGAGGAGAGATAGTTGTGCTAAGAGAAATCACACATTTCAATACAATACGAGTTTACTACTACTCCTCCGTTCCATTTTAATTGACTTACTATTCACCACATGTGGATGTATCTAGACATATTACATGTATAGATACATCCACATTTGGTGGATAGCAAGTCAATTAAATTGGAACGGAGGGAGTATATTTGTATCAAAATGTAACATGTTTTACCTTTTTCTGTCATGCACGTATCTAGACGCGTTTTATTTACAGTCAAACAAGTCTAGATGCGTGCAATCCAGGATAAAACATGAGGGAGTACTATCTAATTAATAAATTTTGATGTTATGTGTTACTCTCCACCATGACCTCAGTTGGTCGGATCTTGGCGCACCACGTACAATGCTCGGAAGGGGCTAAATATGGAGTAGGTGTCTCCGTATTAATTTGGAAAAACGCAGCTCGGCGATTAATGTACACGCTAGTCCATACAAGAGCTGTTAAAAAGTAGACGTTACGGTGCAGTACATAAAACCACCGAAAAACGCTCTGTACATGATCTGTTTCTTCTATAACACAAATCTATAAAAATTGAAACAAGATCGTTTTAACGAATAAATTAAAACAGATGCAGCATTCAACAGGGAAAGCTGAATTTATATACGCTTATCTGCATATTGCCAAAACGTTCATATAGGAAGCCCCTATTTCCAAACTGGACAAATTAAACCACATATTGAGAAACACAGGGCCCGTCCATACCTGCAGGGACGGAGGCGATCAACACTCCGACAAGCAACGCCGCTGCAAGCACCGGAGCAGAGCCTCGCATGCTCCACATCCTAATCTTGAACTAGTACTCTGTTCTATTTGATGCAACGGTGCAACGTACGTTAGTGCTATATCACCAACAGGCCGGCACCCCATGTATTTATGTACCCGTGCCGAATGCGTGAAATTACTATAAAGTACACCAAGACTAGTGTAAGGCGGTGCTAACCCACTGGCAGAGGCTGCGAGTGCGCGCCTAGCCGGCCCGGGTTCGAGTCACAGCTGCGTCTAAATGGCTGCGCCGAGGCATACTCGAATAAACCGGGCATCTCACCTACCTAACAACGTAAAGTCAAGTGAGGGATCATTCCCCCGTTGACCACGTTTTTGAGGCGCACCGAATTCTTAGATCAAATTTGTCATGTACCTTGGTAGACTCTTCCTTCTAGCTCTATCTCGTCGGTCAAAGTTCATCTGAATATTTTCATGGGGCGCGGCGCTGTTACAATAATACTGGAATGAAAATAGCCACCTAGCCATCTGTCATTTGTTTTACATGAACTTGGTAAATGCTAGTACTCCATTTGGCTGTCCCGGAGTTAGTTTTGGAAGATTTTGCTCTTTATTAATGGGCATATCTTCCACCTGTACACTTTAATGTACTGGAAATATAGTTGATATGTGGCACCTCAGAAATTACCATTTGGAGTACATCGTTTTCTTGTTGTCGGTGCCTAGAAATGTCTAAAGCCAAAAGCCTTGGAGATGTCTAATACAGTAGATGTTTTGGAAGATTTTTTTCTTTATTAATGGGCACATCTTCTATCTGGAAGTGTAGTGGAAATATATTTGATATGCTGAAATTGTCAATATGGAGATAACTGAACATGAAAATATATCATTTTCTTGGTGCGTGGAAATTCTGACCACAAAAGCAAATCGGTCGAGACATCTATTACTACCTCCGTTTCTATGAATAAGGTTCACGCGCGTTCCAAGACAATTTTTTACCAAATAATTCGAGTAAAAATAGCTTGATTATATTCTACATAATTGGTATCGTTGGATTCGTATTGAAAAATACTTTCTAATGATGATAATGTTATACCAATAATCTTTGTATATTTAGAGTAATTCTTGGTCAAAGAGAAAACACGTAAAACGAGTGCGCCATATTCATTGGAATATAGGAGTAGATATTTTGGAAGATTTTGCTCTTTATCATTGGGCAACTATCAGTAAAATTTACTGCAGTGTAAATATATTTGATATGCCACACCTTGAAAATACCAATTTGGAGACTGCCACTAATTAGCAGATAACTCAAGATGAAAGATGTATAATTTTCTTGTTGTGTGACACGTGGAAATTTTTAAGACGAAAGCAAATCCTTGGATATGTCTAATAGATGTTTTGGAAGATTTTTCTCTTTCTTATGGGCACATCTTCTTTTTGCAAACTCCAGTGTAGTTTTGATATGCAGCACCTCAGAATTGCCAGTTTGGAAACTATCACTTAGTGGATAACTGGACATGAAAATATATCCATCTTGTTGTGGGTGCCTCAAATTTTCTTAAGCCAAAAGAACATCCTTGGAGACGTCTAATAGATGTCTGTGCATTTATATTGTGCACGTGGCAACCTTGACACCCCCATGGTTCTTTTCCCTTCGTGGTGTTTCTCAACGGTTAATGGGCCTGATAGTTAAATAAAAAACACAAATTGTTGATCCATAATCTGAACTCTCAATTCAGATTTCTCAAACTTCCAATCTAAAACATTACAGATTATGAACTCATGAAATTATTAATTTATGTTTGAAGATTTAGGAAATTACATAGAAAAAGCTGCAGACGGGCCACACGAATGGCGCTGATGTTTGATGGCTGCCTCATCAACAATAGTAAAGTGCGGCAGATTTTTTTCACATCGACCGAGGGCTGCATCCTCGGTGAGGATTGTGCGGGTGAGGCACGATAAAGTCGTCATAGGAGCAAAATGGATTAGTTGGAAGGAGAAAGAAATGTGAGGCAAAGAAAAGGGAAAAGGAATAATGATTAGGTTGTCGAAGGGGCATCAAAAGAAATATTAGCACCCTTCCTTTCTTATAGTGATGACGAAGTCGGATGGAAGCCGCACCCACCCCGTGTTGTTAAACTTTACATGTATACCACATGTAGGGCACGATGGTGACAGGTGACCCATGCATATTGTTTTCTATTAACCGCTAATACACGTTTTTAAGTTGTTTGTCAATATAACAGATGGCATACCTTTTTTTGTCAAGAAACACATGAAATTTAGTGTACTTTTATATTTTGGTTTTTAGTATATTTATATTTGTGTACTTCAAATTCCAGTGTTTGTATTTCAGAGTTTCAGTATACTTTGTACCACACGCGGGATTTTTTGTACTTTGGTTTTTGGTATATATTTATTCTTTTGTAATTCGGGTTTCATTGTATTTTTACTTTGCGTTTTCAGTGTACTTTGTACTCCACGGAAAATTGTACTTCGTTAATTAGTATAATTATACTTTTGCACTTGTGCTATCAGTATACGTCTACTTTATATTTCCCGTGCTTCGTTGGAATTGTTTGTACTATTTTTTAACTAGGGTTCGGTTTTTTCTCTGTCGAAGGTTTATATGGTGATGGAGATTGATGGCGCTCGTGTAGCTCTTGATTAGATCTTTGGGAGCAGTTGATACCCTTTATACAACAAGTCGTGGTAGGTGGCGCCTTCCATCTTTACATGAGTCCTCGTATGAAAGGAGTAGAAGATCAATGCACCCACATCTTGAGATTTTAGCTTGGAGAACTCCAAGTTTTTCCTTTCTGACCCTTGATACGCCTTTTCAAGAGGGTTTGTTGCTATACTTTTAGGTGATGTTCGACTTGTATTGTAAAGGGTCACCTAGTTGGCACTTGGGTGTACATTTTCTAGTAAGAAGAACATATGTGTGTCAACAATACCTTGTGTTTCTAACAAATTGTTGACCACGTAGAAACCTGAAATACATACTTTATCATGGAACAATCACAAAAGTAGCAATGCCAATGATTCAAGGACAAAGTAATTGTGGACACCTCACACACTCCAGAACAAATTCAGACATAACATAAAAATCCTCTCTCAAGATATGTTAAAACATATGTCTTAGAACTCACAGCCAAGATATTTGAGAATACAGTACATGAGAAGGTATACATATACAATATGAGATATATAAGTATCAAAATTACAGTAAAGAAAGGCATGTGACTTTATTTTCTTGCATTTGAAGAATTTGAGTTTAATGAAATAGAAGGAAATAACTAATGTAATATTCGTTGCAGACGATGGTTAGAAATTGTAGCAATTTTATATGTGTCGTTAAAATTATATAATTGATAGGGAACATTATATTTTTTACATCAATGTAAATTTATATCTTTAATTTTTTAAATAATTCATGAATGTATAGCGGTTAAAATTGTATTAGTAGATAGTGAGTTATGAACAAGTAAAAAAGTTTAGTACAAACAAATGATTAATGATAATCATTTATTTTTATTTGTACCATGAGGAAGCTTACCATATAGCACTTTTTGATTTGTTTTTAAATAAAATGTATGAACTAATAATTCTATAGGATTACTAGTTGTAATACTAGAAAAATCGTAGTGAGTTTCATTGTATGAAAATAAATTTTCTCTATTTTTGTTTAAATATAGGAAGAACTAATATTTTCGTTAATTTTTTGAATTACTCTCAGTATGTCCGGATTAAGTTCATATGTTAATTGACCTGATAAATCTTCCTGAAATAGCATCGACTGTCTGATTTTCCGACTCGATCAGTAGTTTCTTCCGGCACGCTTCAACTCAACGTTCGTACGCCCTCCCCCCCCCCCCCCCCCCCCCCCCCCCCCCCCAATTCCTCATATATATTTATATTTTTTTCATCTAGGCGCATGCTGAAGAAGCACACATCATCTCTACTCCTCCATAGTTCCTTCACCGTCGTGCTAACTCATAGCTCCTCCTCAACCACTTATCCACTTATGCACCCTGGTGAAACACTCACGACCATGGCCTCAACTTTGATCTTTGAAAGGAGGTAATCCACGTGCTGAACTTGGGAAGATCCTTAGCCTAAGGAAATGGGTCCACAGTTGCATGATCCGAATCTTATGCGGCTCAAAAGAGTAAAAACAATTCGATGCTTTGGCGGTGTGTGCATCCTCATTTATGTCAACATGTCTAACGATATGACACTAGCAAATACGAGAGCGTCATCTTTATCTATTTTTAGAGGAGGAGCATCTTCATTAATGTGTCAAAATTTGTTAGATCTGTGGTGTCACACATCTCGTGGTATCAGATATCATGGTGTCATACTTCTCACTATTTACATCTTATAAAGCAAACCCCAGTAAAAACCACTTATGTTAGTCTATGTACACATGAACCCCACATCTTCCTGTATTCATAATACATCATCGATCTGCTCGTCTCCATCTAGGCCCAAGTTTAGTGTGGAGCCAAACAGTCACAATATGTAACACGCAGTTGATTTTATCAACCAGGTAGGTCATAGGCATTTGGAACACAACTGCATGCCTTCCCCTTCCATCCCTACCAGGTAGGTTAAAATATTATTCCTTTTTTTTTAGATAAAGGGCTTTATTACTCAAAAGTTTAAGTATTACACCCGGCCTCTGCATCAAAAATGCACACAGCCGCAATCCAACGGAGAAAGTAAAAAAGTTGTGCAGCAATAGACGAATTACAATCAGCAAGAATAATGTAAAACGCCTATGTCATGGACAATCTCGACGGCCTATGGAGGTCCAATCCGGCGATCAAGCGGCCATCCATGTGTGAAAAAATGTCCCTTGCCACCTCTTCCAGACGTGCACACGCCTCCGTAAAGAGGTCTCGATGTCCCACACGTTGTAAGGTGGACCACATACGGAGAATATTTGTGCAACGGTAGAGTACCTGCATATGAGAAACATCTTTATCATTGAAAACCTTGTCATTTCTACTAAGCCAAAGCGACCATATAACAGCAATCGCTCCCACCCTAATAACCGTTCTAAGCTTTTTATCTATCCCATGTAGCCAGTTGCCAAAAACATTGGCAACAGACTTGGGTGGATATAAGTTAGACGCTATTTGGATGGCTGACCATATAGAACGAGCGAAACTACACTCGAAGAATAAGTGTTTTATTGTCTCATCATGTGGACAAAACATACACTTCGTACTTCCATGCCAATTTCGTTTAACAAGGTTATCCTTTGTTAGAATGACACCCCTACGAAGATACCACGTAAAAACTTTAATCTTAAGTGGTATCTTCATTTGCCATATTTTTTTATTATCATCAACTGGCACATCGGAATGTACTAACGCCCTATACATGGAATCCACAGAGAATTTACCATTCGCACATAGATTCCAACGAAACTCATCGGGCCCCTGTGTGAGTTGAACTGAGCTCAACCGTGCCACCAGGGAGTTCCAAGACGCTAGTCTCGGTCCAAACAAGTCTCGCCTGAACGTCACATTCGGAGGAGAGCATTGCATTACAGTGGCAATGGTATCTCCCTTATGACGAACAATATTGTATAGGGCTGGATATCGATCCCGGAGGGTGGTGTTGTCTAACCATTTGTCCTCCCAGAATCTAATCTCCGAGCCATCCTTAATATTAAATACCCCGAAGCGAAAGAAATGTTTCTTTGTCGCCATCAGTCCAGCCCAAAAGTGGGAATCACCAGGTTTCCAATATACCTGTGATACCGCCTTTGTGCCAATGTATTTTCTCTTAAGGAGTGTTTGCCATATCCCATCTTCAGTAAGCAGCTTAAAAAGCCATTTACCTAGGAGGGCTGAGTTCTTGACATCAAGGTCATGAATACCAAGCCCTCCCTGATCTTTAGGGCGACAAACAACATTCCATTTAGCCAGTCTGTACTTCTTCTTCTCACCATCTCCTTGCCAAAAGAATCTTGATCGGTAATAATCCAATTTATGCAAGATTCCTCTAGGTATTTGGAAGAAGGAAATCATATACAGTACCATGTTAGTTAGTACCGAATTAATGAGAACCAATCTTCCACCAAGAGATAGCAATTTTCCTTTCCAACTAGATAGCCTAGCTTGTAGACGTTCTTCGACGTGTCTCCATTCCGCATTAGTCAGTTTCCGAAAATGTATTGGTATTCCAAGGTACATAATTGGAAATTGACCCTGCTCGCAGCCAAAAATATCGGCATATTGAGCAGCTGCTTCTTGAGCCTCACCGAAGCAAAACAATTCACTCTTATGGAAATTAATTTTCAATCCCGATAATTGCTCGAATGCTGATAGTATCAATTTCAGATTCGCGGCTTTATCTAGGTCATGTTCCATAAAGAGGATTGTATCGTCTGCATATTGAAGAATAGATAAACCCCATCAACAAGATGTGGAACTACTCCTTCAATTTGGCCATCCGTCTTAGCTCGTTCAATCATGATCGTCAACATATCCGCCACTATATTAAATAGTATAGGCGATAGAGGATCACCTTGCCTTAATCCTTTTTTTGTTTGGAAGTAGCGACCAACGTCATCATTGACTTTTATCGCCACGCTACCTCCGGTAACAAAATTAGGATCCAAGCACACCACTCCTCTGAGAACCCTTTCATTCTCAGAGTCTGTAGCAAGAACGGCCATTTGACTTTATCATACGCTTTTTCAAAGTCGATTTTAAATATCACCCCATCAAGTTTTTTCGTGTGCATCTCATGTACGGTCTCGTGTAAAACCACAACACCGTCTAGGATATTCCTCCCTTGCATAAAAGCTGTTTGGGTAGGTTTTACCACATGATCTGCCACTGAATTTAACCTGATGGTCGCTACTTTTGTAAAGATTTTGAAGCTAACATTCAGAAGGCATATTGGCCGATACTGTTGTATCCTTTCGGCATTCTGAATCTTAGGCAACAAAACGATCTCCCCAAAATTAAGGCGAAATAGCTCAAGTTGTCCGGCATGTAAGCAACCAAATAACTCAAGCAAATCAGACTTGATGGTTTCCCAAAAATGCTGGTAAAACTCAGCCGGAAAACCATCTGGTCCTGGTGCCTTATTATGCTCCATTTGAAAAACCGCCTTACTTACCTCCTCCATAGAGAAAGGTGCAGTAAGAAAGTTGTTTTCCTCAGGAGTAACTTGGGTAATATCATCTGTTCGGGACTCATCTAGAGTAAAGTTCCCTTCCTCGGGAGCCCCGAACAAACCTTTATAGTAGTTTGTGATATATTCCTTGAGCTGATCCTGTCCTTCGATCAAGCCCTCATCCTGTAAGAGAGAATGAATACACTTCTTTCTATGTCTGCCATTAGCAACATTATGAAAGTACTTTGTATTCGAGTCCCCTTGTAGAATGAATTGAGCTTTAGATCTTTGGTACCATTTGAGCTCTTCTTCCCGCAACATACGACCCACCTGCTCATTCGAGTGCCGTTTTAGGTCACTCTCATTAGCTGATAAGGGGCGTACTTCTGCTAGTTGATCAAGCTCATCAATAATGGAACACAAGCGCTCCTTTTCTTTTTTAAGCATACCAGTTGTGTGTCTTGCCCACCCACGAAGGAATTTACGCAAATTGCGCATCTTATTATTCCACCGCTGGATAGCGCTATCACCCACAACCGGTTGAGACCATATCCTTTTGACCAAATCATCGAAACCATCCCGTAACAGCCACCTAATTCGAATTTGAATTGGTGCTTCCCGGGCGATGTCAACGTTCCAGTAGATAGGAGTATGGGGGCATGATCCGAAAACGCCTCTATACGTTCAAGCGCACGAACCGTTACTAATGGATATTTATCCTCCCAGCGGGAGTCCATCAGAACCCGATCCAGCTTCTCGTACGTCGGCTCGGGGAGACTATTAGCCCAAGTGAATTGTCTCCCCGTCATATGAACCTCTCTTAAGGACAAGCTATCAATGACAGCGTTGAACAAGTAGGCCAATGAGTATCAAATCTACCCCTACTTTTCTCGTGTCGGTACCTCAGCATATTAAAATCCCCTCCTATAATAATAGGATTTGGGTCATCTTTAGCTAGATTAACCAACTCTCTAAGAAAAGCAGCCTTATATTCTTCTTGGGCAGCACCGTACACAGCAACTAGACTCCACGTAAAGTTGTCGGACTTGTTGCGAATTTGAAATTTAATGTGAAATTCACCATCCGAACGACCCAACAACTCCATGGTTTCCGTTTTGATGCCAAGTAGCATGCCACCCGATCTACCTCGAGGGGGACAGGAATGCCAATCAAACTCCACACCGCCTGAAAGTCGGTCTAGTAGAGTGCTTGGAAAATCCCGTCTACCCGTCTCAGATATAGCCAAAAAATCCAACTTATAATCTCTCACATGATGCGCAATATTCAAATGTTTAGCCAAGTCGCCTAGACCTCTGCTATTTTCGAAAATGCCATTCATCGGGAAACAGTTGGGGATTTTGACTTTTTCGCGCTTTTACGCGAAGCTTTGTTCTTTTTATTTTTGGCGGATTTGGATCTCCGGCCGGTAGCATACAGTCATCAAAAGATCCCAGCTCAGCCTCGTCCATATCCACCTCGGTTACCTCTCCTACAAGATGTGATAGAAGCTGTCCATCTATTGTGGCATGCGCATCATCATCATCTACAGAAGAGACTACCGGCCAACTCGAAACACTAGGAGACACCCTACGGCGATCATACTCTACATGTTTCAGAACGTTAGCCGAAAGCACCACCTCGTTATCACTTCTCCCTAAACTGACGCCTACAGCTGACAACTTAGCAGCTAAAGTAGACGTAGGAAAGGACAAAAATGACTTCGAAGTGAGTGACGTACCAGCAGCAGGAGTGGAAAACGACTCGGCTTTGCGACGTATCGCCTTCGCCAACGAGTCCTCATCCGTCGCTGATGCTCCATCCTTCCCAGCGAGGTGACGTGCGCTACGCCTAGGGGTCACCATAGGAAGCGAACGTCCCCCCGCTGGCGCGGGCACAATGGGAGAGGGCGAAGGTGATGAAGCAGCCCTCTCGACCACTGTGCAAGGTGCCGTCGACGAAGGAGAAGACGTCGCGACGATGGGTGAGGACAAGGATGAAGTAGAGTCCTCCCCCAGCTCCGGCCCAACTTGCTCAGCCGGCCGTGTCACGAGCTCCCTCGCGGCCAAGCCCAAGTCCGGCAGGACGGAAGGCCTCAGCCCACCGCCTGGCACAGTCTGCTGCCTTGGCGAGGCTAGCACTTGTACCAGCTGATGCTCACCACTGCCTGCCCGTGAATCATCGGACCGATCCGCAGCGACCACAGAATTACCAGTAACCTCCCTCCATTGCTGTACCAGTAGCTTGGCTCTAGGAGTTTGAGGATTTGGGTTAAAAGGTGTCACCGCGACGCCCCTCAGCAGCTGCGCCATCTGTGCCCCTTGCACCTGTCCCCTCCCGAAACTGGAATAGGCTCGTACGAGGGAGACCGTGGAGCTTCCACAGTTCGAGTCGCGGCGGCCGGAGGCGGAGTGGAGCACGGACTCGTCGCGACAAGGACGGCGGTGGTGGTGGTGGTCGGAGGTGGAGGCGCGCGACGGTGGTTGTTCTCGATCAGACGCGAGGGAGACGCCCTAGCGCCACGATCCTCTCTCCACAAGCCAGCGTACCAATGGCTGAGATGTGCCCAAGGTGATCCCCGGTTCTGATCGGCATCCACCCTGGGCCCACGCGGCAGTGAGAGAACCGCCGTCGGCTGCTGTCTCGGCGCGAACGTCGGAGGTCCGGCCGAGCTGCCGAAGGAACCGCCCACGCCCCGACCTTGAGACCCCGTCGAAGCCTCTGGTGCTCATCGCGGAGGCCCCACACGGCCCGCCAGCGCAGCCATCCGAGGCGCCGCAGCCGCGACCTCGGCGTACGAGGGAGACCGCGGAGCTTCCGCAGTTCGAGTCACAGCGGCCGGAGGCGGGGTGGAGCACAGACTCGTCACGGCAGGGACGGCGGCCGCGCCTCGATCCTCTCTCCACAAGCCAGCGAACCAAACGCTGAGATGTGCCCAAGGTGATTCGGAGCGCGGAAGAACCGCACCATCCGCCACCTCCTTCTCCAGACCCCTCGCCGACGGCGAGCTTGCTTGCCCTTGCATCTCCACGGGGAAGAACTCCCTAAGCACGGGGCAGGCGTGATCCGGGGTCGGGGCAGGGGACCACGCCAACCCATCCGAAGCGGCGGCCGCCGCAGCGCCCTTGCTTGCGGCGCTCCTCTTGTCCCCGCCGAGGTAGACAACGGCGACATCACCTCGGTTTCAACCACCGGCGACCTCTCTGACGACCTGCATTCAGAAACAACCTTACCTAGAGGCGAAGCGGAGGAAGAACGCTCCCAGAAACGAGACGCCGGCGTCGGGTATCCGACTTTCTCCCAGAACTCCGACGCAATCTCGTCGTCGGTCTTGGCAGGCCGCCGGTTGACTTCACGCGTCACAGCCCACTCATCGTCCAGAACCTGCTCCGCCGCCTCCGTCGCGACCCGGCCGTCCATCTCCGAGCTCACCCCCATCTCATCGCCAACCACCTCCTCGTCGAGGATGGAAAAACGGGAGCCCCGCGCCGCCGGAGTGGAGGGCAAACTCGCCAGCGAGAGCTCCCCCGGCGCTAGGGTCAGCCGGCGCCGCGGCCCCGCGCCGTCGGGAACACGCATCGCCGCCCAGATCGTCTCACCGCAAAAAGTGGATCCCCAGGTCGCGCTTCACACACATCCGATTGGAGGGGATAGGCGCTGTGGGTGCTGGATGGGGCGGTGATGTGGATTGAGGCTGGGGCGCGGCTCCGGCGGCGGTGTGGGTGGCGGCTCCGGCGGCGTAGGGCTGGGGCGCGGCTCTGTCTTTTGCTTTCCAAAATATTATTCCTACCTGCAGGGACGGAGGGAGGGGGGGGACGAGCGGGGGCGAGACCCCCCTATCGATCCACTGTTTCCCCTAATAGCGATTAGCGCCGGGTTAATTACGTCTTTTTGGCTTCCTTCGCCCTCCCTGTAGGAGAACGTGAAGCCCTCAAGCCAGAGAACGTGAAGCCCTCAAGCCTATCAGCCCTTCTGTATAGCACATAAAATACGAAGCAGCAGAAAGCCCACGATGGAAGACAATGGGTCCAGGGAGCCAGCGACCTGTGTGTACCAGCAGCAGCACACACCACACATACGCATCCGTTCCTCATATTTTTGATTGAGTTTGGCGGCGGCTGCTAAGATCCCTAGCGGCTGCCAAGGGCAGTTCCGTTTCAAATTTTCGACTGATCTAACAAGATGGTGAGAAGGGGGGCGAGAAGGGTGGGTGACCTGCAATTCTCAAACAACGGTTGCACGCCTGATTAGACGAACGGCCGGCCGGCTGCAATGGTGCGATGAAGATTGAAGAAAGAATGGTATTTTTACTCGTTTTCCATTAGGATAAAAATACATTAGGAAATTTCTGATTGTCCACATGTGCTACTGTGTGTAGAGAACTAGAGATGAAGAGGAAGAGAGCCGCATGAATTCATAACTATTTCACCTTCCATCTGCTTGTATGGTAAATTGGTAAATTATTAAAATTACTTTCATGCGTTTTCCATTCATATAGAGACGAATCGTTTGACGAGTTTTATAGTCACAGAGAGAAATTTTAAAATCATGCTTTTCTTATGTATTGTCAAACAATATACATACGTTCCGCTATAAAAGCAAGGTGAGAATACATATTGTGATGTTTTATCTCCATAGTTTTTCTACTAGTACAAAACCTCAGGTATAATTCTTATCTTCTTGACTTCTTCGCCCCCCTCATACTAAAATCCTGGCTCCGTCCCTGCCTACCTGGGTATATGTTGCATCTATTCTCTCCCATTATCTATCCATATCTCCAACACTTGATGGCCCGTTTGGCTCCCTCACCTTGTTGTAGTTCCTCGTCGTCTCCGCCCAGGAGCCTCGATCTTGCCCTAGTGGAAAATCGGTTGGGTTTGATTTTGGTTGGGTTGATGTCAATATGAAATGGGTTGAGGTGAGGTTGGACTGTCACGTTTGCTCGTGCGGGTTTGGTTGAGGTATGGTGGAGTTTTGAAACCATTCTCAGGTTTAGGCCCATGGTGATCTGGCTACCGTAACTACATGAGTTCATGCATTCACGCCCGCCACCACAGGCAGAGAACTTGGCGCCGCCTACGCCTCGAGCTGACTGGAAACCCTGTCGCACTTTGCAGCATGGTTCGGCTCGGACTGGACGCGCACGGGTGTAGCTCCTCCCACGTCTCTATTTAGTTGGCGCACGCGAGTTTTGAGGTCTAAATTTGATCATTGATTTGACAAGGATTATATGGCATGCAATTTATACCATTGAATTTGTACTCAGCTAGCGTTTTTAACCCATATATTATTGATCAAACTAGTGATTAAAGGTTAAACACGGAAAATAAGTGTGCCACATGCATTGATGGTATTGAGAGGATCAGTACGGATTACATTGCAAATGACCCTCAAGCCTAAACACCAACATGATTATACAAACTGCCGTCCTCTACATCATTATCAGACCTGAACACGGAGAAGGACGTCCTGCGCCACCCATCGGCTTTGCGGAACACCCAAACCAACGGCCCCACGCGCACTTCCATGGTGGCCGCCGGGTGGCGCGTCCTGCAGCGGTAGGCTCGCACCCCCGGTGAACAGCCAGATGAAGTCAATGCGCGCTCATGCTCCTCCGCCTCGGTCGAGCGAGCACCGCCGCACAAATGCCGCAACACAGCGGCGAAGAAGACCACAGCGATGAAGATGGCGACGACGATCGTGGTTGCACTAACATGGGCGTAGGAGTAGCTGGTATACGCCATGGAATTGGAGGACTGCTATTGAAGCAGTTGCTCCACGCGCGATGATTATTTTGTGATTATGATTACTAGCTACTTAAAGAAGGTGTGGCGATGATTACAAGACGTGGTTACTTGTTATTGTCGAAGCGACAAAGAAATGGCTTTCGGTGTATCACCATTTCTTGTCAGCAGATAGCAACGTTGATGATCAATTTAATTGTTGATGCGTATTCTCCTCGGCCGGCACGAGAGAACTCGTCATCAAGTAAATTAACGTCGATCTCAATCATCAACTCCTCATCAGGCCGGCCAGTTTGTTGTACCGTAATCAATAGGAAATGGCTTGGCCTTTTTCGTCAGAAAATGTTAGCTGTACCGTGACTACTGAAACGGTGCTCAGAAAGGTGGCGTTCTGGGCATGTCTCCTGTCAGAATATAATATATTGCACATCCATTTCCATCATTTTCATCCATGAGTACTGAAACGGTGCTCAGAAAGGTGGCGTTCTGGGCATGTCTCCAGTCAGAATATAATATATTGCACATCCATTTCCATCATTTTCATCAGTTCGGACTTTTAACATATTTAGCTAGTGTTTCAGTTTAAAATGGAATCAGAAACAGAAGTTTAGACTTCAGATTCTGACCAACGCGTATGAAAAAAATATCTGCGAACAGCCGAACACCCTATATCCACGTCCTAGGCTCGTGAAAAAAAAATCCAAAGCCTGAAGGTGAGGGGAGTGTCGGAATATAATATATTGCTCGGTCATTTCCATCAGTTCAGACTTTTAAAATAATTGGGTAGTGCATCAATTTAATATCTCCGTCCATCATTAACATTTTTAGTTCCCTGAGTGAAGTGTCAATTCTACTTGTCCTTACATTAAGGTGCCGAAGGGACTGGTCTCTCGAACTCTAGAGAGATGTTAGTGTTATGGATTGGCTAAGGAATAGAGATTTCTTGCTACTGGCATACCTGACCTCCCTCTGATTTTAAAATATTCAAAAAATATTTAAAAAGTTCCAAAATAACTGGAAACAATACTGCACATTATTTTAAAGATGTATCATATAGGCGTGTAAAATGACAATGCGAAATAGTGACATGGATCCTACGTAGTATGGTTTGATCTAATATAATGTTGACGTGACACATATCGTACATAGTATGCAAAGTAGATGTACGTACATATGCAGACAACGGCACCACACGTCGCAAACTCGCACGACATCCACCGAAGACTGGAGCCATGGAAATGGCTTGGCCTTTTTCGTCAGAAAATGTTAGCTGTACCGTGAGTACTGAAACGGTGCTCAGAAAGGTGGCGTTCTGGGCATGTCTCCTGTCAGAATATAATATATTGCACATCCATTTCCATCATTTCCATCAGTTCGGACTTTTAACATAATTAGCTAGTGTTTCAGTTTAAAATGGTATCAGAAGCAGAAGTTTAGACTTCAAATTCTGGCCAACGCGTATAAAAAAATATATCTGCGAACAGCCAAACACCCTATATCCACGTCAAAGGCTCGTGAAATTAAAAATCCAAAGCCTGAAGGTGAGGGGAGCGTCGGAATATAATATATTGCACGGTCATTTCCATCAGTTCAGACTTTTAAAATAATTGGGTAGTGCTACCATCGGTCGACGTCATTACTACCATATCAGCTGCGGAGGTGCTACAATCGATTAGCTGCGGTTCTACCATCGGTCAACGGGGTGTGTGATACGTCCAAAACATAACTATAATTTTTGATTGCTCCATTCTGTTATTATAATTGCATCATGATTATATTATGATTTTATGCCAGTTTACATTATTTTTATTGGACTAACCAATTAACCAGTGCTAAGTGTCAATTTCAGCTTTCTGCCTATTTTTGCATCGTAGATTATCGAGAAAATTGATGGGAAAAAATTGGCAAAAAATAGGAAACCGCCTAATATTTTAGGGGAAACAGAGAGCGCTAGAGGTGGGCCCGAAGGGACACACCCTCTTGCACACCCATCCGGCGCATCCACAGGGCGTGCCTGGTGGGCGCGTGACCACCATGGCCACCTCTCACATAGTCCCTTCGCATATATGTTGCCCCTGAAAAATAGAACTTAGGAGAATAGTCGTTTTGGGGAAATACGATACAGAGCCATCGACGTCGCAGAGAGGAACCTGGAGCACAATTCCGATACTCTTGCGGTGGGTGAAATCATCACCGGAGGGCTCTACACCACCATTGGCGCTTCCACGATGATGCATGAGTCGTCCGCCCTTGGATTATGAGTCCATAGGCATCTTTCATCCCCTGTTTTTCAATATAAAAGTCTCGTGAGATGCCTAACATGATCGATATTCATAGGATATAGTTCCTTTGATATATTGTGTTTGTATTCGATAGTGGGTTCATACTGTGCAAATTCCTATAGTCTAGTGCAGTGACAGCCAATGAGCAAGGTGTCAATATGTTGCTGCTACTAAGGATAAAACAATGGTTTATTATCACCCTTTATGTTGTTTGGTTGATGATGTTCATGCTTAAGTCAATACTCGGTTTTTAACTGAATACTTAGAGATGCAAGCATGAAAGCGGTATCGAGGTGGAGTATTAGTTATAGATGGATTTCAGTAACGTTCCATATATGTTTGACGCAACGCCTACTTGAAGTATTGCCGTGAACATCGATCCTGCCATAATGAGTTGCAAGTATATTTTTTCAATTGTCTCGTTTACTTGCTTGTCATTATCACTATTTGCTTGCTCATCAATTTTTAATTTATTTGTTTCTAATCAATTCCGGCTCTACTATTCATTCAATCCTTGTAACTAAACTTCTGCTTCTGATACCATTTTAAACTGAAACACTAGCTAATTATGTTAAAAGTCCGAACTGATGGAAATGATGGAAATGGGTGTGCAATATATTATATTCTGACAGGAGACATGCCCAGAACGCCACCTTTCTGAGCACCGTTTCAGTAGTCACGGTACAGCTAACATTTTCTGACGAAAAAGGCCAAGCCATTTCCTATTGATTACGGTACAACAAACTGGCCGGCCTGCTGAGGAGTTGATGATTGAGATCGACATTAATTTATTTGATGACGAGTTCTCTCGTGCCGGCCGAGGAGAATACGCATGAACAATTAAATTGATCATCAACGTTGCTATCTGCTGACAAGAAAATGGAGATACACCGAAGCCATTTCTTTGTCGCTTCGATAACAAGTAACCACGTCTTGGAATCATCGCCACACCTTCCTTAAGTAGCTAGTAATTAATCATAATCACAGTATAATCATCGGGCTTGCAGCAACAGCTTCAAGAGCAGTCCTCCAATTCCATGGCGTATACCAGCTACTCCTACGCCCATGTTAGTGCAGTCACGATCTTCATCGCCATCTTCATCGCTGTCGTCTTCTTTGCCGCTCTGTTGTGGCACTTGTGCGGTGGTGCTCGCTCTACAGAGGTGGAGGAGCATGAGCGCGCATTGACTTCATCTGGCTGTTCGCCGGCGGTGCGGGGCTACCGCTGCAGGACGCGCCACCCGGGGGCGACCATGGAAGTGCGCGTGGGGCCGTTGGTTTGGGTGTTCCGCAAAGCCGATGGGTGGCGTGGGACATCCTTCTCGGTGTGCCGGTCTGATAATAATGTGGATGACGGCAATTTTGTATAATCATGTTGTCGTTTAGGCTTGAGGGTCATTTGCAATGTACTTGTGCTTGCATTACTGATCCTCTCAATTCATTCAATGCATGCGGCACACTTATTTTCTGTGTTTAACCTTTCACCACTAATTTGATCTATATATGGGTTAAAAACTTTAGTCGAATACAAATTCAGTGCTATAAATTGCATGGCAAATAATCCTTATCAAATCTATATCAATATCTATTCTATATCCATATCTATACCTCTATACCTAATAATAAAGGGAAGAAGGTTTCTTGTGGTACGTCCTTTTTATTTCCGATTCTACCCTACGAACAAGAAAATGACGCGGACAAGAACGCGGTAAATGACAGAGGAGGTTGAGGGCGGGCGGCGGCGCCGTACGAGAGAGGAGGGCGGGCAGAAGCGCGTGGAGAAGACCATAGCCTGCACAATACAAGCGAGAGTGGGGAGGCCGGGAGGGAGATCCAAAGATGGCGTCTGTGCCCCGCGATTTGAATCAGAGACAATTATTTTCAAACAATGAAACTTACTAAGATTTGAGGTAAATATAAGTATACTAATAGCAGAAGTACAAAAGTATAACTATACTAATAACTGGAGTACAAAAATTCCGCATAGTACAAAGTACACTAAAACCCAAAGTAAAATACACTGAAACCCGAATTACAAAAGTATAAATATACTAAAAAGTAAAAGCCGAAGTACAAAAAATTCCGCGCGTGTAGTACAAAGTGTACTGAAACTCTGAAATACAAGTACACTAGAATTGAGGTAAAAAATATAAATATACTAAAACCAAAATATAAAAGTACACTACTTATGTGCGTTTCTTGCAACATCTCAACTCCGGATCGCAGCACTGCTGCTTGCTCCTTGCAGCACCAATGTCAACCGATGGTAGCACCCTGAAACTTCTAGAGAAGTCCGTTGGGAACCCCCAAGTGTAATTCATGATGTAGTAGCTGCAGGAAGAATTTCCCTCGATTAAGAAACAAGTATACCGAAACTGTATGAATACAACATTCTCAACTAAGTTAACAATATCTGCATACAAAACACAAAACAAATTTTTTCCCCAACGTTCAGAAAGGTTGTCGAGTTTCGGCCCCGCTGACTTCAAATTCTGACCAACGCGTATGAAAAAAATATCTGCGAACAGCCAAACACCCTATATCCACGTCCTAGGCTCGTGAAAAAAAAAATCCAAAGCCTGAAGGTGAGGGGAGTGTCGGAATATAATATATTGACCGGTCATTTCCATCAGTTCAGACTTTTAAAATAATTGGGTAGTGCATCAATTTAATATCTCCGTCCATCATTAACATTTTTAGTTCTCTGAGTGAAGTGTCAATTCTACTTGTCCTTACATTAAGGTGCCGAAGGGACTGGTCTCGCGAACTCTCGAGAGATGTTAGTGTTATGGATTGGCTAAGGAATAGAGATTTCTTGCTACTGGCATACCGGACCTCCCTCTAATTTTAAAATATTCAAAAAATATTTAAAAAGTTCCAAAATAACTGGAAACAATACTGCACATTATTTTAAAGATGTATCATATAGGCGTGTAAAATGACAATGCGAAATAGTGACATGGATCCTACCACTAGTGGAAACACCACCTTTGGTCCCGGGTTGTAGAGGCCTTTGGGACCGGATTGCCATCCGGTACATGGCAACCGGGACTACAGGCCCCCCCCCCCCCCCCCCCCCCTCTAGTCCGGGGTGGCCTACGACCCGGGACCAGAGAGCTCCACGCGGGGGCAGCACATGGGGCATGCGAGGGGACCTCTAGTCCCGGGTTGTAATACAACCCGGGACTAGAGATGCACCCACGTGGCGGCCTGCTGCTTTTCTCGTTTCGGTTGTAATAATTTGCAAAAAATACGGTTAATTATCTGTAAATCAGAAAAATACATATAGCATATCAAAATATTCGTAAGAGAAAGCTTTATGAGAAAGTCGGGAAATCGGAAGTCGGAACGGAAAGTCGTGAAGTCGGGAAAGTCGTGAAGTCGGGAAAGTCGGGAAGTCGTGAAGTCGGGAAAGTCGACGTCACGTTTTCACGGCTTCCCGGTTTCACGTTTTCCCGGCTTCCCGGTTTCACGCTTTCCCGGCTTCCCGTTTTCACGTTTTCCCGGTTTCCCGGATTAATTTACATATAAAGATCATATATAAGAGGGACTACAACCGTCATCTATTCGATTACATGGAGATAATGAAGCCACTACTAGAGCCCGTCATCTAATTTGATATGGTGCCATTGTATTTTCCCTTCATGTCTAAGACATAGTTCATCAAAAAGCCCACAATTTCCTCGCAAATTGGTCGAAAGCGTTCCTTTAGTTGCAGGTCCCTCCGCATTCGATCCATCTATAAAAGAAGGGAGATTAATATGAATTTCAATCATCATAACAGAAATTATGAATGACACTCAACACAATTGATGGTTATAAAATGAAATTGTGAATATATTTGTTCACTTACTTGATAAATGTCCCTGGGTTCCGCTCAGAGACTATCGTGCGAATCCACTCGCAGACGTAATATCCACACAAATTGGTTCCAGGAGGCTGCCTATCCAAGTACTACACGAGAATAGATTTCAATCAAATAATAATAAAGCATCACGATGGTATTGAAATTTGAATTAAAAGGGATGCGCGAACACCTAGCTCGTACTACTTACTTTGGGGTAAACAAAAGTAAGTTCCTCTTTAAATTGACCAGGTGTAGCATTAGCATTTCGGAAAGCTTTCCAAACCCTGCCCATCAAACAATTGAATAAATGAGTTATTAATTAGTTACTTGATATCTCAGGAATGGAAGGAAAGAGACCGATGTAATACGATAAAGATTGAAATTACTGTTTGAGCACTCCTTGGATATATTCGTGCCGCTCTTTGGGCCAGTGCAATGAGTCCAAGATTTCAACTTCTGCTCTATCGATTTGAATGATTAACAAAATGTAATGGGCGCTGCGCATGTTTATATATGTCAGTAACTAATCAGTTACACTTAACATCGAGAAAGCAAAAACCAATGTGTACAAGACAGTAAGACTCTTACCTGAAGTGGTAAGGAAACAATATCTTCCCTTTATAATTTTGGTCCCGGATGGACCTAAACAAGGTGTTCACCGTTTCCTCGTGGTGGTCACGTAGCAATTTTTCATTAACTCGGCTTGGGTCGATGAACCCAATCTCAAACACTCGGTTTCTGTCACATTCATCGCTCTTCATTCTACATAATACCGTAGTGAGCATAATTAGAACAGGCAATGACCGAGCTAAGCTATAGACTTTATTTTAGAAAATAAATGAATTGAATCACTTACAGACAATAGGTAGTGAGCATGCTCAAGTCGAGGGCGTCAAGCTGGTATAACTGATAGATTTCTTCAATAGGTATAGTTATCTCGTCTGCACCGTTGAAATGTTCATCTGTAATTTTCACCGGGATCAATATTCGACCTTCACTTGTGACATTCTTGTACCATTTATGCAGTCTTGTCATTTGTGTTGGTAGATTCTGGAGCTCACCAGGTGACACTAGATCCTTCCCGTATTCCCAGGTCCATCTAGTAGGTCCCATAAGGGGGGGGGGGGGGGGATATCATCTGCATCTAGTTGAGAAAGTGAAATACCAATATCTGCAGCAAATTGCGCGCGGTAAGCGCCATCGTTCTCAAGCGCAGAGCCCATATCAGTGGCCACCTTGAGCGGGGAGATGGACTGATTTGACTGATGTCCGAGCTGGGCAACATCTCTTCTCCTTTTCCCGCCGGGTGGAATTTTCCTCATAGTCCGTACATAGTCATCTGGCCTATTTATCGAAATTTGCGATGGCTGAGTAAGGAAACTAACAGCAAATTGTGTTTGAGCTTCCGAATACTTTTCCTTTGGCTTAGGTTTTCTTTTCTCAGCCATTTCTGCAAACTGTCTTCTCGATTCTGTTTGTAGCCACACCCTGGCTTCCTCTTGAGTACACTCGACATCGTAAGGTCTCGGGGGAGGAACCTTCGGTACTTTTGGCAGGGGCTCAAGTCGGGGTTTGGGTCGGGAACCCATGGCGGTGGTCTTCATCCCCTTTTGACCGTTAGCCTTAGTGGGCGGAGGCGGTGGAGACGGCTCAGGAGTCGGCTGACGCGGCTCAGGAGTCGGCTCAGGAGTCGGCTGACGCGGCGACGGAGATCGAGAAGGCGATGGTGGCCTTGGCAGCGGTGTCTAGCCTGGAAACATGATCAATTTCTTGGGCCATAGAATGAGTCCACCCTGGACATCTCCCAGTGTCCTCTCATCATCACCTCCAGGGATTGGAAGTTCGAGTGATTCAAATCCGGGGTAAACTTGATCCACGCCGACACGAGCATAGCCATCTGGAATCTCATTGCCACGATACAGTGTTGTAGATTCACAAGGTAAAGCATAGCCGTCCGCCGCCTTCATGGTTAAGTTTCTCACTGCCTCATGTAGCTCACAAGTTTTCTTCTCAGTGATAGAATCCACGGGGTATGCTTGGTTCGATGCCTCATCGGCACCGACAGTCGTGGAAGCCACGCTGCTTTTCCGTTGAGACGGACCCTCATCTTGCAGCTGCAGCTGATGAGTTGCCCCTCGAGAAGATTGCGCGCGCCGCAATTCATCTAGTTCCTGTTGTTGTTGGCTAATGATATTTTCCACTTTGCTCAACCGGTCATGTTGCTCCTGCTCCTTCCTCCTCTTTGCTCTTTCTTGGCTTCTATAAGAGTCACGGTCCTCAGGAAACCCTTCATGCCACGTCACACCTCCCCTGCCTCGAACAGATCCTTCTTTTTCTTTAGTACCGAGGGCCTTCCACAGCTCGTCGTATTCCCTGTCGGGATAAAACCTTCCCTCACGAGCATCGGCGATTGCATCCAGAATTGTTTGCCGGGTATAGGAGTTTCTTTCATTTCATCAACTATTACATCGCCTGTTGCGACGTCATACTCCCCCCATGAGCAAGTATCCAATTTCTGACCCTACGGGGCCACAAATCTGTAACTAGAATGATCCCTTTTTCACGCATAGTGGCCTCAATCCGATCCCACTTAGGCTCGGCAGTTACGTAGCCACCTCCACCCAACTGATGGTGATATATCTTCTTCGCTGCATTCAACTTATTCTTTGCCGATCTTTCCTTGGCTAGTTCTGTATCCTTGTATTGCAGAAATGTCGGCCAGTGAGGCCGCTGCCTCTCTAGTGTCCCAGTGAAATCTGGAACTTTCTTTTTGTCGACCCAATCACGGTATAATCTGTTCTTCCATTTATTGAATTGTTCAGCCATCTTCTTCAGAGCCCAATGCTTGACTTTGTCCGTCATTGCTTTTGTCCTTTCAGGACTATCCAACACCGGCATAGTGGAATGTGCCATGAGCTTCTTCCAACATATATCTTTAGTTCTCTCGGTGACATAATAATTGCCCTCTAAGTTTTTTTATCTCATTCCATTCCGAAAGGCTGATCGAAACATTGTCCCTGACAACAACTCCACATTGATACACAAACTTAGATGCGCTCTTCGGAGACTCCAACGGTTTGCCATCTGAAGAGACTGACTCAATTCTGAGATGATCTTTTATTCCCAACCCTTTGGCATGGCCTCGTTTAGTAGTTTGGGTCGATGCGGAGGTCTAAAAAGAAGAAACATTTGTTAATATATATATACAAATAAAATTTTACATCTGATCAAATAGAGGCTTAATATACCACGCCGGACTGCGAGGGTTCACCAACTGTGCTAGTTTGCCCTTGGACGCTTCGTTCCACCTCCATTCCCTCACCGGACTCGTTCAAAAACTCGGAGCCACCTTCTTCTGCTCCAATGTGTTCATCACCATCCGCGGGTTGCCGGATATAGTCGAGCAACACATCTTCCCCTTCTCTGGATTGGAAGGGAGGAACATCTCCATCGTCCATTGCTTAACTATTACAAAAGAAAATAAAACAATGATAGCATTAGCAGAATAATTCAATGTAGCGAACTTTACACTTAGCAAAATTACATCTACAAATATACCATATCAAAATTTAAACTAACATGAGCGATACTTCATGTGTATTGTATGTGTTACCGGGAAAACGTGAAACCGGGAAGCCGGGAAAACGTGAAACCGGGAAACTGGGAAGCCGGGAAGCCGGGAAAACGTGAAACCGGGAAGCCGGTAAAACGTGAAACCGTGAAACCGTGAAACCGGGAAAACGTGAAACCGGGAAACCGGGAAGTCGGAAAGTCGTAAAGTCGGGAAATCGGAAAGTCGTGAAGTCGGGATTCCGACTTCACGACTTTCCGATTTCCCGACTTTACGACTTTCCGTTCCGACTTCCCTACTTCACGACTTTCCGACTTCACGACTTTCCGACTTTCCGTTCGGACTTCACGACTTTCCCGACTTCACGACTTTCCCGACTTCACGACTTTTCGTTCCGACTTCCGATTTCCCGACTTCACGACTTTCCGATTTCCCGTTCCGACTTCCGATTTCCCGAACGATTTCCGTTATAAGATCTAGACTAACTTAGCAAAATTTACACTAACCTACACTAACTTAGCAAATTACACTACACTAACTTAGCAAAATTACACTACACTAACTTAGCAAGTTACACTACACTAACTTAGCAAATTTAACTAACTTATCCAACTTATCTAATTTAACTTATCTAACTTATCTAATTTAACTTAGCAAATTTAACTTAGCAAATTTAACTAGCAAATTTAACCTAGCTAATTTAACTACCAATTTAAATTAGCAAATTTAACTAGCAAACTTAACTAACTTATCTAACTTAACTTAGCAAATTTAACTAACTTATCTAACTTATCTAACTTAGCAAATTTAAACTAGCAAATTTAACTTAGAAAAAAAAGAATAAGAAAAAAAAACTACCGGTGCTTGGGAGGGCGGCCGCCGGCGGCGGACTTGGCGGAGGCGGGTCGACGGCGCGGCGGCGGAGGAGGAGGTGGGCGAGGCGGTGTGGGTGGACGGCGGCGGCGGCGGAGGCGCGGGCTTGGGAGGGCGAGGAGGCGCGGGCGGAGGCGCGGGCGGAGAGCCGCGGGAGGCGCGGGAGGCGCGGGCGGACGCGGCGGAGGGCTGGCCAGAAAATCCGGCAGCCTCACGGCGTGCGGAGGCGGTGGCGCGGGGGCGCTGTGGAGAAGAAGCTCTCCCGGGTCGTGGCTCGACCCGGGGTCAACTCCCTGGCTTATATGCCAGGGTAGCTTTGGTCCCGGGCGGTGCCACGGCCCGGGACAAGAGGGCACCCTTTGGTCCGGGTGGTGCCACGATCATTGGCAGTACACGGGTAGCAGAGAGCAAGATTTCTGAGAGGCAGGAGTTCCTAGAGCGGAGGCTGAAGGTGAACCCTCCCTCGGTCGGATCCAAGCAGCGACAAGGATCTCTGATGATTAGCAACATCTCCAACACTTGTTCAGACGGTTGCAGATCATCAGAGACGTCTTGCCGCTGTTTGGATCGAAGGCCGATTTGCCGACTCACGACCACGCGATGATTTGCCGATTTGCCGGTCAGAGTGGCCACTGGAGAAGGTAGGCAACTTCGATCCGACGTGGTTCTGAAAGGGGCACTCACGAGCCATCGTCGGGCTGTATGCAGGGGAAACCGTGTGTTTTGTTTCAACTTTCAGAACACAGTTACATAAAAGGTTTAATACATTATTACACATCACCAACAACATCCCTATCTAGTGTTCATTTTGGTATACGAAGCATTCGGACTCCCGTCATACGTCCAACGGTGCCAAGATACGCTGCCCTCTCTCCCTGATCCCCTCCTCCCCTGCGTAGGTTGCATGCACCTTAGGTGTTTGATCAAATTCCCCACTATTTTTTCAGATCTCGGGCATTTACGTCGGCGATGTCCGGACACCAGTTGGACAATAACGGCCCCTGTGCGGGAATGGGCTCCACCGGGCTGGCACTGGGAGGTGTTATCTTCCGGAATGCGTAGCTTGGTGAGAAATCCAGGCGACGTCGTCGACCCGGATCTTCTTTGGTGGAGGTCGCGTGGGCCAGGGAGGTTCCAGAGGGAGCCGGCCCCCGAGGAGGTGGTACGTCGCCGTATCAGGGAGGAGGATGCGCACGTTCGTCGCTACATGTATATGTTGGATACGTTGTATACTAATACATGGCAGGTATTGTATAGGGATCCTTCTCATGTGAGTATTGGCCCTGTGATGGTTCCTGCTCTTTGGGTGAGGAGCGCTCGTGATGCACCCCACGGCTTAGGACGAGGCAGAAGTTAGTTAAATAAAAATGGCATGGACTCCAGCTGTAACCGGATTAAATAAAGATGTAAGCGTGTGATACACTCCAGCTGTAACCGGATTAAATAAAGATGTAAGCGTGATGCACTCCAGCTGTAACCGGATTAAATAAAGATATATCCTCTTGCATAGAGTCTTTTTATGTGTACTAGTTGCTATGTGAAATAATAAACTTGATTTTCGACAAAAGTTTCACAAACATTCTTCACAAAAAGTACTATCATGTAGAAACAACTATAATAGAATGACATGATCTAAAAATTCAGCACATACATCAAAAGCTTCAGAAAGCTTGATCACATCATACTTAAACAGGGACATAATTAATACAAATAATAGTTCAGATATCCATTACAGCATAATTAAAGATACACGCATATATATGATAATAGATCAGGAGACCCAAGCACTACATAATAATAGAGATATAAAAGTGTTCGCCATTGCAAACACTACTCGTCCTCCGGATCAGAATTCCCCCAAGCAGGAGACCCATGGGGCACTGGTGGTGGTACTAGGTGACGCTGCCCATAGTTGACGATTCTAATCTGGCGGTACACCTCGTATGCAACGTACGCATCTATTGCTGCATACTCAATGTTGGTAGCGTCAAGTGGGGTCTTCTCCCAGAGTTTGTGCTGATCGTTGTGGAATTTTGTCTTCATATCAGCGTACTCCTCGTCGATCAAGGCGAATGCCATATTAGCCATTGAAGTCTTGCCATTCTCAAGCTTGAAAATGCGTTGGAGATCAATGTGGCAGGCAGCTGGTATCTCAATACCCCAGGTGCGCCTCATCTTGATCTTGTCATTCGTTATATCAATGCTAGCAAAATGTATGCCGCTGCGAAGAAGGAACTCCATGAGTTCTGGACAGTGCTTGTCACTACTGCAACAACAAAGTGGAACACACATGTTAAATATTGTTGCAACAAGTATATTTCGGCATGCACAAGTATGTATAATAAGAAGTGGAACACATGTTAAATACTGCTGCAACAAAGTGGACAGTTCTTTATGAGAATTTCGATCATTTTTAATTGATTGCATGTATATCACAACAGGTTTCACGTTTTCCCGGCTTTCCGGCTTCCCGGGTTCACGTTTTCCCGGCTTCACGGCTTCCCGTTTTCACGGCTTCCCGGTTTCACGTTTTCCCGGTTTCCCGTGAAGTCGGAAAGTCGTGAAGTCGGGAAGTCGGAAAGTCGTGAAGTCGGGAAAGTCGTGAAGTCGTAAAGCTTGAAGTCGAGAAGTCGGTACGGAAAGTCGTGAAGTCGGAAAGTCGTGAAGTCGGATAGTTTTCACGTTTTCCCGGCTTCCCGGTTTCACGTTTTCCCGGCTTCCCGACTTCCCGGTTTCACGTTTTCCCGGCTTCCCGCTTCCCGGTTTCACGTTTTCTCGGCTTCCCGTTTTCACGGTTTCCCGGATTAATTTACATATAAAGATCCCATATATATAAGAGAGACTAGAACCGTCATCTATTCGATTACATGGAGATCGTCAAGCTAGCCACTACTATTCGTATTACCTTGCCCACTGGAAGACCATGACATGTTTCATGAAACAAAGTTGGATGACGGCAACATCTCTTTGATCGGCCGTGTACTCGAGATCAAGACCCATGAACTTCTTGTTGTTGTCTTCCTCCTCTTCAAGCCAATACTCGAAATCGGAAAGAAAATCCGGCACCTTGGCGCTGTCGTTCGTGTAGACGACATTGAGATTGGTCGTGCCATGTGCGAGCACCTTCCCGTAGCGAGTGATTGGATTCATGGTGGAAGGATGGGGAAGAAGAGAGGAGAGGGAGACGAACAGAAATGGCCGCGGTTACTGTAGCAATCGCGGTTCCGTGCGTTTTAATCGCTTAATTAGGAGCGCGGGAGGCAAACCGTTCGGAGCTTTAGTCCCGGGCGGTATTACGACCCGGGACTAGAGGGTCTCGCGCGAGGCGTACAGTTGCCACCACCCTCTGTTCCCGGGCTGTATTACGACCCGGGACTAGAGCTCCCTCACGACCCGGGACCAGTCGAAATCTTTCGACCCGGGACTAGGGCCCCCCTCTAGTCCCGGGTCGTAAGCCACCCGGGACTAGAGGCAAAATCGGCCCTAGACGAAAGGTCTCGTTTCTAGTAGTGTACGTAGTATGGTTTGATCTAATATAATGTTGACGTGACACATATCCTACATAGTATGCAAAGTAGATGTACGTACATATGCAGATAACGGCACCACACATCGCAAACTCACACGACATCCACCGAAGACTGGAGCCATGGAGCTTCAAGATTAACAATTTAAACGCCGTTGTCGAAGTTGTTCAAAAAAACAAGATAGACACAAAGGAGTGTGTTGCGCGGAAGTATTATCCCAAGAAATACCAATATTAGCACTAAGTGAAAGTTTGTTACAAATCCAAATAATGGAAAACCATGTGGATGTGGATTAGTGGAAGCATGGCATTGCCCATCCTGGTTCAAATTATGGATTCCACCACTTCAGTCCATGGGTAAATTTTACTAGCTTTGCATTACTCGTTAGTCATACAAAATTAAGTGTCCTGTGAGAATCATGGTGTGTGTACATCTATGTGCCTTACTGGAAATTCCAAAAACAAAATAAGATAGCAAATGGATAGAAATGACTATATTCGTTCCCTCATATGACAGATAACCAGTCTACCTGATCGCTTGTTTCATCCAGGGTCCAAATCCAAATTTAGTCATGAATCTTTGCATAGTACACATCGTTCCCTCATATGGTCATCCTACTATATTCGTTAAACAGAATTAAGCGATAATCCAGTAAATTTACTGAATGAAAGCAGAGGTTGATGCCAACGTATGCTAAATACATGAGTGAGAAATATCTTTGTCCGCCCCTCGCAAGAATAGTTGTATTAGTATTCTTTCTAGTCCTTGTTTTAGTTTAATTTTTTGGTATCATTTATGTTTTTCCTTGCATAGGTTCTTATGTTTGCACAGTTATCGCACTTGTATGTCTACTACCAGACCCATGTTTGATGTTATAAAATCTAAACAAAAGCAGATAAGAAGTGGTTGTTCTCGGTGATGATAGTAGTATAGGGAAAAAACATAGGAGGAAGAATCAAATACGCCAAACAGGTCAAAAGAATTAATCGTGCGTTATTTAACAACTTCGACGAAGGTAAAGAGCATTTTCGAACCTCGGTACAATGAAACCCACTTTTAAAAGCCAGCAGAATATCGCACTTATAAGTTAAAAAAATGCATGTACAGAAAGGATAGAAGTATCTGTGAATAAAATTTTAAAATTAAATATGATCACTCATGATCTGTGCAAGAATCACAAGACCACAAATGTGATTCTTGCACTGTTTTACAAAAAACATTATAGGATTAAGTTTCACCACGTACCTACATAGTATGCGTGATTTTTCGTAATTTTAAAATTTAGAAATCTTCTTTTCGCTTTGTCAATAGTTGGGTTCTCATGTATCACTAGATGTGACTTCTCCAAACAAAGCGGTACAATAAATTTAGTTGAACACTGACTTTGATATATGCATATGTTATGGAAAACTGTATATCTTTCTGAACCAGATTGTAATGCGACAGATCAACAGAAGCTATAATTCTTTGCTCCAATTTCAATTCATATCGAGATCCGTATACATCAATCTAATTATGTCCACCAGATCCATGTGAGCTTGTGTGGTTCACTGGCAGTGTTCCTGCAAAATTCAAGGGGTACACCGGCGCTTTGGTAGGATAGAAGAATCCAAAATTCCTCTCCGTCTCCTCTCCGGGCTTTTGGTTCTCGTTGAACATGGCGAACAAATATGCCTCGATCCGCCCAGATTTTTTGGTGTACCGGAACCATATGCCACATGGTCAATAAGTCCCTGGTTGTATGTCCTTGCGTTGTTCATCGTCGCTGCAACCCCTCCCACCGACGGCCACCCGCTCTCTGACACCACCACCCTCACCCCCGGAGCCCTGGCCTTCTCGAGGGCGGCATATATGCCGTCGAGCATGGCGTCGAAGAGGTTAGAGTACACGAGCCCGTTCCCGCTGTCTGTCACCGGGGGTGCGTGCGGTGACCCAGCACACCACTACATATTGTAGTGTACAAGTCGTTGACATAATACCCACGGAAGGAATAATCCATAAATATTACATCACTTAGAGTAGTACAACCGAAACATTGCGGGTCCACTTTATTACATACTGCTAAAGATTACAAGCCAGAAATGCATAAAAACATCGACGTCTTCCTCCGACATGGGAGGAATGTCTATTATTGCGATGTTGACAGGGGTCAACCTACAAGCGATAGAAAACAGCAAACTAAGAACCATCTTGGCTCAGCCGCTAAGTAGTACTAGTCTAGTCTGACTCGGCCAGGTTCCTACTATGATAACTTTAAGTCTCCACCTCCTCCTCGTCGGCGTTGTCGGCTCCGTAGGCGATGATGTAGTCGACGCCTTCTACTCCTCCAGACAGATCAGGTGCTTCAAAGTACACCTCGTCGGCATGGTATGCTCCAAAGTCGTCTTCAGCGATCTCCTCAGAGCCTAAGCAGAGATCAACGGAGGAAAGGGTGAGCAACACTAGCGTTACTCAGCAAGTTCATATAATAGATGATAAGGTGTATGATGCACTATCTACCATCCTGACCAAAAAATCATGGATGAATATGCAAGTTTTGTAAAACATTTTTAGGAAAAGGTCCATTTTATTTTTTTAAACTATGCCCCCAGCCTCCACGGGTCTTTAGTCATCACTTGGGATGCCTTTCCCGCAGCGTTCTGTAGTTCCCTCCTAGAACAAGGATGTGACAGTCACAATTTCTTTGTTTAACTCTGTAGAGCTGCACCACTTTACCCAACAGCAGCCTGGCTCCTTTTGCTCTCTCAGCACACCATGTGTGCTATAGCCAGAACTCAGGGCAACAAGTCATGTGGAGTCGCTTCCCCGCACAACGCATATCCGCCCATTTGTGACGCGGCTGGTAACTAAGACCATTAGCCCGCCACCCCTCCCGAGCTTCTATTCCAGTCACTCCGTCGAGTGGGAAGGTCACGCGCTTCCACGCAGTTGGCCGCCGCAACGGACGCAACCAGGTAATAGCCTGTCGAGGATATGCGAACGAAGGAAGAAACCTCGGTCGAGCCCATCCATAGTGAATTTGTTGGTTGATGCTTCGATACGGCGCAAGGATTACTGGGCCATGATAACCCACAAGTATAGGGGATCGCAACAGTCTTCGAGGGAAGTAAAACCCAAATTTATTGATTCGACACAAGGGGAGACAAAGAATACTTATAAGCCTTAGCAGCGGAGTTGTCAATTCAGCTGCACCTGGAAAAGCACTAGTAACAGTGATGTGAAAGCAGCAGTAATATGAGAGCAATAGTAACAGTAACACAGAGACAATGGCACCAGAAAATAGTTGCTTGCGTGGAGTTGACGGAAAGCAATGATGATTACAGATGGACCGGGGTTCCCAGCTATCTACACTAGTGGTAACTCTCCAATAACAAGTGTTGGGTGAACAAATTACAGTTGGGCAATTGACAGAATATTGAGCGCATGACAATGCATATATATGACATGATGACTACTATGATATTTAATTGGGCATTACGAAAATACATAGACCGTTATCCAACAGCGTCTATGACTAATAATCCACCGCCGGGTTGTCATCCGAGTCCCCCGTTGGTATTAAGTTGCAAGCAACGGATAATTGCATTAAGTAAAGTGCGTAATGTAAACAAACACATATGCCCGTGGACATAGCATCGTTAGGTTACCCTAGTGGCAACAGCACATCCACAACCTTAGAACTTTCTGTCACTGTCCCAGATTAAATGGAGGCATGAACCCACTATCTAGCATAAATACTCCCTCTTGGAGATACAGGCAACTACTTGATCAAGGTAACCACAAGTACCGGAGAGCATGCAAGATCTTAAATAACATATAAGATAGATTGATAATCAACTTGACATAGTATTCAATATTCATCGGATCCCAACAAACACAACACCGATTACATCATATGGATCTCAATCATGTAAGGCAGCTCATGAGATCATTGTATTGAAGTACATGGGAGAGAGAGTACCAACTAGCTACAGCTAGAACCCGTAGTCCATGGGGGAACTACTCACGGAGCATGATGGAGGCGGCGGCGTCGATGGAGAAGGCTCCGGGGGTCAATCCCCGTCCCGGCAGGGTGCCAGAACAGGAACTTCTGACCCCCGAAACTTGGTTTCGGATGGCGGCGGAGCTCTGGAACTTTTCTGGGAAATCGTCAATTTTTGTGAGTTTTAGGTCAGGGGCAATATATAGTCCAAAGGGCGTCGCGAGGCGGTGCACGAGGAGGCGACACCACCCCAGGGCGCCGGGAGATTCCTGGCCGCGCCGAGCCCACGTGTGGGGCCCTCGGGCCTCCCCCGGACTTGTCCTTCTGGCCCATGGAGTCTTCTGGTAAAATAGGGGCCTCCGTAAATTTTCGTCCAATTCCGAGAATATTTCCAGACTAGCTTTTCTGGAATACAAAAACAGCAGAAAACAGGAACTGGCACTGTGGCATCTTGTTAATAGGTTAGTCCCAGAAAATGTATAAAAATGATATAAAGTGTATACAAAACATGTAGCAATTGGTATAAAACAAGCATGGAACATCAAAAATTATAGATACGTTTGAGACGTATCAGCATCCCCAAGCTTAGTTCCTACTCGTCCTCGAGTAGGTAAACGATAAAAAAAAATAATTTTTGAGGTGACATGCTACCATCATAATCTTGATCATATAATATTGCAAGGCACATGTAAATGAATGAAGTGATCCAAGTCAATGGTCTATAATTTGCTACCAAATAGATAATGAGTAAACAATGAATCACACAAGCTAAACGTTTTCATGAATAGTACTTTCGAGACAAGCATCAAACGTTTTGCATAAGTGTTAACTCATAAAGCAATAGTTTCTAATAAAAGGTATTTAATCAACACAAAGGAAGAATTAAGTTTCAGCATTTGCTTCAACTTTCAACATATTTATCTCATGGATATCGTCAACACAAAGTAGTATAACAAGTCCAATACGTTGCATATAACGCATGTTGTAACAAAGTTGACACTAGTGTTTGCTTGTGGAAGACAGAAAGAATAGGAAAACTGACTCAACATAAAAGTAAAAGAAAGGCCCTTCGCAGAGGGAAGCAGGGATTAAGTCATGTGCTAGAGCTTTTAGGTTTTTGAAAGCATATAGAGATTGCATAAAATATTTGATACTCCTCCCAACCTTGCTAACACAAGCCATGGCTAACCGAATCCTCGGGTGCCTTCCATCAATCACATACCATGGAGGAGTATCTATTTTTGAGAGGTGTTTGTTAATTGTCAACGAATGGTAGCGGGTGAGAACAGTATTCTACCTGTCAAACGGACTTTTAAGAGCGGCTCCCATGAAGGACGTTATTTCTACCAGCAAGGCAGATCATCCCTCTTTCTCTTTGGTTTACACACATGCAGGTATTTCACTGTTTGTCATTGCTTACTGATGAATCAGGGCAAAAGTGTGAAGAGAATTAATTGGTTAAAGTTGTAATTAATTGGGACTGGGCACCCCGTTGCCAGCTCTTTTTGCAAGTTATTGGATAAGCGGATGTATATGCCACTAGTCCAGGTGTAAAAGTCCATTTGACAAATAGAATAAAGAATAACCACACTAATTCCTCATGAGCTAGTAAACATTGACACAAAAAGGGAATAATAACATTTTGAATAATTTAAAGGTAGCACATGAAAAATTTACTTGGAGTGGCAAGGAAATACCACATATAGGTAGTTATGGTGGACACAAATGGCATGGATTTTGGCTCAAGGATTTGGATGCACGAGAAGCATTCCCTCTCAGTACAGAGTTTAGGCTAGCAAGGTTTATGTAAGCAAACAAGAATATCAACCCGTACACCAAGTTTTATATGACAAACATATTGCAAACGTTATAAGACTTCATACCGTCTTCCTTGTTAACCAAACCCTGTTATTAGAAAATATCTAGACCTTAGAGATACCACCGATGCAAACCAAATTTTCAACAAGCTTTACGGTAGTTCTTCACTAATAGGCTTAACTCATGTGATGCACAATTTAATCATGATCTACTTGTTAACTCAAAACAATTGACAAGCATCAAGTTATCCAAATTAGTGATCTACAAGATTAAGCAAGTTTTTCCTTATACCAATTACCACATGCAACATTTTCTGAACCAACCAAACACCAATCAATTTATTTAATCAACTCTCCAAACAAATATAAGTGAAGCAAGAGAGTACTTTCTACAAAAGAAAGCTAATAGCTCTGACAAGAGATACATGAAAACAAGAGCTAAAAGCTGAACAGCGCTAGATATGAATACTCAACAAATATAAGTGAAGAATAGGAGTATTCTCATGAAAAAGCGGAGCGTGTCTCTCTCCCAATCAAGAATGCTAGGGTCCAGTCAAGCTTTATTGAAAATAAAAGTGCAATACTGAAAATAAAAGCACACAGACGCTCCAAGAAAAGCACATATGATGTGAAAGAATTAAAATATAGTTTCACTAGAGATGACCTGATAATTTTGCCGATGAAGAAGGGGATGCCTTGGGCATCCCCAAGCTTAGACGCTTGAGTCTTCTTGAAATATGCTGGGGAGATCCATGGGAGCCTCCCCAAGCTTGAGCTCTTCACTCTTCTTCATCCTATTATATCACTCTTCCCTCTTGACCCTTGAAAACTTCCGCCACACCAAACTCAACGTAATTCTCATTAGAGGGGTTAGTACTCAAAAACTTTAATCCACTGGTTCTGTTGTGACACATTGCAAGAACTCAATAAAACATTAGCTACAGCCCTCCACGTCTAGAGAACCTTGCTTAAAGCCCACAAGAGACAATGCAAAAAACAGAGACAGAATCTGTCAAAACAGAACAGCCAGTAAAGATGAATTTTTTCGAGGCACTTACGGGACTCAAATCGAAAAACGTTGAACTAACGAAAGATGCATACATATATCAGGATTACGCACAAAAAATTTCAGATTTAATTCACAATCTGGTGATTTTAGGAATTTCGTACAGTGAACAGCAGAAATCTGTTCCTGCGCAGCAATCAAAATTAGCAACATCTTATCATTAGAGACTACTCTTGGCACAACAATGCAAGAAAGTAAAGATACAAAGGAGTTGCTACAGAAGTAAACAACACCTTGACTCAATAAAAGAAAAATTGCAGAAAAATAAAATGGGTTGCCTCCCATAAGCGCTTTTCTTTAATGCCTTTTAGCTAGGCTTGATAGTTTTAAAGATGCTCACATAAAAATAGAAAATGAAGCAAAAGGAGCATCAAGAAGCAAATTCGAAACACATTTAAGTCTAACCCACTTCCTATGCATAGGAATCTTGTACACAAATAAATTCATGAAGAACAAAGTGACAAGCATAGGAAGATAAAACAAGAGTAACTTCAGAACTTTCAGCATATAGAGAGGTGCTTTAGTACCATGAAAATTTCTACAACCATATTTTCCTCTCTCATAATAATTTTCAGTAGCATCATGAACAAACTCAACAATATAACTATCACATAAAGCATGCTTTTCATGATCTACAAACACATAATTCTTATCAAGCTCAAAAATAGTGGGATTAAAACTTTCAAACCCACTTTTAACAATTTTATAACAAGATGATTGATCATTCTCAAGAGGTATGGGACTCCATCTAGATAAAGTCAAGACCTCTCCAATCCCATTTTCATTAGTAGTACAATTAATATTATCAACCAATATAGGACCATCATCTAGAGCTTTATCATAAACATTTTCTAAGCAAACTTTCTCATTACCATGCATTTCGAAATTAGGCACAAATAAAGGATTATCATAAGATTTATCAAAATAGCATGGATTATCATAAATATCAGTAGCATAATCATTTCCACAAGTTTTACTCATAGGGAATATTTCAAGAGAATCCACAGGAACATAACATTCATCCTCCTTTGGTAAGCATGGAGGGCAATCAAATAGTGTAAGAGATAAAGAGTTACTCTCATTAGAAGGTAGGCATGGGTAGCTACTCCATTCTTCCTCCTTTTGTTCATCACTCTCCTCCTCTTTTTCATCCAATGAGCTTTCAGCTTCAGCAGTAGTTTCTTCTTCTACAGGTTCCTGCAAATTGTGAGTGCATTCTTGTGCATTAATGAGTCTCTCTTTATAATCAATGATATAACAATTATTGCTGAAATTTTCTAGGCAATAATCAAGAATAAAAGAGACCGTTTCTTTAAGTTTATTACAAGCAACACAGGTTTCATAATTTTTAGCCATGAAGGAATCTATTTCAGAAGCTCCCATAATGTAACAAATTGTTCTACTTGTTCAGCTCCCAAATGAATATAGTTATTCCAATGATAGTTCATAATTAAAACTTCTTCACTAAAGCCACATTGGAATTTAAGATGTTTAGTATCTTGTTCAGAGCAACAATTTATATCATGGCGTTCCAGCAAAATTTCAGCAATTTGATTTAACTTTTTTAACATGCCTCTCATGATTTTACCCTCTCTTGATTCTCTATACTTTATATATAATTCTTTAGCTTCCATAAACATAGAGGTTCTAGCATGTTCTTCCATAGCAACAGTTTTTTTAGATTTTCGGTTTTTAAATTTTTATGGATTTTCGGGTATATAAGAAAAATAAAACTAGACAAAAATAAACTAAACAAAAGTAAACTAAACAAAACACAACTAAACAGAAATAAACTAAGCAAAATAAAACTAGACAAAAGTAAACTAGACAAAACAAAATAAAATAAAAACAGAGAGAGAGGTAGAGTGTACTCCCCAGGTGAACTTATGAGTAGAGCTATGCTCCCCGGCAACGGCGCCAGAAAATAGTCTTGATAACCCACAAGTATAGGGGATCGCAACAGTCTTCGAGGGAAGTAAAACCCAAATTTATTGATTCGACACAAGGGGAGACAAAGAATACTTATAAGCCTTAGCAGCGGAGTTGTCAATTCCACCACCTGAAAAGCACTAGTAACAACGTGATGTGAAAGCAGCAGTAATATGAGAGCAATAGTAGCAGTAACACAGAAGCAATGGCACCAGAAAATAGTTGCTTGCGTGGAGTTGACGGAAAGCAATGATGATTACAGATGGACCGGGGTTCCCAGCTATCTACACTAGTGGTAACTCTCCAATAACAAGTGTTGGGTGAACAAATTACAGTTGGGCAATTGACAGAATATTGAGCGCATGACAATGCATATATATGACATGATGACTACTATGATATTTAATTGGGCATTACGACAAAATACATAGACCGTTATCCAACAGCGTCTATGACTAATAATCCACCGCCGGGTTGTCATCCGAGTCCCCGTTGGTATTAAGTTGCAAGCAACGGATAATTGCATTAAGTAAAGTGCGTAATGTAAACAAACACATATGCCCGTGGACATAGCATCGTTAGGTTATCCCTAGTGGCAACAGCACATCCACAACCTTAGAACTTTCTGTCACTGTCCCAGATTAAATGGAGGCATGAACCCACTATCTAGCATAAATACTCCTCTTGGAGATACAGGCAACTACTTGATCAAGGTAACCACAAGTACCGGAGAGCATGCAAGATCTTAAATAACATATAAGATAGATTGATAATCAACTTGACATAGTATTCAATATTCATCGGATCCCAACAAACACAACACCGATTACATCATATGGATCTCAATCATGTAAGGCAGCTCATGAGATCATTGTATTGAAGTACATGGGAGAGAGAGTACCAACTAGCTACAGCTAGAACCCGTAGTCCATGGGGGAACTACTCACGGAGCATGATGGAGCGGCGGCGTCGATGGAGAAGGCTCCGGGGGTCAATCCCCGTCCCGGCAGGGTGCCAGAACAGGAACTTCTGACCCCCGAAACTTGGTTTCGGATGGCGGCGGCGCTCTGGAACTTTTCTGGGGAAATCGTCAATTCTTTTGTGAGTTTTAGGTCAGGGCAATATATAGTCCAAAGGGCGTCGCGAGGTGGTGCACGAGGAGCGACACCACCCCAGGGCGCCGGGAGATTCCTGGCCACGCCGAGCCCACGTGTGGGCCCTCGGGCCTCCCCCGGACTTGTCCTTCTGGCCCATGGAGTCTTCTGGTAAAATAGGGGCCTCCGTAAATTTTCGTCCAATTCCGAGAATATTTCCAGACTAGCTTTTCTGGAATACAAAAACTGCAGAAAACAGGAACTGGCACTGTGGCAACTTGTTAATAGGTTAGTCCCAGAAAATGTATAAAAATGATATAAAGTGTATACAAAACATGTAGCAATTGATATAAAACAAGCATGGAACATCAAAAATTATAGATACGTTTGAGACGTATCAGCCCATGGGTTATTAATCCTAGGTATGTACTTTCCCGTACAGTGGAACCTCCACCACAACATCAATCCGTGGTTCCACTGTCAGCCAACCATAATAAGTATAGCAATTCACATTATTCGAAAATAGGTTTTTCTTTTTCATGCAATGATAATTCATAGTACTTTGCAATTACTTTGATAAAAACATAATCAATCGAGAACATGCAAGTTGAAACTTGCCTTCAGACTGACAGGTAATGCAGTCTAAAGCTTCCGACGAATTGGGACCTTCGCGTTCTGAAAATTAATATCATTGTCTGTATGAGACAATGTTGAAAAACCAAATACATGCCAATATGCATAGAATGAGATGATTTTTATTCTTTCCCAAAATTTCCCCAGAGTTTTGTTAAGGATTTTTTTTTTAAAAAAAATTCTTTGATTTGAATTTTAGTTAGGATGAGTAACATGACAGTCATAAAGTAGTTCAAATTATACTTTGAACTTGGTACATAATTTTTCCATATTATTTTCTTTTGAAAATAATTTGAAATATTTCAAAGTCATTTCCACTTAAGGATCCTTTGAATTTTTGCTACAAGAAATAGTTTTCAACAAATCAAGTAAACATTTTATTTGGATCACTTATTTTCTGCTGATGTTTGTAGATATTTTTAAATTATTTATCGGATTTTATTTGAATTTATAGCAAGTTTTGAAGTTTGGGAAATTTCATAATTTAATTTTTTTTACAAATAAGCCCCTGGTCCAATTTGGTTGAACCAAGTCAAAGACCTGGCTCGGGTCGGGTCAACCGACCGAGCCACTCTCTTCTCTCTCTCCCTCTCTCGTGCTCGAGCCCGTGCTCGACTCCTCTGGCCCCCGCCTCGCCCTCGCCGTCGCCGCCTTGCTCCGGCCAACTCTGGGCACCTCCGCCGCCGTGGCGTGGGGCAAAACACTCCCCTCGCTCCGCTCTTCCACCTCACCGGAGCGATTCGTCCCTCTCTTCCTCTCGTGGCCGCGCACAACCCAATCCCCAAGCGTTAGGGTTTCGGTGCCGGCGCCGCTTCTCTCCTTCTTCTCCAGCGTGCTCGCCATGGCTGGGCGCAGAGCTCCGCCCTCTGTGCCGCCGTGGTGCGGTGGTGCTGTTCCACGACGTCCGTGTGCCCCCCTCCAATGGTAGCGCAAGCACTGCCTCGCCACCGTGGAGCTACGGCCATGGACGCACGGTGAGTTCCTTCTTCCTCTGCTCTACTATCTCTCGACCCTCTGCTAGCAGCTCGTGGCCCTTATTTGAACTATTGCTCAAACCCTGGCTAGGTTCGTGATGTGTGATTTGATGATGAATTACTCGAATTTGTGCACTGCCTCCTCTATGTGCACACAGTAGAGGTGAATGGTGTAGATCTAGCATGTGTAGATCCTCCCACTTCCTCTGAATTTACTGTGGAGAGCATTTCTTGCTCACAGATGATGAATTTGACTTTAGAAAATTAATTCTGAGCTAGAACTTGTACTAGCTGTGATGATATCTTAATTTTAGCATGATTTAAACATGTTTTGCTTGCTGTGATGCCTCCTTGTAGAGTTACACAGTGGCTTTCTTGTTTAGAGATGCTTTTTATGTTTTCCTGTGCTTCTTGCATGTGTAAGGATGTGCATAGCTCAGCTAATCCAGCTCTGCTGGTTCACTGGCTTGTGTGATGCTTTGTTAAAAACAAAATAAGAACAGATACTACACTGTTGCCTTTTTCCCTTGCCTCCAATGCTCAAACAAATGCTAAAGCACACAACTTCACTCCCTTTCATCTCTCTGTCCTATTTCTTGCACAAAACAGAAGTTCTATGCGGTGCAATTTATTTTCCTATAGCACCCTACCTTGCAGTGCAAGGCTCTGTTAAGAACAGATGCTAAAGTGAACACTCTAGCATGATTCTGTCATTTACAGAACCTGCTTAGCCTCTCACTAGCACTTATGAATCAACCTCTGTGTAGAGCAGCTAGAGCTACGGAAGAGCTCTGATCTTGCTCCAAGGTTCAACCGTCTCCTCCTTGCTGCTTCTTGTGGTTCTACCGTCTCCTCCTTGCTGCTTGACTTTTCCTAGAGTTTAATTGCTAGCTGAAATGGTTTGTGGTGGATGGGTTTAAGTAATCTCCATGATGTGCTTGTGGCTTGTGGTTGTTCTTGGTGAAGAACAGATGGAAATGGTGCTGCTAGATGTTCTAGTGCTTGTGAATAAGTGTGATTTGTGTTTGCTGTGAGATTTGTGAGCTGGGGCTTCGAACTGGTCCTGATTATATACTGTTTTTGGATTTCCTGTGCTTGTGACACCAGGATAACTTGCTTGTGGTGAATCACCTGCTTGCAGTGGCCCCTCTCCACCTCGAGCTGCCTATATGGACTGCATTAACACTTCTTTTAACACTGGAGATAGACTCCAGCTGCTGCTGCTCAGTTCATCTCCCCTTGGTGATAATTCTTGAGTCACAGCCGAGTCATTGTTCCTATCTTGATCTAGATATTTTGCTGGTTTACTTGGCTGTGATTAGTGATGTCGGTTTGAGATGATTAACTCAAGTGTATGTGTAATTAAGCTAGTTCTTAGCTCAATTAAGTGGGATTAGGATCCATTTGTCAATTAATGGCAAATGTGATACCAATGTGTTGCCTTTACTTCTATTATTTTCCTGGTTTGATTGTGGAGTTTGTAAATTCATTAGTTGCTTTGCTTATATGATTATGAGATCAAAATGCTCAAACAGCACTTGCTGCCTTTGTTCTTTGTTGCCTGAAGTTAATTCTGTCCAGTGCTGCCATTATGCCTTTGCCCCTCTTATGTTGCCTTCGGATTAATGAGCATGATCCATAATGATCAGTCCCACTGTTGCCTTTGATTTGATTTGCATTCTCCACACTTAGCCTAATTAAACCAAAGTTTTGGTTAGGCTAAAACCGGGTTTCATAAATTAACATGCCAGCACCAAATGGTGTTGGCAACATTTTAACACTAACCCATATTTCTACTTGTTTGTATTGTTTGTTTTGCAGGTTGAAGATCTCCTGGATGACCAGAAGTAGAAGTTTAATTTTAGGCTTTTATTTTCTCCCTTTGTATTATTCATAACTTGTTGTAAAGATGAAGTTGTAGTTCTGGTTGTGAAAGACAGATTGTAATATTTGATTTGCTTGTATAAATATGGATCTGACCTTGTAGAGAAAATGGATTCAATTATGTGGTTTTGTGATTCAAATTGTAATTATTTAAGAAGAGATGATCTTGTGTTTGTGAATCATTCAAATGTTTGAAATTATGGGTATATATGTCTTGTGTTGATATCCATTGGAATGATTCATTCCCATTATTTTGAGTTGTATAATCTTGTGTTTTTGAAATATATTTTGTATGTGAATGAGATTGGAGAAGATATAGAAATGTATTGAGTTTAAGAACCTATAAATAGGTCATGTCAAAATTTAAATGTCCATTTTGAAAAGATAGGTTTTTGAAAATAAGGCGTAGGGTTTATCGACACCTCTCGACTAACTGTCAATGTCTGACTCCCAGACCATCGACACTCATCTGATATCGACCCTCGATACTTTTAACACAAAAGCGCGAAAAATTTCCAGTTTTCACCAAAAGTTGCATGATTGCACAAATGCAAATCCTATTTCTACCCTCTCGAGTCCTATAACTGCGGGGTATTACATCCTCTCCCCCTTAAACTAAACTTCGTCCCGAAGTTTCTTTTCTTGGGTACCTGAACAACTGTGGGTAGTCTCGTCGCAAATCTTCTTTTTCCCTAGTTGCTTCTCGATCTGAGTGGTTCTTCCACTGAACTAAACAAAACTTGATTGCTCTATTCCTTAATCTTTTCCAATTCTCCCTCAGTATCTTCTCAGGTTGCTCCTCATATGATAGGTCTGGCTTTAAATTCAACTTTTCAAACTCAATTGGTCCTTCTGGTGGTTTTAAACACTTTTTGAGTTGAGACACATGGAACACATTGTGAACTTGTGATAATATAGCAGGTAATTCCAATTCATAGGCTACTTCTCCTTTCCGGCTTAAAATTCTGAATGGTCCTATGTATCTGGGACTCAACTTTCCTTTTACTCCAAATCTCTTTACTCCTTTGGTAGGACTAACTCTTAGATATACCATATCTTGTACCTCTGGTTCCCACTGTCTCCTGGATAGATCAGCGTAACTCTTCTGTCTACTCTGAGCTATTTTGAGACGATCTCTGATAATATCAACGATTTGCTGTTGTTCCTTTATGTACTCAGGTGCAAATTCTTTGCTCTCCCCCACTTCAAACCAACATATTGGTGATCTACACTTCCTTCCATATAGAGCTTCAAATGGTGCCATCTGAATACTACTTTGATAACTGTTGTTATAAGAAAATTCAGCTAAGGCTAAGTGTTCATCCCATGATCCTCCAAAATCAAGTGCACAGGCTCTTAACATATCCTCTAAGATTTGATTTGTCCTTTCCGTCTGTCCACCAGTTTGTGGGTGGTATGCAGTACTATACTTTAGGTTTGAACCCAACTACTTGTGAAGTTGTTTCCAAAAAGCTGCCGTGAATATGGATCCACGATCTGATACAATACTTTGTGGTACTCCATGCTTGCTAACTATTTCCTTCACATATAAATCTACCAACTGTGCTGCGTTATCTTTCTGATTAATGGCAATGAAATGAGCACTTTTTGTCAATCTATCCACTATTACCCATATAGAATCCTTATTTCTTCTAGTTTTGGGTAATCCTGTGATAAAATCCATACTAATCTCTTCCCATTTCCATTTAGGAATCGGCAATGGTTGTAACAATCCTGCGGGACTCTGATGTTCCGCTTTGACTTGTCTACAAGTATGACATTCTGCAACATACCTAGCAATCTCTCTCTTCATATTATTCCACCAGAATATCTTTTTCAAATCCATTTACATCTTGCACTAGTAGAGAAGTGCCTTTCTGTGGCGCACCAAAAACTGTTTCTGTGGCGCATGGTCGGTGCGCCACAGAATCGTCGCCACAAAAATATTATTTCTATGGCGCATGGAACCATGCGCCACAGAAAGTATAAAATTTTGTGGCGCACCTCCCGAGTGCGCCACTAAATTATGTTCCATGTGCCACAGAAAGAATTTCGATTATTTGCTCTATCCGATAATAATGTATCTGTGGCGCACTTTGTTCGTGCGCCACAGAATATGGTGCGCCACAAAATTATTTACCGTGCGCCACTAAATTATTTGCTGTATATATTATCGATTATTTGCTATATTATCGATTATTTGCTGTATTTGACAATAATACAGGTATATTACAGTATTTATACAGAAAATAATAGAAACAGTAATATATTTTGACACGGTATTAAAACAGACAGATAAATATGTCTTAACCAAGTACAGTGGAACATCAGTCTACATAGATAAGTGGACAAGTCAACATAAAACATAGTACGGAAAGAAGTGGACAAGTCGCTCTATGGGTCGTCGTCCCTATTCATCTGAGCCCAGAACATCGGATCTGCGGTGTCATGAGTGTCCTCGCTCCCCCACGGCTGACCCGAAAGAGTGCGGAACGGAGGTATGCCGTTCCGCCTATTCATCTCGACCCAGTGCCTAGGGTCGCTGCGGTGATAAGCATCGGGGTTCGGCGGCCCGAACATCCGCAGTAGCTGCTGCTCCGACTCCTGCCACTCCTGGTGCCGCTGCTGCTGCCGCTCCTCCAACGCCTGCTGCCGCTCCTGCTGCCGCTTCTGCCGCCGCTGCTCAGAGTCGGAATCCCAGTCCTTCTCCCATTCCTCCTCCTGCTGCTCCTCCTCCTCCGCCCAGATCCCAAGAGAAGTGATGTCGTCGTCAGTAGGACCGGCGCCGTGGGAAGGACCGGTGCCGTACGAAGGACCAGCACCGTCAAAAGGACTAGTGCCGAACTGCTGGTAGGACATCAAGTTTGGCTCGTTCTGCAGGAGATGCCTCACATACGGGTCGTCCTGGGGGCGTGCGTTGCGATGTGCGATCTGCGCCTCAGCCAACCTGTGCTCCATCTCCTTGGCCATTTCCACCTGTCTGATCCCATCCGGTATGAACTCATTCACACGTTGGTGATCCGCTGGGTAGTTCAGATCCTTATCTTTCTTCTTATCACCGTACTCGTGTACGGCGAAATAATCATAGGCGCGCGCTGCCTCCTCCGCTGTATTAAACTGCCCAGCCCAGTGCTTCCTCTTGTTTATATGGATCTGACATCCATACACGTACCGACCAAGCTTCTTCCTATAGCACGCCCTCACGCCCTTAAACCCGGCCATTCCGTGAAACTAAAACATATTAAAAACAAATTCATTAGAATCAAAAAACTACACAACTATATACTACAAACTACACAATGTGGAAATTACACAATATAAACCAATGAACAGAACAAAAATTATTTTTAGCAAAGTCATGCCAAAATTATATTCATGCATTTAGGGACATTGATCAAATATGCATAAGTATAACTAATACATCTTGATCCCATGAATAATTTGGTCCATTTTTATTTAACCCTAATACATCGCGAATAATATCACTAATACATCTCCTCTCCCATGCATGAACCTCTGAAACTAACTTCGACCTGGTCCTGAGCCGCGGGGTGCTGAGCCGCGGGCGCTGCGCATCCAAAGATAAGGAACCCTCACAGGGTCATAGCTCGCGTGACGAGGAACCCTCTGAAGAAACGACCATCCATTGTTGTACTGCCTATCCAACAAAGTCATGTAGCGACGGACGTGTTCATCCTCCTCCCTGATACGGCGACGTACCACCTCCTCGGGGGCCGGCTCCCTCTGCACCGAGCATGGCCCACGCGACCGCCACCAAAGAAGATCCGGGTCGACGACGTCACCCGGATTCCTTACCAAGATACGCGTCCCTGAAGGTAGCACCTCCCAGTGCCAGCCCGACGGAGTCCAGTCGCGGACATCGCCCCTCTGGTCCAACAGTGACATCGCCCCTCTGGTCCAGCAAGCAAATTTAAATAAAGTACAAATTCATAGCAACTATCAAATAACACAATTTTCAAACTCATTTTTAGCAATGTGAAAATTACACAATATAAACCAACAATGAACACAACTAAAATTATCTACAATCTAAGCTACACAACTATATGTCCTATTTTTAGCAAAGTCATGCCAAAATTCACGAAAAAAATTGGCATGACCTTTGCTAAAAAAGGGACATATGGAGTACCCGAATTTGCCGGAACGGAAGTTAATCGACGTTCCGGCAAACTCAAGGGTCTCATGGGTACCTGCAGACATTTCACAAATCATATGTCCTATTTTTTAGCAAAGTGATGCCAAAATTCACGAAAAAATTTGGCATGACCTTTGCTAAAAAAGGGACATATGGAGTACCCGAATTTGCCGTAACGGAAGTTAATCGACGTTCCGGCAAACTCAAGGGCCTCTCGGGGTACCTGCAGACATTTCACAAAAAATCCACATCTCCGGCCGGCATCTCCGGCCGGCATCTTCACGACACGATGGTCGGAGCACAAACAACCACGGCACGATGGTCGTGGTAGCACAGATCAACACAAGCACACACAACTTCTCGATCGGGGTACCAATAGCAAAGATCATACATAAAAAGGTGCCTCATATGAAGAGTGCACATCAAGAACTTCCAAGTGTTGGAACTTCCAAGTGTAAGAGTCAACCTAGCTATCCTATGAAATGATATTTCACAGCGATGACTCTGATTCAGAGAACAGTAGCGTGGCCCTGAGCCTGAGCTTGACAGAAACTACAGACCAACGGTGCGACGCCGTCGATCTTTGGCCCATTTTTTACATTCGTTCTATAGGTTCGGTCATGCTCAGGCTCAGAGTCAACCTAGCTATACTATGAATCAGAGTCATCGGTGTAATACAATAGAAGCTTCATATATCATTGTCAAAACAAGGCAAAAAGAGTACCTACAAGACCATGTTCTAATACAAGCACTCAAATTGTATATAGTACAAGGTATTGTAGATACTCTTTTCCCTTTAACATGACATAGTTTAAATCATCGGCCTATAGTACATATACAAGAACATGGGTAAAAGGATAAAAAAAGATCAGGTCCTGCAAGCGGAACAACTCAAGCTCCAGTTTAGCCAATACAAAATAAATATCAAGTTCGAGTTCAACATTAATTAGGTCAACCAAATTAACCCCACAAATTTCTTTCTTATCAAAACATAGTTATGTTCATATCCAGTGGATGGAGTAGCCAGCTATGAACTTCTTTGCACATCCTATTGAAAAAATAGTTGTACATGTTTAGCTTAGATTCCTTATCTTGAAATGTTGTACATGTTATAATAGTTGGCACCACATAGTTATGCTTAGATTCCTTATATCTTCAAATGACTATAATAGTTGTACATGTTAAAACTTATGACAATGTGCAATGTTAAAACTTATGATTTAATCTTATAATTTAAAACTATAATTTTTTCAGTGGAAGACATGCACCTTATGACAAAGAATTTAATCTTATGATTTAAAACTATGATTTTGGTACTGCAGGGCGGCGATGAGGAGGAATACGTACCGGGACGCGAGAGGTGGCGGTGGTGGTCGTCGGCGACGGCGGACGCGCGCGGGGAGGGTTCGACGCGGGGTAGCGGTGGTGGTCGACGGCGACGGCGGACGCACGCGTGGAGGGCTCGATGCGAGAGGTGGCGGTGGTGGTCAACGGCGACGGCGGACGTACGCGTGGAGGGCTCGATGCGAGAGGTGGCGGTGGTGGTCAACGGCGAAGGCGGACGCGCGCGGGGAGGGCTCGATGCGAGAGGGGTGGCGGTGGTGGTCGACAGCGACGGCGCGTGGAGGGATCGACGCGAGAGGTGGCGGTGGTGGTCGATGGCGACGGCGGACGCGCGCGGGGAGTGCTCGATGCGAGAGGGATGGAAAAGGAAAGGGGAAAAGATTTCTGTGGAGGTGTCGGTGCGGTATACACACAATACTTTTTGTGGCGCACGGCTGTGGATGCGCTACATAAATGTCCTTTTCAGTGGCGCATCCAGAACCGTGCGCCACAGAATAAGCACCCAGGCAATCGTTGGATAGGGCCCACCACATTTCTGTGGCGCACAGGACTGGATGCGCCACAGAAACGATGCTTTCTGTGGCGCATCCAGCGCAACGCGCCACAGAAATGTCACCAGATTTTTGTTGATGCGGGACCCACCATATTTCTGTGGCGCACGCCAGCTTGCATGCGCCACAGTATTCTGTGGCGCATTGTGCTCAGTGCGCCACTGAAATGTTTTTGTGGCGCATTGCCAGGTTGGTGCGCCACAAAATGTCGTTCCATAGAAAGGCACTTCACTACTAGTGTTGGTACTACCTGGATGTATAGAATATGGTGTCTCATGTGCTTATTTCAAAATTATGCTCTTGATTTCTTGAATATCTGGAACACAGATTCTACCATGATACCATAATGAGTCATTTTCTGGTTTTAAAGTGAATTCAGATCTTCTACCTTCTTTAATCCTGCGGATTTCTTCGGTTATAAACTCATCTTCTCTTTGTCTGGAGAGAATATTTTCTTTCAACTCCATCTCTGTTTCTTCAACAACTTCCATAGCTGCTATACTACTTAACTCTGGACCATCCCAGATTTCAATACCAGCTTTTCTTATCTCATTCCTCAATTCCTTGGGCATTCCTTTTTCCATCAAAGGATTACAATTCACTTTACGACTTAATGCATCTGCCACTACATTGGATTTTCCTGGAGTATAGTTTATTGTCAAGTCATAATCCTTTATTAACTCTAACCATCTCTTCTGCCTCATATTCAGTTCCTTTTGTGTGAAGAAGTATTTCAAACTCTTATGATCCGTGTACAATTCACACTTTTCTCCATAGAGAAAATGTCTCCATTGCTTTAAAGCATAAACAACTGCTGCTAACTCCAAATCATGTGTAGGATAATTGAGTTCATGTGGTTTTAATGTCTTGATCCATAAGCAATTACCTTGCGATCTTGCATCAATACACAACCTAATCCATTTTTAGATGCATCACAATATACTGTGTAAACTTTTCCAGTTTCTGGTACTGCTAACACAGGTGTTGTTGTTAACTTCTCTTTGAGTTCTTGGAAACTCTTTTCACACTTCTCCGTCCATTCAAATGGAACATTCTTTCTGAGTAACTTTGTCATTGGCCCGGCTATCTTAGAAAATCCTTCAATAAATCTCCGATAATATCCGGCCATTCCCAAAAATCCTCTAATTTCCTTAGGGTTCTTGGGTGCTTCCCAATCCAATACTGCTTTACTTTTTCAGGATTAACTGCAATCCTCTCCTTACTGATCACATGACCAAGAAATTCCACTTGATCCAACCAAAACTCACACTTACTGAATTTGGCATATAACTGATGTTCCCTTAGTGTCTGTAACACAATACTCAAGTGTTGTGCATGATCTTCCTTGGTTTTGGAATAGACCAATATATCATCAATGAACACAATCACAAATTTGTCCAGATATGGCATAAAAATCTTGTTCATCAAATTCATGAATATTGCTGGTGCATTGGTTAAACCAAATGGTACTACGAAATACTCATGATGTCCATATCTTGATACAAATGCTGTTTTGGGAATATCCTCGGTTTAATCTTTATCTGATGGTATCCTGACCTCAAATCTATCTTAGAAAATACCCCTGCTCCTCTTACTTGATCAAACAAATCTTGTATCCTTGGCAACGGGTATTTATTCTTAATGGTCACGCTATTCAAATTCCTGAAATCTCCGCACATCCTTCGTCCTCCATCTCTTTATCCACAAAATTACTGGTGATCCCCATGGTGATACACTTTCTCTTATGAATCCTTTAGCTTCCAACTCATCCAATTGTTTTGAGTTGTACTAATTCCTTGGGACCCATCTTGTATGGTGCTTGTGCAATAGGTGCTGCCAGGAATCAAATCTATGGTGAACTCAATTTCACGATCCGGTGGCATCCCTGGTAACTCATCTGGAAATACATCCTGAAATTCTTTAACCACTGGGATTTCTTCTATCTTAGCTTCCTTCATAGCATTCAACTGTAAATCTGCTCTTAACTGACTATGCTTATCCCCTTGGTATACTGTTCTCATACCTCCTGGTCCTCTCAAAGACACTGTCTTTCTGCACAATCTATTTGAGCTCCATGATCAGATAACCAGTCCATCCCTAAGATGACTGCTATATCTTTCATGGGAATTACTAGCAAATCAGCGTCATAAACGCGATCACAGATCATAATTACTTGATCCATTTTGACTTGCGTTACTAACAATTTTCCCCCGGCCGACATGACCGTTATGGGTACTTCTAACGGCTGACATCTAATCCCATATGCATCCACAAATTGTTGCGAAATAAAAGATGTAGTAGCTCCAGTATCAAACAAAACTTTGCCAGGATGAGAAAGGATTTTGAGCGTACCGATCACCACGTTGTCGGTGTTGTTGACTTGCTCCAAACTGGTGCAATTCAGCCTTCCATATGGCTTCCCTTTGTTCTTGTCCGCATGTTCCTTCCAAATCCTCCATTCCTTGGTTTAAATCCTCCTCCACCTGGTTATTCCTCCACCAGTTCCACGACTTACTTGTTGATTCTGTTTATTTGGACAATCAGGCTTGATATGTCCAGCTTGTCCACATCCAAAACAGATGATTTTGGGCTTCTGACAATCCTTCATCAGATGTCCTCTCATTCCACAGTTATTGCATATCAAATTGTTAACAGGATTGAAGCTTCGTGGAATAGGCTTCCTTCCTTCAGTTCTAAGCTTAGGCTTAAAACGTAGATTTGGTGGTTGCCTCTTGGACTTGAAACTTCCTTGGTTCCATCCTTGCTTCTTCCTTCTTTCTTCCTGAAGTAACTTATAATCATCCTCCAATGTTATTGCTGCATCTACCAACTCCTGAAACTCCTTTGGTTTAGTCAACCTTAACTGCATCTTCATAAAAGGACTCAGACCCTTCATGAATCTCTTCTTCCTTTTCTCCTCAGTGTCTACTTCATCCAATGCATACCTCGATAACATGTTGAACGCACTGACATAACGTCCAACAGGTAACTCATTCTGTCTCAGATTCTCAAACTCCCTCCTTTTCAATTCCATAATACTTTCAGGAACATGTGCTTCCCTAAACCTCTTCTTAAACTCCTCCCAAGTTACAACATGATCAGCAGGTAGTGTTGCCACTATGGCTTCCCACCATGATGCTGCTGGTCCGGTAAGCAAATGAGTTGCATACCTAACCTTCTCCTCATCAGAACATCCAACTGTGTTGAGCTTTCGTTCAGTATCTGCCACCCAATCTTCTGCGTCCATAGGTTCTGGAGCTCTTGCAAATGGTATAGGTCTAGCATTTTGGAAATCTGATAGAGTCACTCCTTTAAGTACTTCATCCCTTCCTCGTCCTGCCTGTATTTCCAGCAAATCTTGCAGAAATTTATTCTGCCTTTCCTGGTCTTGGCGCCTGCCTTCTTCCACCATCTGCATATACTGCATGAAACTTTGCTCCGTGATTGGCCTTGGTGGTTGTGGTATTCCTCCTGCATCTGCATCTTGCTTCTCCTTAAGTTCACGTTCTTGCCTCTGCACATCACTCTCCTCACCGATGTACGCCATTACCCTCTAGTCCTGTTACATCGAATCAGAACTCTCCATTACATTATGCATATGCACTTCGAGTCCTATTCCATGCACAAGTACTAGTCAAACAATGGAAAACAGAAAAATCCAAAGAACACAAAACTTTTCAAACATATACCATGTATTATACATGTAGGATTACAAACATGGGTACAAATAATAACACACTCTAAAAGTGAGTAGGTCTCACTTATTGCTACCAGCGTCCTTACAATACTACGTACAATACCCTATATTAACATATTACACAACTACTGCTTACTCCGTCCTGCTCTGCTTCACTTTTCGCATACTTCCCAGGCTTCCAGTGACAGTTACGCCTGGTCCTCCTGAGAATCCCGGGTAACTTCACACTAATGGTAGGCTGATATTCAGGGTCAGATGGGCTTGCTTCTAACGTCATATCCGTCATGGCGAAGTAACTATCAAGATACTTGTATGCCGCTGCTTCCCCATCGTAAACTCCTCATCTCCATAACCCTCGCCTCCATCATCGTACCCAGTTGGTACTGCCTCAAAGTTATTGAAATACCCTCGTGATTCGTCTCCCTTCTCCGTCTTCGGGTATACTTGGTCTCGTACGCATACTTCCATTCCTCATCTTCCTCCTCAGAATCTATTTTTATTGGCTTACTTGACTCACCAACTCTAGCTTCCTCCTAGGGGTATGACTAGTAACTTCCGGCTCTCCCGGATCTCCTGGAATTCTTATGGGATCACTCTGTGTACCCTGATAAGGTTCTTCATCCCAACCTGTGGCACTTGGTACTTCAGGTTCCCAACTCTGCCATCCCTTCTCCTCATCAACTAAGACATAACCAGAGTGTGGTGGTGTATAGTCAGGATAAATTGGGGTATCGGGTTCTACTTCCTCCACATACCTAGCTGGTGTGGGTGGTGGATCAGTGTATCCCTTCTCTGCTTCATACCTCAGTATATCACACTTTTCCTGAATAACTTCAGGACTGGAGTACTGCTCTATCATGGCTTCTACCTCTCCAGCTACTACTCCGAACGTCTTATGATACGCCCGAATCATCTTGAGACAACTGTCCATGAACTCAGCCACATCACGTGGATTAGTTTTCAGGAAAGCCTTATAATCCACTGGACCCTCAAGCCGGTAATTCGCACTCGGAATAGCGTTAAACGGTGTTTCCACCAACGCATAACTCTTGGATGTCCTTATCTCAGTAACTGCTCTGACAGCAGCAATCTGGAAAGCTACTTCCACATTCTTCGCTTCTCCAAAGGGCATTTTGAATCCCATCTTTAGTTCAGGTGGTAACTTGAGTGCTACACGGTACAGGGCTAAAATTGATCCGTCGTAAAAACTCATCACTTTCACTATCACCTTGGTTTTGATACCAAGAAAATAGATCAGTTGCTGAAGCATTTCCGCCCAGCTTCCCCGAAAAACACCCTTGCCCAACTCAGCATCTCTCACACGAACCGACCTCCTGGGACCTCGTTTCTCCATCCTAGCTGTTATAGCCAAAAAGGATATCAGAATTGAAATGAAGTAATAATTGCATGATAATGCTATTCTCAAGTGAATATCAATCATAACAAATTAAAACTCAATTCATTCTAAGGCCTCGCACACCTACAGGTTTTTCCCTTTAATAGGTTTCCAACCTAAGGTCTAGCAATTGCTCTGATACCATCTGCGGTGACCCAGCACACCACTGCATATTGTAGTGTACAAGTCGTTGACATAACACCCACGGAAGGACTAATCCGTAAATATTACATCACTCAGAGTAGTACAACAGAAACATTGCGGGTCCACTTTATTACACACTGCTAAAGATTACAAGCCAGAAATGCATAAAAACATCGACGTCTTCCTCTGACATGGGAGGAATGTCTATTATTGCGATGTTGACAGGAGTCAACCTACAAGCGATAGAAAACAGCAAACTAAGAACCATCTTGGCTCAGCCGCTAAGTAGTACTAGTCTAGTCTGACTCGGCCAGGTTCCTACTATGATAACTTTAAGTCTCCACCTCCTCCTCGTCGGCGTCGTCGGCTCCGTAGGCGATGATGTAGTCGACGCCTTCTACTCCTCCAGACAGATCAGGTGCTTCAAAGTACACCTCGTCGGCATGGTATGCTCCAAAGTCGTCTTCAGCGATCTCATCAGAGTCTAAGCAGAGATCAACGGAGGAAAAGGGTGAGCAACACTAGCGTTACCCAGCAAGTTCAAATAATAGATGATAAGTGTATGATGCACTATCTACCATCCTGACCAAAAAGTCATGGATGAATATGCAAGTTTTGTAAAACATTTTTAGGAAAAGGTCCATTTTATTTTAGAAAACTATGCCCCCAGCCTCCACGGGTCTTTAGTCATCACTTGGGATGCCTTTCCCGCAGCGTTCTGTAGTTCCCTCCTGGAACAAGGATGTGACAGTCACAATTTCTTTGTTTAACTCTGCAGAGCTGCACCACTTTACCCAACAGCAGCCTGGCTCCTTTTGCTCTCTCAGCACACCATGTGTGCTATAGCCAGAACTCAGGGCAACAAGTCATGTGGAGTCGCTTCCCCGCACAACGCATATCCGCCCATTTGTGACGCGGCTGGTAACTAAGACCATTAGCCCGCCACCCCTCCCGAGCTTCTATTCCAGTCACTCCGTCGAGTGGGAAGGTCACGCGCTTCCACGCAGTTGGCCGCCGCAACGGACGCAACCAGGTAATAGCCTGCCGAGGATATGCGAACGAAGGAAGAAACCTCTGACGAGCCCATCCATAGTGAATCTGTTGGTTGATGCTTCGATACGGCGCAAGGATTACTGGGCCATGGGTTATTAATCCTAGGTATTACTTTCCCGTACAGTGGAACCTCCACCACAACATCAATCCGTGGTTCCACTGCCAGCCAACCATAATAGTATAGCATTCACATCATTCGAAAATAGGTTTTTCTTTTTCATGCAATGATAAACCATAGTACTTTGCAATTACTTTGATAAAAATAATCAATCGAGAACATGCAAGTTGGAACTTGCCTTGAGACTGACAGGTAATGCAGTCTAAAGCTTCCGACGAATTGGGACCTTCGCGTTCTGAAAATCAATATCATTGTCTGTATGAGACAATGTTGAAAAACCAAATACATGCCAATATGCATAGAATGAGATGATTTTTATTCTTTCCCAAAATTCCCCAGAGTTTTGTTAAGGATTTCTTTTTTAATTTCTTTGATTTGAATTTTAGTTAGGATGAGTAACATGACAGTCATAAAGTAGTTCAAATTATACTTTGAACTTGGTACATAATTTTTCCATATTATTTTCTTTTGAAAATAATTTGAAATATTTCAAAGTCATTTCCACTTAAGGATCCTTTGAATTTTTGCTACAAGAAATAGTTTTCATAAATCAAGTAAACATTTTATTTGGATCACTTATTTTCTGCTGATGTTTGTAGATATTTTTAAATTATTTATATGATTTTATTTGAATTTATAGCAAGTTTTTAAGTTTGGGAAATTTCATAATTTAATTTTTTTTACAAATAAGCCCCTGGTCCAACTTTGTTGAACCAAGTCAAAGACCTGGCTCGGGTCGGGTCTACCGACCGAGCCACTCTCTTCTCTCTCTCCCTCTCTCGTGCTCGAGCCCGTGCTCGACTCCTCTGGCCCCCACGTCGCCCGCGCCGTCGCCGCCTTACTCCGGCCAACTCTGGCCACCTCCGCCGCCGTGGCGTGGGGCAAAACACTCCCCTCGCTCCGCTCTTCCACCTCACCGGAGAGATTCGTCCCTCTCTTCCTCTCGTGGCCGCGCACAACCCAATCCCCTAGGGTTAGGGTTTCGGTGCCGGCGCCGCTTCTCTCCTTCTTGTCCAGCGTGCTCGCCATGGCTGGGCGCAGAGCTCCGCCCTCTGTGCCGCCGTGGTGCGGTGGTGCTAGTCCACGACTTCCGTGTGCCCCCCTCCAACGGTAGCGCGAGCACTGCCTCGCCACCGTGGAGCTATAGCCATGGACGCACGGTGAGTTCCTTCTTCCTCTGCTCTACTATCTCTCGACCCTCTGCTAGCAGCTCGTGGCCCTGATTTGAACTATTGCTCAAACCTGGCTAGGTTCGTGATGTGCAGAAGATGATTTGATGATGAATTACTTGAATTTGTGCACTGCCTCCTCTATGTGCACACAGTAGAGGTGAATGGTGTAGATCTAGCATGTGTAGATCTTCCCACTGCCTCTGAATTTACTGTGGAGAGCATTTCTTGCTCACAGATGATGAATTTGACTTTAGAAAATTAATTTTGAGCGAGAACTTGTACTAGCTGTGATGATATCTTAATTTTAGCATGATTTAACATGTTTTGCTTGCTGTGATGCCTCCTTGTAGAGTTACACAGTGGCTTTCTTGTTTAGAGATGCTTTTATGTTTTCCTGTGCTTCTTCCATGTGTAAGGATGTGCATAGCTCAGTTAATCCAGCTCTGCTGGTTCACTGGCATGTGTGATGCTTTGTTAAAAACAAAATAAGAACAGATACTACACTGTTGCCTTTTTCTCTTGCCTCCAATGCTCAAACAAATGCTAAAGCACACAACTTCACTCCCTTTCATCTCTCTGTCCTATTTCTTGCACAAAACAGAAGTTCTCTGTGGTGCAATTTATTTTCCTATAGCACCCTACCTTGCAGTGCAAGGCTCTGTTAAGAACAGATGTTAAAGTGAACACTCTAGCATGATTCTGTCATTTACAGAATCTGCTTAGCCTCTCACTAGCACTTATGAATCAACCTCTGTTCTAGAGCGGCTAGAGCTATGGAAGAGCTCTGATCTTGCTCCAAGGTTCAACCGTCTCCTCCTTGCTGCTTCTTGTTGTTCTACCGTCTCCTCCTTGCTACTTGACTATTCCTAGAGTTTAATTGCTAGCTGAAATGGCTTGTGGTGGATGGGTTTAAGTAATCTCCATGATGTGCTTGTGGCTTGTGGTTGTTCTTGGTGAAGAACAGATGGAAATGGTGCTGCTAGATGTTCTAGTGCTTGTGAATAAGTGTGATTTGTGTTTGCTGTGAGATTTGTGAGCTGGGGCTTCGAACTGGTCCTGATTATATACTGTTTTTGGATTTCCTGTGCTTGTGACACCAGGATAACTTGCTTGTGGTGAATCACCTGCTTGCAGTGGCCCCTCTCCACCTCAAGCTGCCTATATGGACTGCTTTAACACTTCTTTTAACACTGGAGATAGACTCCAGCTGCTGCTGCTCAGTTCATCTCCCCTTGGTGATAATTCTTGAGTCACAGCCGAGTCATTGTTCCTATCTTGATCTAGATATTTTGCTGGTTTACTTGGCTATGAAGGCTGTGATTAGTGATGTCGGTTTGAGATGATTAACTCAAGTGCATGTGTAATTAAGCTAGTTCTTAGCTTCATTAAGTGGGATTAGGATCCATTTGTCAATTAATGGCAAATGTGATACCAATGTGTTGCCTTTACTTCTATTTGTTTCCTGGTTTGATTGTGGAGTTTGTAAATTCATTAGTTGCTTTGCTTATATGATTATGAGATCAAAATGCTCAAACAGCACTTGCTGCCTTTGTTCTTTGTTGCCTGAACTTAATTCTATCCAGTGCTGCCATTATGCCTTTGCCCCTCTTATGTTGCCTTCGGATTAATGAGCATGATCCATAATGATCAGTCCACTGTTGCCTTTGATTTGATTTGCATTCTCCACACTTAGCCTAATTAAACCAAAGTTTTGGTTAGGCTAAAACCGGGTTTCATAAATTAACATGCCAGCACCAAATGGTGTTAGCAACATTTTAACACTAACCCATATTTCTACTTGTTTGTATTGTTTGTTTTGCAGGTTGAAGATCTCCTGGATGACCAGAAGTAGAAGTTTAATTTTAGGCTTTTATTTTCTCCCTTTGTATTATTCATAACTTGTTGTAAAGATGAAGTTGTAGTTCTGGTTGTGAAAGACAAATTGTAATATTTGATTTGCTTGTATAAATATGGATCTGACCTTGTAGAGAAAATGGATTCAATTATGTGGTTTTGTGATTCAAATTGTAATTATTTAAGAAGAGATGATCTTGTGTTTGTGAATCATTCAAATGTTTGAAATTATGGGTATATATGTCTTGTGTTGATATCCATTGGAATGATTCTTCCCATTATTTTGAGTTGTATAATCTTGTGTTTTTGAAATATATTTTGTGTGTGAATGAGATTGGAGAAGATATAGAAATGTATTGAGTTTAAGAACCTATAAATAGGTCATGTCAAAATTTAAATGTCCATTTTGAAAAGATAGGTTTTTGAAAATAAGTCGTAGGGTTTATCGACACCTCTCGACTAACTGTCAATGTCTGACTCCCAGACCATCGACACTCGTCTGATATCGACCCTCGATACTTTTAACACAAAAGCGCGAAAAATTTCAGTTTTCACCAAAAGTTGCATGATTGCACAAATGCAAATCATATTTCTACCCTCTCGAGTCCTATAACTGTGGGGTATTACAGTGCGCCAGGCTGGAACGTCGCGTAGCCGAGGTTTATGTCGGCCGGGTTTCCGCGGTATGCGAAGTAGGGGTATATGTTGGCAAACAGCGGCGCGCCGGTGGTTGCCAGGAGTTGTGCAACGTCTGTCATGTAGGACTTTGCGAACACGCCGGCAGAGGGCGGGAAGGTGTTGGCGAGGACGTCCATCGCCACCACCGTGGACACCTTGATGGCACTAAACCCTGCGGCGCCGAGGGCGTTGTTGAGGTTGCGCATGGCGGCGGCAATGCTTTGCGCGACACCTCCCGTGAGCTTGTTGCCGACGGTAATGTACTTGATTTTGACGTCAGGGTTGTAGGGCTTGACATTGGTTTGGACCCAGGAGACCACGTTGGAGGTGCTGGCGGCGAGGAGGGCCACGTCGTTGTTGGTGGTGCCCATAATTAGGTTGACGCTCATGTTGCGGAGCGCGTTGAGCACAGGGGCTCGACGGAGTAGACACGCATGTTGAAGATATTGTAGGTGCGGTAGAGCTGCACCGCGTCGTGCGGCGAAGGGAGGTTGCTGCCGATGATGCCGTAGCACACACCAACAACGGCGGACTGCACGCCTGCATGCACCGGCGAACGGAATTAACTTGGTACAGTAATATCCATATGTAATATATGACAGTATTTGACTCGACTCGCACGCTGGCTGATTAATGTACGTACGTACACGTTACATGCATGGAAGAGCTCTCACAAAATAGATGTTGCACACAAGAACTGAGGAACGCTCTATTTCGTTCAAGCAGAAAAAGGATAGTGGATAGAACATTTCACATATCTGTTTCTTCTAGTATAATAAATCTATATAAAAAAAGATAGGCCTTTCAACAAAAAAAATTGTTTCTGCCAGAGAAAACTGCTGGACTGAATTTTATATATCGTAGTCCACAATGTACCTATAGTAAACCTCTGCACTGAATTTTACACAAGCTGCTGCAGGAATTAGTTCATCGTATTGTTTTCGAAATGTACCTATTCTGCCGCTAAGCCAATTTTAACTGTATACATGCATATTTAAAAACACAAGATACATCCATCCATACCTGCAAAGACGGAGGCGACCAAGACTCCGACAAGCAACGCCACTGCAAGCACCGGAGCAGAGCCTCGCATGCTCGACATCCTATCCTAATTCCTACTCTCTTTTTTCGTGATTAGCACTGAACTACCTGGCCTTGCTCTGTTATGTACGCCAGTGCTATATCACACACTGGTCGGAGCCCCTACATTTATACTGGCGCTCAACCTGTGAAATTGCAATACTGTACACAACCAGTGCAATCAAAGACGCCGAATTCATCAGGTCAAATTTGTCGTTTTACCCTGGTACGTAGACTATATATATCTTCTCTGTAAATCTCCATAGCCATCTGTCATTTGTTTTACACAACCAGTGCAATCAAAGACGCCGAATTCATCCGGTCAAACTTGTCGTTTTACATGAACGTGATACCTGGCAACCTTGGCAATTTCTGAGCTGTCACGCACCAAATATATTTCCACTATATTTATGATTACAGATAGATAGAAGATACTGTATTGATTTTTGAAGATTTTGCTTTCCATTGATGGGCAGATCTCCTATCTGGAAACATAAATGTAGTGGAAATATGGTAGTAGTATTTGATAGGAGTATGTGACACCTCTGAAATTGCCAATTTGGAGACTGCCACTTCACGAAGAACCGGGAATGAAAACATAATATTTTCTTCATTCGTGCTTGAAATTTTCTGGAGGCAAAAGCACTGAATCCTTGCAGATGCCTAATAGATGTATGTGCATAGATATTCTATATAGGTGGGAAACACCCCCACCAACAATAGTTCCCTAACCAGGCATGATTTTTTTAATTAATTAATAGATGCATGAATTTAATTGAAACCTAGGACTTGTTTCACATATGATCCGGACTTTCAACTTAGATTTATCAAACTTCAAAACAAAAAAGGTGCAAACTTTGCATTACGTTTCCAACTATAAACTCAACAAATACTTTCTACTTAAAGATTTTGAACTCCCGGTTAGGCAATCACCTGGAAAAATGTCACAGGTCGAGGCACACAAATGGCGGCGATGATGCAAAAAAGGACACAAAAATTATAGGCAACATAATACGTTTCACAATACGGTGAGAGAGGTGATGGTGGTGACCGGCAAGGACACTGTCGGGGAGACATGGTCGAGTCACCATAGGGGGATGGGAATAAAGGGAAACGATGAAGAAATGTATGTCGAAGAAAGATAATAAGCATAACGGTTGGGGTGTCGAAGAGGAATGAGAACATTACTCCCTCTTCTTCTTTTATAGGTACGATGACCTGAACTCCGATCGCAGACGCGAGACCGAGTTGTGAAATTTACACGTGTACCACATGTAGGGTCACGATAACTCAGCGGTGGCAGTTTTCCGCTATTGACCCATGATATTCGTTTTATAAGTTGTTTGCCAGTGTAATGGATGGCATGGCTTTTTTTTTTCAGGATTGGCCTATAATTTGGTGGAAGAGTATCGACTAGTGGTACAGAATTTCAGAAAATTATTCTATTGAGATTACATATAGCTACTGTCAAACTACTCTTCGTTTTATGCATTTCAAAAATTAAGAAATTTTGTAAATTTTGAATCAATTCAGACCATATATTTTTTCTTTCTCGCACCGTTGCAAGGCCTTATACATATGGTTTGCAACCGGGCTTTCTAAGCTTTGCCTAGACTGAAGTTTTAGCATGTCAACTAAATGGGCTTGTTGGACAAGAACTTTCTGCCTGGATCGTGGCCTGTGGTTCACACGACCTGGATTTGTTTTTTTTATCAAGAAACCATAAATCGAGAAATAATCTAGTATGTTGTAAAATTTGTAGACGATACTGAAAAAATGCATGAATCGAGAAATAACAAGACAAATATCCATGTGACTAGTATGTAATATAATTTGGGCTATGAGTTTATAGCCCTTAGGAGTTAGCACTATCGACACTATATTTGTTAACTTTGTTTCTCAAGTTGTTTTATGAACCTATAACTAAAAATACGCTTTTCACCTTTGATTTTTTTCGCAATTTTCTTAAACTTAGAAATACGGTTTTCGCTGGGTGTTCTAAAGTCGTATTCCGATGTACCTAGGACATGTGATTTCCCGAAAGAAGGCGAGCCTACAATATTAACTCAACACTAACTCTTATATATTGGGCTAACGTGTGGCGTCCCGTGGGGGGGAATCCTCAGTCTGGACAAAGTCGTACGGTGTTGCGTCGGCATGAGTGACTGTCTCCCGGTAAGAGGGTTGGTCTGGAAACTCCAAACACCAGAATAGAGGCAAATTTGTAATGTTGCCACTAGGGTCACCATCAATTAAGATGGCATGCGGGCACCTTTCTGGCTTTCCTCTTGGCTCAGTGGGAAAACTTCTAAATATGTGACCCAAAAGTTTTGGGATGTTTTACGGTACATCCTACTACATATTCTGGTGTGTAGTATATATTAGGTTGATCTGATGGTTGATATGGTCCGCTCAGAATTTCCCTCAAGAATGGTTTGGTGATTTCTTTGGTGTATAAATACGTACGCGATGAGTTCAACAGCGACTACGTCATCTTCCTCGTGCGATGGTGTGGAGTAGCTGTGGCCTGTGGCGTGCCCATGTCCTGTGCAATGGCAAGCCGGCCGGGCAAGGGCTGCAACGCACAACGGCACAAACCAGGAAGGAGCACACGGCAAGAGGCATAAGGGCAGAAAACACATCAGCCAGCAACACCGCTGCAACGTTGCTTGCCGGCGACTCGGCGAGTCGTGCACTCGTGCGTCGGGCCGTCGGCCAGGACAGCACCAGTGAGGTGCACGTCGACCGTGACTTCGCGAGCAGGGCTGCAGCGTGCATTTCGGCTGGGTGTACGGCAAAGAAGACGCCGGTGAGTCGTACATGGACAAGTGCGCCACGAACAGGCTGCAACACCCACGCCGGCGAGTCATACGTCAATGCCGGCGAGGAGCACGTCGGCCACGAGTGCAAAACCCATGCTGGCGACGCGTACGACCGGAAAAGGCACGCTGGCGACCTGGACTTGCGCAACGAACAAGGCTACAACGCTTACGCCGGCGACGGCGAGTAGTACGCCGGTCCGGAGAACGCCGGCGCGGCGAGACGTACGACCGCAAATGGCATGCTGGCGAACTGGATTTGGGCAAAGAACAAGGCTACAAGCCTACAACGCATACGTCGGCAACGACGAGTCGGACGTCGGTCCGAAGAACGCCGACGAGAGCACGTCAACCATTGAGCCAGGCTACGCTGGCCCGTCAAGCTGTGAAATACCTAAGATGACCCTGATGACTAAATATACTACACAAATTTTGGTGTAGTATTACCACTCGGGACCGCTGGATCACCACAAATGAACGGCCCAAAATAATTTGATGTACCGTAAAAAGACTCAAAGTTTTTGAGGCTTCGAAAATGGAAAAAATGAATGGTCAATGACGCTCTGAAAAATCATAGATGGGTCGCAGATATCTCCATTTATCACTTCTTCGAGTTTGTTCACCTTTTGGGGTTTATTTCAGGCGGTTATGCTTGCTCGGGGTTTGGAGAATGAATCTCTTGTATGCTCACGACAAGTGGTACTTACTCCGCCAGCTCTTCTTACGAGGCATAGTTCATGTGGGCTCTATGTCTTTATCCTTCAAAAATGTCACCTCGGAGGTTTGGGTCCACCCAAGTGTTGCTTAATAGCTTGGCTCGCTGTACAAAACAAACTTTGGACCTCTGCCTCATCAGCCAGCATGGCAGCTATGCAAATGCTAGCCTAAGACAGTGAGGCATATCCGCTTCAAATGTGGCTTCTCTAGTAGAACCTGGATGGCAGCGGCTTCTTGGCTATCCACCTAATGGTTTGGGAGTATTGGCATGCGCTCTCCAACATGACAATGGCCTGCTCTAAGGGTTTTAAGTCCGCCATCATGCTCATCAGATGGGAGCTACACTAGTAGAAAAAGGACTTTTCGTCCGGAGTACTGTTTGCCATTAGACCCGGTTCAGGCAAAAACCGGGACCAGTGCCTGGCACTGGTCCCGGTTCGAGCTGCCAGGGCCCCGTGGGGCATTGGTCCCGGTTCGGTTGGGGGCATTGGTCCCGGTTCATGCCAAGAACCGGGACCAAAGCTCCAGAGCCGGACCACGTGGCATGCCGCGGAGCTTTGGTCCCGGTTCGTGCCAAGAACCGGGACCAATACCCCTCCCCTGCCTATATATTGTTGCCCCCACCCCCCTCTCTCCTCTGTTTTTTTTTCCTGGATTGGTGGGAAGTGGGGGTGCTAGTTTTTTTTCTCTTTGCCACGCACAAGATGTGTTCGATGAAATGCCCGACCCGCACCGAGGTTAGCAACTTTATCCTTTTCGTCTGTAATTGATACAGAAATATTGCACGTGTCGATGTACGGTGGTCATTTCACTATTCAAGATGTTATTGTAATGGTATTTGATAAACTTAATTATATATATGATGCAGATGGATGCACGGATGCGATGGATGTACGGCGAACGACGCAGTTCCGAGTTTATTGCAGGCCTGCATAAATTTCTCGATGTGGCTGAGGCAAACAAAGTGAATAATTTTATGCCTTGTCCATGTGAGAAGTGTCGGAACGTCAGGGAGTACTCTGACCCGAGAACCATTCAAGACCACGTGATTCGGAAAGGTTTCATGCCCAGCTATAATTGTTGGACCAAGCACGGAGAAAGAGGGGTTACGATGGAAGACAATGAAGAAGAGGAGGATGATGACAACTATCCTATGTTCCCTGAGGAATGCGGTGATACTGTTATGGAAGACGTTGAAGAAGAAAGAGGTGAACATCGGGCATCAGATGAGCCCGCTGATGGTCTTGGTGGGGTCATTTCTGATGCAAAGCGAGAATGCGATACAGAAAAGGAGAAGCTAAAGTTGGAGGCCATGCTTGAGGATCACAAAAAGTTGCTGTACCCAAACTGCGAAGATGGCAGCACAAAGCTCGGTACCACACTGGAACTGCTGAAATGGAAGGCAGAGACTGGTTGTTCTGACAAGGGATTTGAGAAGTTACTGAAAATAATGAAGCCGAAGCTTCCAAAGGATAACGAATTGCCCGAGACTACATACGAAGCAAAGAAGGCTATCTGCCCTCTAGGATTAGATGTGCAGAAGATACATGCATGCATTAATGACTGCATCCTGTACCGCGGTGAGTACGAGAACATGGATAAATGCCCGGTATGCAATGCACTGCGGTACAAGATAAGACAAGATGACCCTGGTGATGTTGAGGGCGATGACGAGCCCCCCCGGAAGAGGGTTCCTGCTAAGGTGATGTGGTATGCTCCTATAATACCACGGTTGAAACGTCTGTTCAGAAACAAAGAGCATGCCAGGTTGTTGCGATGGCACAAAGAAGAGCGTAAGAAAGACGGGAAGTTGAGACACCCCGCCGATGGGTCCCAGTGGAGAAAAATCGACAGAGAGTTCCCGACATTTTCAGATGACGCAAGGAACTTAAGATTTGGTCTAAGTACAGATGGCTTTAATCCTTTTGGGGAGCAGAGCTCCAGTCATAGCACTTGGCCCGTGACTCTATGTATCTACAACCTTCCTCCTTGGTTGTGCATGAAGCGGAAGTTCATTATGATGCCAGTGCTCATCCAAGGCCCGAAGCAACCCGGCAACGACATTGATGTGTACCTACGGCCATTAGTTGATGAACTTTTGCAGTTGTGGTCCGAACCAGGTGTACGTGTGTGGGATGAGCACAAACAACAGGAATTTGACCTACGAGCGTTGCTGTTCGTAACCATCAATGATTGGCCTGCTCTTAGTAACATTTCAGGACAGTCAAACAAGGGATACAATGCATGCACGCACTGTTTAGATAAGACTGAAAGTATACATTTGGGAAACAAGAATGTGTACCTGGGGCATCGTCGATTTCTTCCGAACGGTCATGCCGTAAGAAAGCCCGGCAAGCATTTCAACGGTGAGGCAGATCGCCGGAAGAAGCCTAACCTCCCTGATGGTGATGTTATATATGACATGGTCAAGGATTTAGAAGTAATCTTTGGAAAGGGTCCTGGCAGTCTATCTGTTCCGAATGACGCTGACAACCACGTACCCATATGGAAGAAGTGCTCTATATTCTGGGAGCTACCCTATTGGAAAGTCCTAGAGGTCCGGTCTTCAATCGACGTGATGCACGTGACGAAGAATCTTTGCGTGAACCTGCTAGGCTTCCTGGGCGTGTATGGGAAGACAAAAGATACACCGGAAGCACGGGCAGACCAGCAACGTATGAAAGACCCATACAACAAGCAGACGGATAAAGGGCGTAAATACTTAAGCAGATACGCTCTTACCAAAGCAGAGAAGGAAATCTTTTTTGAATGCCTGAGCAGTATCAAGGTCCCGGCTGGCTTCTCGTCAAATATAAAGGGAATAATAAATATGGCAAAGAAAAAATTCCAGAACCTGAAGTCTCATGATTGCCACGTGATTATGACGCAGTTGCTTCCGGTTGCATTGAGGGGGCTTCTACCGGAAAATGTTCGAGTACCCATTGTGAAGCTATGTGCATTCCTCAATGCAATATCTCAGAAGGTCATCGATCCAGTAACTCTACCAAGTTTACAGAAGGCTGTGGTCCAATGTCTTGTCAGCTTCGAGTTGGTGTTCCCCCCATCATTCTTCAATATTATGACGCATCTCCTGGTTCACCTAGTCGACGAGATTGCCATTCTCGGTCCTGTATTTCTACACAATATGTTCCCCTTCGAGAGGTTCATGGGAGTCTTGAAGAAATATGTTCATAACCGTGCTAGGCCAGAAGGAAGCATCTCAAGGGGCTATGGAACAGAAGAGGTCATTGAGTTCTGTGTTGACTTTATTCCTGACCTTAAGCCGATTGGTGTTCCTGAATCGCGGCATGAGGGGAGACTGAGTGGAAAAGGCACGCTAGGAAAGAAAGCACTGATATGTAGGGACGGGCATTCTTTAACTCAAGCACACTACACAGTTCTACAAAGTTCCACCTTCGTGGCTCCGTATATCGAGGAACACAAGAATTATGTACGCTCCAAGAACCCGGGGAAGGATGACTCCTGGATTAAAGAAAAACACATGGAGACCTTCGGCAGTTGGTTGCGATTACAGCTCATGAATGACACCACTGTCGGAGATCAGCTCTACTTGTTGGCCGCGTCACCATCTTCGACTGTATTGAATTTCCAAGGGTACGAGATAAATGGGAATACATTTTACACGATCGCCCAAGATAAAAAGAGCACCAACCAGAACAGTGGTGTCCGCTTTGATGCAACAAACGACGATGGGCAAAAGGACACATACTATGGTCGCATAGAGGAGATATGGGAACTTGACTATGGACCTACTTTTAAGGTCCCTTTGTTTCGGTGCAGTTGGGTCAACATGAATGGAGAAGGGATAAAGGTAGACCAGCTGTACGGGATGACAACAGTGGATCTCAAGAATCTTGGTTGTTACAAGAACGAACCATTCGTCCTAGCCAATGATGTGGCTCAGGTTTTCTATGTGAAGGACATGTCCTCCAGACCGAAAAAAAGAAAAAACAAGCAAACGAATACCGAAAAAAAGAAAAAACAAGCAAACGAATACGATGAGCCAAAGCGTCACGTAGTTCTTTCAGGGAAAAGAAACATCGTGGGAGTCGAGGACAAGACAGACATGTCAGCAGATTATGATAAGTTTGATGAAATTCCGCCCTTCACAGTGAGAACTGACCCAAGCATCCCGTTAAATAATGAAGATGCTCCATGGTTACGGCTGAAGCGATCATAGGCCAGGGACATACGCGAAGAAGGGTTCATGGCTTTTATGTAAATCAATGTAATGTATTAAACCTTTATGTGATGTGTAGTAATGTATTAAACCTTTATGTGGTGAAACACGCGTGGTAGGTGGTTGTCGGCTCCCACACCTCCCGTGGGAACCTCTCAAACCTCAGCTTCGACCGTCCAAACACAGTTCCCCCTGCATACAGCCCGACGGTGGCTCGTGAGTTTGAGCGCCACTTCGATCCAAGCAGCGGTAAGACGTCTCTGATGATCTACAACCGTCCGGCAAGACGTCTCTGATGATCTGCAACCGTTTGGAACGGTCGCAGGTCATCAGAGACGTCTTGCCACTGGTTGCCCAAAGATGCCTCTCCGAGTGACGCTGGAATGTTTTGTGTTTGAGCACCACTTCGATCCAAGCAGCGGCAAGACGTCTCTGATGATCTACAACCGTCCGGCAACACATCTCTGATGATCTGCAACCGTTTGGAACGGTCGCAGGTCATCAGAGACGTCTTGCCGCTGGTTGCCCAAAGATGCCTCTCCGAGTGACGCTGGAATGTTTTGTGTGAGTGAGTAACTTGTCTGAGGAGGGCGGTTATATATAGGGTACGTGTGCTTCTTTAGTCCCGGTTGGTAACACCAACCGGGTCATGTGGCTCACGAAGTGGTCGTGATACTGCTGATCCAACAGCTCACAATCCCTCAAAAGAAACACACCCCTGATCCAACGTCTCACAAGCGCTTGAAAGAAACACACGATCCGTGTGCTTCTTTAGTCCCGGTTGGTAACACCAACCGGGTCATGTGGCTCACGAAGTGGTCGTGATACTGCTGATCCAACAGCTCACAATCCCTCAAAAGAAACACACCCCTGATCCAACGGCTCACAAGCGATTGAAAGAAACACACGATCTGTGTGCTTCTTTAGTCCCGGTTGGTAACACCAACCGGGACTAAAGACGGGCTTTGCGGTCACGACACGTGTCCTCCCCCAGCGCTTTCCTGGGCACTGTCCTCCCCCAGCGCTGCCCTGGAGGTCTTTATATATTGTCGCCGACGGGGTAAACCCTAATCCACCATTCCTAGCCACGAACGCATCGTCTCCACGAGATGGATCCGCCACGCCCGCCGCAGCGCCTTCTGGACGAGGTCGAGCGTGCTCGGCAGAGCGCGCTTGGGCGCAACCGCGGGAGTCTATCCCGCCGTATGCCCACGAGCCCGGCGTGGAGAGGAATGCCCAGCTACCGGCCTCCTGCTCCACCAGGTGCCGCCGCACCTCCACCTGGCGCCGCTGCACCTCCACCAGGCGCCGCCGCTCCTCCCGCGGAGGAGGAGGAGGACGACGACTTCGACTGGAGCGACGACGGGGAAGAAGGTTGTGGGTTGCAGATACAGGAGGCCATGGAAGCCTCCTTCCAGTCTGTCCGCGACTACCCTGTCCAGCGAGCCAAGACTTCCTACCAGCTCAAGGCGAAGGAGGCTTCCGATCTGGATTGGGCGCTGAAAGACTCATCCTCCATGGATCTTGCCCTCCGCCGCAAACGTGCGCGCGAGAACCGGGCGGCCGCCCACGGGGCTGGCTCCTCCCGCCGTTCCCCCTAATCCTACGGCCTTCGAGCCAGCAAGTCCGTTTATGTAGAATAATGTTGGTGATGTTGGATCAGGGGTGTGTTTCTTTCAAGCGCTTGTGAGACGTTGTATCATGTGTAATAATGTATTAAACCTTTTATGTAATGCATTAAGATAAATGAATTAATAATTTTTATCTGCTTTCTTCTGCATTTTACAACACCAAACATTCATCTTACAAATATAGGTTTTCTGAAATTGTTCTGCATTTACTTCTGCTTACGGATTATTTGTCGAATTTCGACTTACGGATTTAAAGATATGAATTTATCCATATTAAATTGAAAATGACAATAATAATGTAAAATTGATTTTGGATTATTTATACAAATTCAAACACTTTTCACGTTGAAAGTTTTGTCAATTCAAAATATGCAATAAAGTTAATGCATTTTTAATTGAAAATGGCAAAATGGTTAATAGTTTGTATAGTTAGAATAATTATTTTAGAAAACAGAAAATGGTTTTGGATTATTTATTCAAATTTAAAAACTTTTCATGTTGAAAGTCTTTTCAGATTCAAAACCATTTGAAATTCATATCCAAACACCTAAATAAGAAAAAAAAAAGGCGGGAACAAAATTTCAGAACTGAAAAGTTCGAAATAATTTTGAAAAAGGACTCTTTGGTCCCGGTTTCTACAAGAACCGGGACCAAAGAGTCCATGGACGCGCGCCGCGATCTGGCATTAAATGACCACTCTTTGGTCCCGGTTGCTGGCAAGAACCGGGACCAAAGAGGCATTGGTCCCGGTTCTTGCCAGCAACCGGGACCAAAGACCCCTGCTACTTAACTGCTCGCGCTCTTTCTTCTTCCCCATTCACGCAAATCGACTAAGGACCGGAGGCGCGACGCAGAGCGAAACGACGCCGGCAGGCTGCCCGACGCCCGCGCCGCCCCACGCCGCGCCCCGCCATCGCCGTCGACGTCCGCGGCGCCCTCGACGCCCGCGCCACGCCCTCGACGCTCCCTCGACGCCGGCGCCCTCGACGCCCGCGCCGCCGCGCCCTCGACGCCTGCGCCGCGCCGCCCGCACGCCGGCCGCCCGTGCCGCGCCCTCGACGCCCGTGCCGCCCGCACGGACGGCCTCCTCCCCGCACACCTCGCCCGCGTCTCCACGCCGCCGCCTCGCAGCGCCGCCCGCACCACCTGTCGCACCTCCTCCCCGCACGCCGCCCGCACCGCCGCCTCTCGCGGTGAGTTAGGATTTTAGGAATTTGTATAGGAAATTTGTATAGGAAATTTTAGTATAGGAAAATGTATAGGATTTTTAGGAATTTGTTTAGGAAATTTGTATAGGAAAATGTATAGGAAAATGAGTTAGGAATTTTAGGAATTTGTTTAGGAATTTGTATAGGATTTTTAGTGTTAGGAATTTTGTATAGGAAAATGTATATTCTTTTAGTATAGTAAATAGGATTTCTTTTTGTATAGGAAATTTTAGGAATTTGTATAGTACTTTAGTATAGCAAATAGGATTTTTAGTGTTAGGATTTTTAGTGTTTAGGAATTTGTAGCATTGTAGATTAAAATGATTAATATGTTTAGAAATTTGTTAGATATAGAAATTATTAGGTTATAGAAATTGTTAGGTTATAGAAATTGCTAGGTTAGTTGTAGATGGTTTTTTGTTAGCCATTTGTTAGTGTTAGTTGCTAGGTTAGTTGCTAGGTTTTAGCTATTTTTTGTTAGCCATTTTCTGTTAGCCATTTGCTAGAATTAGTTTTGTTAGTGTTAGTTTTAGTTTTGCTATATATTGATGTTAATTTTAGTTTTGCTACATATTGATGTTAATTTTAATTTTAGCTTTGCAAATGATTTTAGCTATATTGATGTATATTTTAGCTTGAGTCTTATGTTCTTGAGCTTAATGGCTTTAATTTCTTGATGTTTTAGGGTTTAGGGTCTCCGAGTTCGCCGTCGCGCCCAAGAATCCCCGCCCGAGGTGCTCTGCCGCTCCCCGCCCGAGGTGCTCTGCCGCTCCCCGCCCGAGGTGCTCTTGCAAATGAGATTATAAGGCAGCATATGAAGTTTCTAATTTGTTCTTGCAAATGAGATGAATTGTAGATGTATCTTGACATATGGAACAAGTTACCCAACTAAAGTTTTGTGCATTGTTCTTAATTTGCAGAAACTATGGAACGAGACGAAGATCAGGAAAATATCCTCCAGGATATAATCCGCGGGCCGGAAGATATTGTCGATGTCACCACGGAGTTGTTGAACAACTCCGGTGAGGGAGATGAGTCTCTCAACCGAAGAGACGGCTCCGGTGAGGTAGAACCCGACGGCCGGGGTGAGGGAGAAGTCAGCGAGGGAGAAGCCGACGAGGGAGAAGCCGAAGGCTCCGGTGGAACATTAAATGTTGCAAACTCCGGCGAGGTGCATATACATATATTAATGAAGCCGAAGATTGTATTAATTAAGTCTCTGATGTCTATATACATATATTAACGCTCTTTCTTCTTTTAGCCCTCCGGATCGAGCAAATCTTCTGTAAGGACAAAACGAGGCCCAGCCAAAAAGTTGGGCGACCAAGAAAGGTACACGATCGAAAGAGTCGCTGAAGACGGCACACCGACTGCTCCCCCTGGTGTTAAAAATAAAATGGTAAAGCAATGCGGAGTTCTTGTTAGGGACTTCATCCCGATCACCGTTCGAGAATGGCATCGGCCAAACGAGAAAGGACAGCTATATGTCAGCGATGAGGGCAAAGAAAGACTTTGGAGAAAGCTCATGGTTAATTTCACCCTGCCGGCGCCAGAGGTGGATTCAGATGAGGAGGATCCAGATGAGGCAGAAAAGATTGCCCGGAAAATCATGGAGCAAAAAGTCAAGGACTGGGCACTTAAGAAGATGGCCGAGCTATTCAAGAACTGGAAGAAAAGATTGAACAAACTGTTTGTCAAGAAAAATAAGACTCCAGACTTCGATAAAGGGTATGAGAAGATAAAGGACTACTGGGAAGAATTTGTGGCGTACAAGAAATCAGAGGAAGCTCTGGAAAAGTCTGCAAAAAATGCGGCAAATGCTGCTCTAAAGATGTACCACCATACTATGGGGCCTGGTGGCTACGCTGGTAGCATGCCTAAGTGGGAGAAACTTGAGGCGGACCTGCTGGCTAATGGGATCACTCCAGAGCCACTCAAGTGGATCGAACGGGCAAGAAATTGGTTTTACGGGCATGGGGGCACGTTGGACGCAGAAGGGAAGTGCATATATAACAGAAGACACAAAGATAATCCCCTACTACCCATCCAAGAAATTAGAAATGCAGTAAAGGATGTTGAAGAGGGACGGTTCATTCCCGATAGAGAGGATGACGAGCTCACACGCGCCCTTGGGAATAAGGAACACGACGGACGGTTACGAGGCGTACCTGGCTCCAAGCCCAAGACAATTGCGATTCCCGAGCACAGGAAGAAATTTCCTGATAGAAGCCATCAGAGGAGAAAGGAAAAGGAGGCAATGGAAGCACGCGCTGCTGCAGACCGGCTGCGTAATATAGAAGAAGAATTAAAGCTGCAGAAGGAACAAATTGCCGTGCTTAGCCAGCAAGGTACTAGCGGCCAATCTCAACGGCACATGGTAGAAGCTGCATGCGATGGTACCGGTGGCCCATCGAATCGGAAAAGCAGCGTGGCTTCCACGGAGCTCCAGGATGGTAATGATGATGCAGTGGCTCCACTTCGTCGCTACCCAGTGGATGATATCACGGAGAGCACACCTTGTGAGATGCATGTGAAAGTTTTTAACTTAACCGTGAAGGTGGCGGTCGGCTATGTCGTACCAATTGGACCTAATCCAACTTACCATTTCTCTCCGGTTCCAAATGGCTACGCTGTTGTCGCGGTGGATGAAGTGATGAAAGATTATGAGGAGCTGAAGCTGCAACACCCTGCAGGTGAAGATGGGGAGGTGCTTGAACTTGGAGAAGCCAAGAAAGCGACCATTCTATGGCCAAAGGAATTCATCGTGCTTCCGAACTGGCAGCCAAGGCCATCGACTCCTCACCAGTCTCCAGCGCAACAGTCCTCTTCACCGCCTCAGCAGTCTCCAGCGCAACAGTCCTCTTCACCGCCTCACAGTCTCCAGCGCAGCCGTCTCCGCCGCCGCGTCAGCCGTCTCCGCCGCCGCGTCAGCCGTTTCCGCCCACCGCTCGTACTATGAGGGGTAAGCGATCACCGAAACGTAAAAGGTCGCCCCTCCCAACAGTACCTCATAAGAATCTTCCCATTAGACCTTATGACAGGACTGTAGCGGAAAACGCCGCGGAGGTGGCTGCCTACAATAAGGCTTTTTTTGCACCAAAAAAGCCCGAGCAGAAGCCGGTATATGATGAAAAACCAAAAAGTGGGAAAGTCCTTCCTTGAGCAGCCATCCCAGATATCGATGAATCTGCCATCTGACTATGGTCGTGAACTTACTAAGCTAGCACGTGCCCAGTCTGAGCAGAACAAGGGAAGAAGTGCAAAAAGCGGGAAACAAATTGCCCAGCTCGGACAGCAGAAAAATCAATCGGTCCCCCGCTCATAGTGTGTTCCGATGTCGACAAGGACTTCAGAGTCGCTATGGATAAGGACCTGGAATTATTGGACCCCAGAGCCATAGCTGCTGCTAAAGAACTTGGTGTCACTGTATCGCAGGCCAAGGAACAGGCTACCGCCTTGGGTATGAGCCTTGGTCAACTTTTAGGCTATGAATATGCGCCAATGTTAGAGATGGCACGGAAATATGTCCAAGGGGAGCCTATGGTCAGTAATGAGGAGCTGACGGGTCTATCAACACATATGCGAAATCTGCATACCTGGTACCTGGTGCACACATCAAAGAAGGACGCGAAAGAGTGGTTTCCGCTGGACGTTAGAGTGGAGCATTTCTTCAAACGTTACATTATACAGGTTCAACTGACTGAACTGTTCCAGTTATTCCAAAAGCGCGCCCTCGACAAATCTATCCTCTCTTGCTATTGTCTGTAAGTGATTTATTTTCGTAATTAAGTCTCTAGCTCAGCTCGTTCATTGACTGTATTATATTATCCTGACTATATATATATCCTTTTGTACGCTATTATGCAGAATGAAGATGCTGGAATGCAAAAGATCTAAAGTTTTTAGGTTGGGTTCGTTGACCCATATATCGTGAATTCACATACGTTAGTCAATCACCCCAAAGACGTGGAGCATGACCTGACCACCTTTTTAACCATGCAACATTTCTGTACGGAAATACTATTTCCTTACAACTTCAGGTGAGTGTTTCTGTCTTGTACATATTTTTATTTGGCTTTCTCGATGTTAAGTGTAATTGATGAGCTATGCATGTCTGCTTTATGTAAACGTCCGCAGGTTCCACTGGATTCTGCTAAGCATTCAACCTGACAAGTCCATAGTTGAAGTCCACGACTCATTAAGTTGGGACCAAGCGTTGTGGTCCGACATGAAAGAAATGCTCAACAAGTAATTTCAATCATTATCGCATTATATCGCCCTCTTTCGTTCGTTTCCTGATGTCAAGTAATTAATAACTCCTTTGTTCATTTTCTTTGCCAAAGCAGGTGTTGGACAATTTTCAAACAGAAGGTAGAAGGTCCATTCAAAGATGAGCTAACTTTTAAAACGGTGGAAAGTCCGCAGCAGCCACCGGGGAGTAATTTATGTGGATTCTACGTTTGCGAGTTCATTCGCGAGTTGACCACTGAGCGGAGAACAACTGCTTTCAGCAAAATGCGGGAGAAGATCGACCCAGAACGGCGCGTACAAGCAATTCAAGAGGAATTGGCGGGATTTCTGCTTAGGGAGGTCATCGATGAAAAGGGAGAACATTATGCTTCGGACGATGAACTACATATGTGATCTATCTCCATGTAATTAAATAGTTGTATTCTCGCAAGAGATCGAATATTAATTATATATGCATCAACGTGTACTGTGTATATAGTAGAGCGTATAATATGCGTACGGAAACGATGGAGAGCACGTCGGCGATGCGAAGAAGGGGGAGACGACGGAGGCACCGACGAGAGGGAGAGGGGGCACCGGCGAGAGGGGGCACCGGCGAGAGGAGAGGGGGCACCGGCGAGAGGGGCACCGGCGAGAGGGAGAGGGGGCACCGGCGAGAGGGAACCGGCGAGAGGGAGAGGGGGCACCCTAAACCCTAAATACCAAAAAAAAAAGGCACACATTGGTCCCGGTTCGTATTAAAAACCGGGACCAATGGGTCTCCCCCACGCCCAGCCAGAACTGGCCACGTGGACCAGCATTGGTCCCGGTTCTTGGACCAACCGGGACCAGCATTGGTCCCGATTGGCCAGTCCCGGTTGGGCAACCGGGACTGATGGCCCAACCGAACCGGGACCATAGGCCCATTTTCTACTAGTGCTATGGATGAAACGGAATGCTCGTTTCTTCAACAATAAATCTTCCATGTCATTTGTTGTCACGCAAGGAATTAAGGACCAGAGCATGAATTAGATCCTGTCTAGTGCAAAACAACTAAGGGAAATCAGCAGCTAACCCTTTGTCTTTGTTCTTCTTTTTATCAATATAAGAGGCAAAACTTTTTACTCGTTTCAAAAAACACTCTCATATACTTATATGTAGGTACACTGGGGTGCTACTGCATCGCATATATTGTAACTTTTGAACTGAGACTATAAGGTGACAGATCAACATATACAAGAGGCACATACGCAGATAAAATTTAATTTAAATTTCATATCATGTTTAGATAAGCCATACATATCAATCTAATTATCTCTACCAGACCCACGCGAGCGCGTGTGGTTCGATGCAAGCGATCATGCGAAAGTGATGGGGTACACGGGCGCTTTGTTGGTAGGGTAGAAGAGCCCATAGTTCCTCTCCGTCTCATCCCCGGGCTTCTGGTTCTCGTTGAACATGGCGAATAGATACACTTCGATCGGCCCAGGCTTTTTCGGTGTACCATTTGCCACATGGTTGATCAGTCCCTGGTTGTACGCCTCGCGTTCTCCATCGTCGCCCCAACACCTCCCGCCGATGGCCACCCGCTTTCGGACACCACCACACTCACTGCTGGAGCCCCGGCCTTCTGTAGTGCAGCGTACATGGCGTCGACCATGGCGTCGAACAGGTTCGTGTAAACCAGCCCGTTGCCGCTGTCAGTCACCGACGCCGCGCCGGGCTGGAACGTCGCGTAGCCAAGGTTAATGTCGCCCGGGTTTCGACGGTACGCAAAGTAGGGGTACACGTTGGCGAGCAGCGGCGCGCCGGTGCTAGCCAGGAGCTGCGCCACGTCTGTCATGTAGGACTGTGCGAACAAGCCGGCGGAGGGAGGGAAGGAGTTGGCGAGCACGTCCATCGTCACCACCGTGGACACCTTGATGGCACCCAACCCCGCGGCACCGAGGGCGTCGTTCAGGTTGCGCATGGCGGCGACGATGCTCTGCGCATCGCTGCCCGTGAGCTCGTTGCGACGGCGATGTACTTTATTATGACATCAGGGTAGTAAGGCTTCACGTTGTTTTGGACCCAGGAGGCCGCGTTGGAGGCGCTGACGGCGAGAAAGGCCACGTCGTTGGTGGTGGTGCTGAGGATGAGGCCGACGCCGCTGTTACGGAGCGCGTTGAGTGTGGGGGGGGGTCAGCGGAGTAGACGCGCATGCTCAAAATCATGTAGGAGCGGTAAAGCTGCACCACGTCTTGCGGCGAAGGGAGGTTGCTGCCGATGATGCCGTAGCAAACCCCGACCACGGACGATTGCACACCTGCAGCATGCACCATTTTTAAAACAGAGGGAACATATTAATAAATATCAAAGAATATCAATTACGGGTAGACTCTGCACCAACATAATGTTAAGAGCTAATATAATGATGCACACTGTTAAAAAGGCAACCATACAGCAGATAGTTAGGGTGGAGCACACGGTTAAAAACACTTTCCGCGGAGAGTAATATCTAGATGCACACAGGTGGACAGTACTTCGCTCTTTACATGCTTTGTTTCTTCTATAATAAATCCTTCAAATTTTAAAAGAAATATTTTTACAAACAAACAGATGCACTATTGAACAGAGAAAGCTGAATTTATACATCGGTCAATGCATGAGTTGGTTAATCGTATTATTCTTAAAACGTTCCTATATGAAACCCCTGCCTCCAAATTGGCCAGATTAAACCTCATGATAAAAATGGCAAGATACATCCATCCATACCTGCGGGGACGGAGACGATCAAGAGTACGACAAGCAACGCCGCTGCAAGCACCGGAGCAAAGCCTCGCATGCTCGACATCCTATCCTACGTACGAACGGCCCTGCCTGAAATAATCTCTTTTTTCTCAGTTAGCCTTGAACTACTCTGCCCTATCTGATATATGCATCGGCGCAACCCCTGTATTTATACTTGTGCTCAACGCGTGAAATTACAGCAAGGTACACCAGCACTAGTGTAAGGCAACGAATTCTTAGGTCAAATTTGTCATTGTGCTTTGGTACGTAGACTCTTTCTTCTTCTATATTTCGTCAGTCAAAGTAAATTCTGCGTATTTTTCATGGGGACGTACGTACACGGCTCTTCTACATTATTTGATGGAATGAAAATATCCACCTAGCCATCTGTCATTTGTTTTACATGAACGTAAGTGGTAAATAGTAGTTAATTTGGCTGTCCGGGAATTAATTAGTTTGGAAGATTTTACAAGATTTTGCGTCATAATAGTGGGCACATCTTCCAGCTGTAAACAATGGAAATATGCTACACCTCAGAAATTGCCTATTATGAAGATTTCTGAAATATATTCGTTTTGTATGTATGTGGTAAATGTACTCAACTGGCTGTCCTGGAATTAGGTTTGGAAGATTTTTCTCTTTATTAATAGCCAAATCTTTTATCTACAAAATTTAATGTGGTGGAAATATATTTGATATGCAACACCTTAGAAGTTGCCAATTTTGAGACTGCCACTTAGCATAACACTAGACATGAAAATGTAGCATTTTTTTTGTTGGTGCCCGGAAATTTTGTGAAGCCGAAAGGAAATACTTGGCGAGCTTTTCGCGCATTTATATTCTACACGTGGCAACCTTTATCACGTCAGAAATGTGCGTGTGGCCATTTGTTGGAACGCTCGGCATTCAGTCAGAAGTCGTTTTGAGATGTCATGTTACATGGTTCTCGTGCATGAGGTTTATGCATATTTGCTGCTGAGTGCTGGGACATGATGCAAACTTGCTGCCGAGCGTTCCACATTGTCAAGGCTAGATGGAATGGCCAAATGGATGCGACAACACATCGTGTTTGAGTTTTGGTGGTGCTACTTTAGTCCTGGGACCGGCGCTCCAGGCGCTACAAATTAACCCTTGTTTGACCTATGCCGGTCATACATGGTAATGGTGATGTATCGACATCGTGACCTTATTGAAGGCATTGCATGGAACTTGCACAGTTCCGCTCTCTACAGGGTGAAAACTCATGACCTAATTTTTTACTGGATCTGGCGAGGGTGACACTTGTGTGTTGTTACCTTCCGAAGGCGTTGCTTTTGTGAAGCCTTCTTGTGACCCGTGTGTTATCAGCACAATGGTTGATGCCGTTGCTGCATGTGTGCCTTAGATCTTGGTTTTTCTTTTGTTTCTTTTTTATTTTAATAATTTGGTTGTGTGCATTATCGATGTATCGAGTTACTCGTGGTATTGAGTTGTTGCAGAGCATGTGTGTGCTTGATATATTCTTGAACAAAATATGCAAAGTTTGCATCAACTGAACCCACATATTTGTGTGTCTAGTACCACCGCTGAGTCCAAGGCTTCGGATGAACTCCTTATATACAAAATTAGATGTTTTTTACTATTTTAGTGTGGAAAAGATACGGACTGAAATGATTACATGTGATTCGTAAAAATGTAGAACAATTTATAATTTGGAACGAAGTGAGTGTTGTTCTATGCCAGTACTCTAGGCCCGTCCTAACACGGAGTTTTAGCATGTCAATTGCAATGGGACTTGTTGGATAGGAACATTTTTGTTATAATGTAAATCCTGGAGTTATGAAAAGGAGCGATTGGTTCATAGAGCTAGAACAAGAACAATTCTGGACTTCTGAAATTCAGTACACCTAAAAATACAAGATGAAACAACTATGCAAATATGGAACAAGTTCGTAGAGCATACATTAAAACATTTCAGTGGTTTTGTAATAACAAATACGCAATACTGTCACCGAGTGGAACTTGGACGCAAATCAAACTAGTGGGCAGAAGAACAAGTACCGATCAAGAGAACCACCTTTTGGTGTGATGGTCGAATCAGGGGTGCATGACTTCGCAACCATATATAGTGGGTTTACGTGTAAGCAACACAGCTTTGTAATCTCAAAAAGGGAATAAGATATACCAGGCCACTTGAACCAAGTGCAGCTGAGACTAAAACAGGATAGAGGGGGGAAGAAATTTGTAGAGAATTTAGCTAGATTCGTGGTACTCGTCAGTCATAAAATTTCTAAATGCGTTGTGTAGCGGTGGAGGTACAGACGTACAATCAACTTTTTGGGCGGGCCACGCTAAAGAAGTAGGCTTAGAACTGGACTGCTAGTGGGCTGGCCTTTATAATACATCGGCTATTTGCTCTTGGTCTGGGCGGGCCATGGCTCGTTTTTGCCTTCCAACTTCCAAGTAGTCCCTCCGCCCCTGGTGTTGTGTCGTGGTGTGTACATGTATGTGCAATTGCAAAAATAAAAAGAATATACCAAGGCAGTTGCAAGAATCGTAGCATGAGGGCGAACCAAAAACGGATGCAGAATACAAACTAACAGCCGACAAACTCAAGAACAAGATTACACTTGTAAGATGACATAGAAGAAGCAAAGTATAGCCTTAAACCATGTTTGCAACACAAATATATGTATGCTAATCTTTAATTGTGTTTGCACTTTCTTTAAGATCTCCGATCATGCAGGGGGTGTACAGAAATAGATCGTCTGCCGACAATGTCCAACTGTCGTACCTGGGACGTAGATAACCTATCACTACAGGAAAAACATCTATATGCCTACAGCCAGATGCCGTCGGCAAAGGCACTAATGCCGTCGGCATATTATATGCCGACGGCCAAAAGTGTATGCCGACGGCAAGAGCCGTCGTCTTTTGCTCCCTCGGCATATAAGCAGAATGCCGTCGGCATATAAAAGTCGTCGGCATATACATCAGTGCCGACGGTTTTCTTTGGCCGTCGGCAAACCAGGCCGTCGGCAAACCAACTAACAGACGCGGCCGTCTGACGGCGTCTGGCCGTCGGCATATAGCCACCACGTGGCACCTCCTTGTCATTTCCGTCTATGTGTATGCCTACGGCTTTTGCCGTCGGCATTCTTGATGACCAGAAACAAAAAAAAAAAAAAAAAGGCAATAAAAAGCCTAGCAGTTCACAGATACAATTACAGGCATGATTCAACCATAATTACAGGCATGATTCGACCATGATAGAAGCACACATACAAGAAACAATCTTCTCGGGAGTAAGCATTTAAGTTCCATACAACTCATCAGAATGTTGGATCTCTGAATCAATGATGTGCCAAAGCACTACACTTGCACAGCCCAAAACATACTGAATCTTGGAAATTTATGGTTACATACAACTCACGCATGTATGCCAACAATCAGAGGGAAGTATGCACGACAAAGGTGAGAGGTTGAACCTAGAGAGGGAGGGGACGCACCGTCACAGAGTTGTGCCTCCATGGCCTGCTCCATGCCACCCATCATCATCAAAACTATGGTTCCTACCATCAAACTGAAGAATGAGATACCCAAAACATAAAGTTAGAAAACAACGAAAAATGGAATGCAAATACAAGCAGACTTCATGGGGATGCAAATTGAGCACAAAATTATACATATCCGTGGTGTAAATCTTTAAATCTCCTTATTTCCTTCCATTACCATAATAGAATATTTGAATTTTACTGGACAAGGTAAACTGTAGGCCATTAAACTTTGCAATGCTCCTAGAGCACTATTGCCGAAGAGCAAGTTAGATACTATAGATACTACCAAAATATATTTCTAACTTTATTTCATCGACATCATGTACCAAAGTAAGCTAGCTACCATGCTCCCAGCTATGAAATATACTAAAATATGCTACTGTAGGTATATAAAATTAAAGCATAGAAAAGGGGTTACCTGGACGGTCTTATCAATTAATTAACATTTAAACTTGTCACTATACACTCAATACAGCCACACAATATTCAGCCACGTGTAGATAAATGACCAATATGGTAATGACAGCCACATATATCAAGATAAATCAAATGACAACATATGTACACTACCAAGAATACAAGACATGAATAGGTAGGTTCCAAGTTCCATGGGTGCCTCACCACCACCATCCTCGCCATCAATTTCCATGTCCCCTACAAAAATTAAACAACATCAGCCCAGCCCCAGATTATGTTAAGAGATTTCCGATAAAACCCCAAAAAACGCCCAAGGAATTTTAGGTTACAGAGCAACTCCAGGTGCAAAAGGCAAGCATTGCAAACTTTATCTACTGGAAAAAAGAGCAAATACTCCAGCAATACGCATCCTTCAGTACAGCTGCAAGAACTTGCTACACAAAGCACAAAAATGAACTTGCTACTGTAATGCAAGTAAAGCCTAATGAAATCAGATCAAACAAGCCTAATAAACTTGCACGATATTAATGCAAGCAAGACTACTAAACTTGCACTAAACTTACTGACCAGGAGTATAATACTCAAGCAATGTTCAGGATATCGCATATCGCTAACGTATCGGTCGACACAAGAGAAGAGATAAATCGGAATATCGGACGATAAATCGAATATATCGGTCGACCATTTATCGGCAAGTTTTTTAAAAAAACTCAGGTTTTACTAACCAAAATAATGCAAAGTATCGTATATTACACACCTAAAAAAGTACTGGACAGAAATAAATTGCTGAAAGTAGCTAGGCACACACACGTGAGTACATGACCAATACAAGACAAACGGTGGCGGATAAACATATTCCAGCAATAAATAGGTCCACAAATGCTACAGAATCAAATATGCATCAGGTTTTGGCGTTTTTCATAGTTGCACTTGCATCATTGCATGTCATCTGATTTCCTCTTAAGTGCCGTGCTAGCAACCTGTGAACCTGAAGCAGCCATCTACACAAATAGAAGCCAGCAGCCATGTATCAGATTCAGACTACAAATGTAAATCAAAAATAGAAAAGAAAAAAGTTATCGCTAGATACTAGTACAATCTGTCGTCCGGCTGCACTGATGCCTTCTACAGATCATGCAATTCGGTACTCAGTTTACTACTCATGCTGCCATGCATCACAAATCAACCTAAAACAGAAAAAAAAACTGAAAGCAAATTATGCATCACTAGTGCTAGTACACACTTCTTCTACAAATCATGCATCGCTACTGCTCAATAGTGGAATATATTAACATAATCGATTCAATAGAAGGAGAAACTGAATCCATACCATGGCCGTGGCATGCGGAGCTTCGGCTGCTGCTTGGTCGAGGAGGAGGAGGGTCGGGGTGGGGGGAGCTGCTACGCCGCCGTGCCGGTGTAGATGGGGCCTCCGGAGGAGGGCTGACGAGGGGAGCCGCTCCGGCCGTCCTGCTTCTGGCCGCCGCCGTCCGGAGGAGGGTCGCCGCCGAGGCTGTGCTGGAGACGGGGACGAGTTGAGGGACGAGGAGGAGATCAGGCGGGCGGCGAGCTCGAGCTGTGCGAACTAGCTCAGGCCACAGGAGGAGATCATGGCGGCGGCGCGCTGTTGAATCGAGGGAAGGGGGTGGGGAGCGGTCTGGGGGCAGGACAGCAGGAGGAGGCGGCGGGGTCGAGCTGCGGGAGGCTGAGGAAGGGATAAGGTAAGGAGAGGGTCTGGTCGTGTGTGGTGTGGTGGAAGTGGAATTAGGGTTTGGGGATAGGTGGGCTATGGATGGGCTTTGGTGGCCGGCCCAGTTCGTCTGCCACCCATTTTTTTTCTAACGTATTTCTTTTCTTTACTTCTTAAAAACTCTTTCCAATAAATGTTTAGAAAGAAAATAAATTAGGAAATATTACTACTAAGTTTGGATATGGTGATTGTTGATCCTTCATTGTAATAAAAAAATGGTGTCAAAGAGAAATTTTGACTTCTTAAAAACTCTTTCCATTTTCTAAGTGCCAAAAATGACTTTTTTGTGAAGCAACTACAAACAATATGGTGCAAAATGTAACCCTTACAATTATGAAACAAAGTAGTCCATATGTGATGGATAATCCCCAAATATTAGGAATTTTCTCGCTTTCTACCTACTTTCGTCCATTTAAATGACTTAATGCCGATTTTTCGAAAGTAATTCAAATTTGAACTACAACTGTGTGATAGTTTGGTCTGATTTTTTACAAAAATCATTTTAATTTACACAAGTAGTGATTATATCACAGAATCATAGATAGTTTTGGAAAATTCGTCCCCTTTCAATGAATGGTCATGGCGGCCATTTTGACAATTTTTCCGAAAAAATTAAAGAAAGTGAAAAAATACTCAAAAAAAGAAATCCTTTGGCATGGAGTCCCTTTATGTGTACTAGTTTCTAGGAAAATACAAAACATGAGTTTTTACAAACTTTCCAAAAAAATCATTCACAAAAAGGTCTATCATCTATAAACATGTATAGGTTTCAAGCCGAATGGCCAAGCCCATGCCATAGTTTGTGATAAAGTGCCCATATTTGACACATAGATGTATCTTGGTATGGGAAACAATGTTGCCAAATTGAGTTGTCAAATTATTTTTAGAAATATCATTTTCCATATTCTAAGTGCCAAAAATGACTTTTTTTTATGAAGCAACTACAAAAAATATGGTGCAAATTGTAACCCTTACAATTATCACACAAAGTAGTCCATATGTGATGGATAATCCCCGAGTATTAGGAATTTTCTCGCTTTCTATCTAATTTCGCCCATTTAAATGACTTTATGCCGATTTTTCGAAAGTAATTCAAATTTGAACTACAACTGTGTGATAGTTTGGTCTGATTTTTTAAAAAAACATTTTAAGGTACACAAGTAGTGATTATATCACAGAACCGTCGATAGTTTTGAATAATTCGTCCCCTTTCAATGAATGGTCATGGCGGCCATTTTGACAATTTTTTCGAAAAATAAAAGAAAGTGAAAAAATACTCAAAAAAAGAAATCATTTGGCATGGAGTCCCTTTATGTGTATTAGTTGCTAGAAAAAATGGTAAACTTGAGTTTTTACAAACTTTTCAAAAAATTACTTCACAAAAAGGCGTAGGCATACAAACTCACAGATTATTTATTTGGAAAAAAATTGTATACCGACGGCCTAAATAAGGTGGCCGTCGGCGTATAGGTGGCGCCGTCAGCTTGGTAACGGATGCAGACTTGTATGCCGACGGCCAAACATATGCCTACGGCTTTTTTGAAAAGCCGTAGGCATACAACATAGTTGCCGACGGCCATACGTATGCCGACAGCTTTTCTAAAAAGCCGTAGGCATACAAAGTATATGCCGACGGCCAAACGTATGCCGACGGCTTTTATAAAGCCGTAGGCATACAACCATATATGCCGACGGCCCCGACAAAATGCCGTCGGCATACATTTAGCCGTAGGCAACTATCCGTTTTCCTGTAGTGTATGTACTGAACTTTCGAGCTATCCAAATGGTAAGCAACTGCTTCAAAGCGCTCAACCAAGAAGAAGGCGACCTCTTTGTAGTGGTGAAATCCAACAAACTCACAATATCCATTATTATCTCCACACTCATCGTTAGTATCCAGAATATCATCATCATCTGAGTCCCAATCATAATCCTCCCTCGCTAGCATTCTGTTATTGTCATACCTGTCAAGAACATGATCATCATCCAATATCCAAGGCCCCTTAGGAAAGCTGAGCGAAGTTATGTTTGCCAATGGCTCAAGTCCAATGTTATTCTTCGGTACCCAGTCTACATGACCACTTGATTTAGGGTCCAAATCTGAATCCGGTCATGAATTTTCGCATAGAACACATCCTTCCCCAATCTCCCAAGATAACTTTGTCCATCTTTTCTTTCCTTGGCATCTCTTGGAGTTTCTATTACTTGGTATTTGCCACTAGATAATGACAACCTGCGAAAACGTCACAAGAATGTCAAACAACATTTTGAATGATACAAGTGATATACAATGCTTTAGTAAAATAAACAAAAGAGCATAACCAGTTGTATGATACTTTGTATTCGAGCGATACTATGATCAATAAACTGCTCTTTATAAAAAAACAATAGAGCATGCATGAATGCTAGATTGGGCAATGGAATTGAACTTTGTACTCTCTCATGATTTTACCTCGTGATAAACGCACCGCGGCAATGTAGCACGTGTAATGCTCCACGATAATACACACTATAGCGCCATCTTGGTCCCCTGAGCCCACCGCTCAACATGACCCGCAAGCAACCCCGCGCATTAACCACTCTCATCGTAGCGCTGCCTTCCCTAACAAATGACCTCTCCTGCCACAGTCCCGTGCTCGACGAGAAAACTTGCAGTGTCAACACGGGCGGTGGCCATTCCTCCGAGCGTTGTGGGACCTCCGAGCTCCCCCGAACTTTCGACAAAGATCTTGAACTCAGCGTGAAGTTTTCCTCGACGAGCTGTTCCGGCGGCACCTCTGCACGTTTGCAGTCGGTCAAGTCGAACAGTCCTAGATCCTTACACTGGATCCTGAACACCTCGTAGTGCGGCGACACGGTAGGGTCGTACGCGAGATACGCGTTGCAGGATTCCCCGTCGTCACGGACGGCCGGGAGGCGCTCCCACCGTCGTGTGGCAGGGTTAATCACACATGACTCGCTCCAGCAGGAGAGCAAGAGGCCGTTGCAGTGATCTGTGATCTTTCTGGAGTCGTGAGCGTAGTCCGGCTGGAAGTGTAGGTTGCCGTAGTCGACGTCGGGATGCTGCGTGGACGGCCGGCCGAGGAAGTGCGGCCGCGGGTAGTCGTTGTAGTTGACGAAGATGCCTTCCACGGAGTGTGGGAGGTGCTCGGCCCGGAGCCGCAGCAGCCGGCGGCGGTCCACGACGTCGCGCCATGCTGTGCGCACGCAGCGGGCACGGCGAGGTCCCGTGGCGAGAGGCGGCCGAGGACGCCGGCGAGCACGTCGAGTGGCAGTGCTTCCGTGTGATCCATTGTCGCCGCCCCTGACGTTTCCGCTGGGGAGAGAAGAAGGAAAACGTGCCCCCCTGCGGCTGCCTCTATGGTGCTTATATATGGAAAATTTTACTCGGTTTCTTTTCCGAACATGTTTCTGGATTTCTTGATAGTTCGATACAATCATACAACGTACATGGCAAGTTTATGTAAAAACAATTACGTGGTAGAATTTGTACCGAACTCATGTACAGTTGTTTCTTCAAATTTCTGCAAATCAAGTAAAGAAAACTTGACAGCTACGGGTACTAACCTTGACTTGACTTGTGCCTTACGATCCGTAAGCTCACCTGTGGCACGCAAATTGGAATTACAGGTTTTCACAGCATAAACTATTCATTTTCTTTGCGGTAATGAAGGACAAGGTACAAAAGACTACTACTTGCGCCACCAAGGAGCTCAAATGATTATAGCTGCTATGCTTTTAAATCGGAAACTTTCGTTACCCGTGTCCTTTGCATGGTAGATGTATATAACCAATATTTATACAAGCCAACTGTCATATTTTTCGGTAATGTAGGACACGGTAAAATTCCTAAGTGACTCGCTCAAAAGTCCCAACGCTTTGAGTGAACAGCCCCTGATGAAGTCATTTAACTATTGTACAAATTAATGAAGAATCCAAAGAAAATGGAAGCAGTACCCTACAAGTTACACATGAAGTACCCTAGAAGTACATTATACAATTCCAGAGGGCAGAATTCCACACCTTGTGACATCACAGTATCTATCTGTCTGATGGTAGCAATCAGCTCTAAGTGATCATCCACCCCTTCTCCCCGCTTCATCACCAGATAAATAGTAAATCAGCCGCTTAAATCATACCCCGACTGTACACACAATATTCCTCGGAGTCTCAATATTTACATTCCATTGATTCGGCGAGGAGAAATATTTTGGAGATCCAGTTTCCAGTGTCCTTCCTGCGTCACCTCTCAAAGAGTTGGCTTCTCATGGTACTGCAAATGTCGTCCGCCACGGCATCATTCTCAAGCAGGAACTTCTCGGCTTCTCCTTGTCTGGCAGGAACTCACTGTTGATCCAATACCCAGACCCTTCCTTCATAATAACTCCATGGGAAGAAGCCATCTCCAGAATCTCTGATTCATAGCATATCCCCCTACCAAACATGATGTCGATGCCAGCTTCCTTTAGAATTGCTGGAGCTAATTTGTTCTTGATGATCTCGACTGATATACCGATGCCAGTAGCCTGAAAAAGGCAGGATTTGTCACTATTGGAGCAAGGTTGATATGTACCTGCTGGTATACTATGCTCAAGTTATGATATTTCACACGTTCAGTAGAACAGTGTGCATTTCTCTCTAGTGCTATCGGCCAAGGGTAAGACGAGAACAGCAACTAAGAATCATGAAATCTATGTGTAATACCTGGTCCTCACTGTAGCGCAGTTTCCTTCTTGAAGTCCTCATTCTGACTGCTGAATAGAATCCTAATGCGTTGCCTCCACAGGTCACCTCCTTGTAGAGCCCAGAAGATGGACCTGAGCTCCGCCTTGTTCTAACCTATAAATATAACCAATTAATGAGCAAAACAACTATGGCAGCAGCAGCATAGCCCCAGTGCTAAAAGAAATGTATAGATCCTAGAGATTTTGAGTATAGTAAGCAGACAAATAAGGATTAAAATTTCCATTAAAGCTGCAACAGGCCTAGTATGAAATGACAGATCGACATCAGCAGAGAGGAATAAAAACACCAGGAGTTCACTCTGATATGGAGACATGCCGACATAGTGTCAGGCTTTCAGTGCTGCAATCATATATCTTCCCAACTGACGCAGGCCAGAATTTTTCAGATTTTGGTTTACAAGAACATAAAGTAGCATATTTACCTTTGGGAATACAAAGAGAAATAATCATTTATAGTTGTAAGAGATCGATTATAATAGGGTTCTTAGTTTCTTACTGGAACCTACGAAGCACCGATACGGCAAAACCCAACGTGTCCCCGTACCGTACGTATCCGATACGCGTATCTGGCCGATACGCGTCGATACGCGTGTCCCTGCCGTTTCCCAGTTTTCCGAATTAAAAGAAAAGAAAAAAATACCGATACGTAGCGGAGACGGCGGCGACACAGCGAGGACACGGGAAGAGCCCATCCTGAGCTGATGCACACCACTAACCCTAACCCCCAGCGAGCTCTCTCTATTCTCTCTGTTGGCAGGAAAGTGGATCGAGCGCCCGTCCGCCGCCGCCTGGAGTCGCACGCGCCGCCGGCCAGAATCTCGCCGCCGGCGCCCGGAATCGTGCCGCCGCCGCCCGGATTCACATCACCTCCGCCTAGTTTCGCCCCTCTCCGCCGCCTGGACTCGCCTCCGCCGCCGTCCGTCGCCAGCAGCAAGGTAACTGCTTCCGCCCTGCTTGCTCCCATCTTCCTCACGGCGCTGCTGCTCCGTGCTTGGCTGCTTGGTGCTTGCTTGCTGATCTAGAGGTGTCTGCTTGGGGAGAGAGGAGCCATGGGGAGGAGGTGAGCCATGGCCGGGAGGAGGGAGTAGTGCTGCAGCATGCTGCGTGCTGCCTGTAGGAGAGATGGGGAGAGGAAAGGAGAAGATAAGGGAGAGAAGGAAGAAGAAGATAAGGCAAGGGATGCGTCGTGCGTGGTGTGCTGTGTGGTGTGGTGTGTGTGCTGTGCGTGCGTGTACGAGTGGTGTGGTGTAGTGTGTGCTGCGTGCGTGTGTGAGTGGGTTAGGTGAGGGTGAGGGAATTTATTAAATGGCATTTTATTATTTTTATATATATACTCGCCGTATCGCCGTATTGCTGTTTTCTGAAATTGCCGTATCCCGTATCGCCGTACCCGTATCGCCGTGTCCGTCTTGCCGTATCGGTGCTTCGTAGACTGGAACAATCGGAAACAGTACAGACTGAAACAATTACTCAGTCAACAGCATCTGACAAATTGTGTGGGAACCAGGACCAGGTGTCTCTAGGAACCAAGGTGATGTTTGAGGTTATAAGTTAACTCCAGGAAGCACAATTAATTTCATACCTGATTCACAAAAATAATAAGTGTTTCAGAGCGACTTAATGTGTATTGAATTTTTCGAAGTGCCCGAGTCATTAAACGGGATTGTACGTCTGCAAACTTCATGTGTATTTCGCCTTCAAGTTCACATTTGGGAAGAAGAGCTGCCACCTGTTATTAATCCATTAAAAGCAAGGTAATGTAACATAGCTTATATCTGGAGTATTTAGGCAAACTAAGCAAAAGTTGACGGAATATTTCATATTTGAAAATAAAGAAACATATCATGTCTGTACAGTGTTAGAGGCATAATGCTTAAGGTGCAGATTAACAATCTTCCAATTATAGTGCCTATCTTAGTCATGGAATGGACAGTCCCGTCACACAAACTTTTGATGCCTGCTCTTCTTTTGTATTACTAGGGAATGCATGATCTTCATGATTCAGTTCATATCATTGATGCTATCATGGAATTAACACAGCCCAGCTGTCAGACAAACTACTGATGCAGGCTCTTCTTTTATTATTTTATATTACTAGGAAATGCACAATACTCATGATTCAGTTCATACCATTGATGCTATTTTAATAATCTTCTACCTGTAGGCTATAATAAAGCAGATATAATAAGCTAAAGAAAACAGAAAGATATATGAAAATGGCATAGGAAGTAACATACACTATCCACGACAACAACATCAATGGATCCACCAACAAGAGTGTTCACTATGCTTAAAGAATTTTCAGCAGAATCAGGTTGAGCTATTAAGAGTTTATCAATGTCCACACCAATTGCTTCAGCAACAGAAGTGTTGAAAGCATTTTCTGCATCAATATAAGCGCAATTACCTGCAAATATTCCCAATCACAAATGTTGATCAGATTTCACAATAAGATCAACTACCAAGAACAATGAACCAAACAAAGAGTAAAGATAAATCACAGAAAAGCTCTACAAAAGTACTTTGTAAGGAGGATATTTTAACTTGTTGGACGAAACTTGCTCTCGAGAGTTGATATACAGAAATATTAGTAGCTAATAATGTATAAAAAGACTCGAATATGAACAGTGTTTCCATTAAAATATATTAGCAATGCTTAGATATGTTTCCAAGCATACAATTTCCAGACCTTCACTATTAATGCATGTTAGGGAGAACACTAAAGACCGGAAGTGGGGAAGCAATTCTTAATACTCAAATCCAACTTCTCCTAGAGTTCACGCTGAGAGGTAACTAATAATGCTAAGTAAACCCGCTCAAAGTTGTACAACAACATTTATAATGACTTCGAAGCAGCGATAAGAATTTAAGATGGCGAAATGACTTCAGGAGTGCACAAGACTGCAATCATACACAGACTTCATGTTATCAAGGATCGTTGTAGCCAAGAAAATATGCCAAGGATAAAAGAGGAGGATAGACAATTTGATAATTAAATAAAAAAGGTGCAGGCACCAATAAAGAACTATGAACCTCCTTTCTTTTGGGCTTCCTTGACAACATGAAGTGCAAGTGTTGTCTTCCCAGATGACTCTTTACCAAATATTTCAACCATTCTACCCTGCCAAACGACTTCAGTCAGTAATTTGTTAAACATGGCAACTAAAACCAAATTTGAAATACAAAGATAAATACAAATTCAAGGAGGCATCATGAAGCTGTGTTTGTATATATTTCTCTAAAGGTCCTGAAGACGAAGTGTGCTTCTTGGGTGTACAGTCAAAAGGAAGATAACAATCATAACCAACACGAACACATGATGTTTAGCAACAGTGAAGGAAGATAACAATTTTAGCAACCAGTTAAACTCATCATAAAATTAAACCAATGCATAGGGTAGATGGGTATCAGAATTCAAAAGATGCAAAGAGCCGCAAAAGACACCCAGTAACATTTGGAATTATTACTGCTTAAGAAAAAGGGAACTGATGTATAGTATACAACAACATGACACAGATAGGTTATCTAAAATTTTTTTGGGTAATATCAGCGGGAAATGCACAGGTCAAAGTGAGATATTATAGAATACAGCAACGGGACACAGAAAGGTTATTTGAATTTATCCAGATAATATCAGAGGGAAATGTGCAGGACCAAGTGAGGTATCATAGGTAATTAAGTACTATCGAAGCATGCTTAGATCATGTCAATATTTAGGTCTGAACAATATGAAAAAGTATTACAACCTTTGGTAATCCTCCGATGCCAAGAGCGAGATCAAGCTTAAGAGAACCAGTTGAAATGACAGATGCACGCCTCGTCCGGGAGAACTTCTCCAACCATAAATGAGAATCTCTATCGAAATCACTTGCAAGCTGAGAGACACATTCAGTGTCGACTCTTTCTCGAGAGATTTTGCATCATCCAGTGGGGGATCGCTTTCATAATCTAACTGCATACCAACTGAAATTTTGTACAGATTCCTGAGCGAATGCATGTGTAACTCATAAGGAAGGCATACCTAGGCGGTTGATATAGTTAAGGAACAGAAATGAATACTTTAGTGTAGTAACTTTGGAGAAATGGAGAGCATAGGGATAAGGTTCTACCAGAATACTAAGTACACTTTAACCATATGCTTTGTGCAGACGCAATAAAGTGAAACTTGGCGAAAACAATACCAAATAAGTATTCAATGTAGACAAGGATTTGTTTTTCTCCTTTTTCGTGTGCAAAACTGGTTCTTGACACTATAAAACTATGAAGGTCACTATTCACCTTCACCCATTAGAGGGAGAAAGGAAACCTGGTTTTTTTTATATAACCTAAATGCCAAGCAGTAATCGAAATAGAGCAAACATCAGCCGTACCTGTGGTTGACATGAAACGGCCTCGTGACCAGAACCGATAATAAGCATCGATTTTCCCATCCTAGCAAAACACAGCGAAGAAAAGGTGGTCAAAATTACTTACGAGTTAGTTGGGGTTTAGCACAGCTTGATGAGCAAAAAAAGCATTCGAGAGCTTAATGTTCCAAATCGAAGCAAAGCATGAGGAGTTGAGGACCATAAACAACAGTAGGGAATCCACACATGGGAAAGAACGCTGTAGAGAGGGAGGGAGGGCAGGCACCTGAAGGGTAGGCGGCGGAGCTGAGAGGGCACGGACGGTGTAGAGTAACGGCGAGCCGCGCCGGAGACGAGGGCGGCGGCGGCTTGTCGGAGGAGAGCGGGCTGCGCGGAGAGGACGCCCATGGCGGCGCGGCAGGAGCGAGCGAGGAACGGAGTGAAGGAGGAATGAAACTCGCGAAACCCAGTTGCGCTGGCCCAAACTAGAGGAAAAAGGTTGGGCCGGGCTTGGGCGGCCAGTCGAGTGATTACAAAAACTCAACTCGTGTGTGTAAAAACAAAAAGAGAAAACCTGGTCAACTTGCCTAAGTGGTTGAAAATGTAGAAGATGAAACTTTCAATTTTTCTCAGGAAATTTTGTTGTTCGTATTCATTTCGAGTTGTTTTGATTTATAAAGTTGAATCATGTTGGATTGTTTGCTACAAATAAAATCTGGGTATGCATGATCTAGGCCATTGAATCTAGATTCTAAGGCCACAAAGTCCAAGTAATTTTTTGAATTTAAGTCCAAGTAATTTGTACACATAACAAATTGTTTAGTTGGAGGGATTGAACATGGGTAATGAAAGAGATGTGAGACGTAACTCCCACAATTTGAATGACAAGCTAGGGGATGTGAATTAGAAGGGGGTCGTTTTACACAAAATATTTCACGGTTCACCATAACTTATATACTCGTTCCTTCATGACACTCTCTTGGATTCCCCTAACTAGGGACGTTCAAAGACGGACTGAAGCTCAACCCCTTGAAAGCGACAACGATTAGCAAGGTACTCCCTCCGTTTCTAAACATAAGATATTTTATCTTCTTTTTTATGATTCACATGTAGCTAGATTTGTTTTAATGTGTATGTTCATTCATTTCAGTATGTATTTAGTCGATATTAAAATATTGAAAACATCTTATAATCAGGAACGGAGGGAATAGTTCTTTTGCCCTCGTTGATCACACCGGAGCAGCTCGTGGGAGGTTTTGACGTACCAGTTCCCATGGGTTGAGCTTAAGTCGTCTTTGAACACCCCTGCCTCTAACCAACTAACGGTAGATGCTTCTTTCTCAGGCTCCCATGAGGTATGAAATGGAAGGCTGGTACTAAAATGACACATCCCTTATCTAATTAATCTCTCATGTACTCTCTCTCTTCTCTTTCCTCTTACCCAGAGTTACCAAACACGCCTTATTTGTTTCATAGACGGCCCAAAATATTTATACTCTTATACTCCAGGATAAAAGAATGACTTGAAAATTTGTCACCATTCGTATATGATTTCTCTAAAGAATCTTACAAGTCATCATCTTTGAGTGTTAAATTAAGATTAATGATCTATATACAATTCCAAGTTCCAACCGAAAGAGGACACGCGAATCGACCAATTCCTACAAGTCGACATTGGTGATGGGCCCTTCGAACCAGAAGCGTGAATTAAACACCCAGACGCCAAGGCTGAGTAGCAGCACACCGCCGACCGCCACCGGCGTGTAGTTGAAGGTGTCCTGAGCGATCGGGTATGCAACAGGGTAAGCGATGTACTGCCCAAGTGTCGCGATCGACACCATCGCCTGAAACGCCACCACACTCCCTAGAGACTGCACATAAAAAAATCAGTTGTAGTAAGTGAGGATTAGAGTCCATGACATCTGATGATCGTGTGTTTCGAGATCGATGATGGAAACATTGCGCACCGTGAGTGCCATTATGAAGGCGACAACCGCAGAGAGCCAGACGACATTGAGAGGTACCTCGTTCTTGCTCAACCGCTGCCAAATGTGCGAGAACGGCATCGCCCTGTCCCTCGAGAAGGCGTACCCCATCCTTTACGTGGTACAAAATTGTAAAGCTAAACGCTAGATCACACTGTACTAATCTAAAAAGGGGTGCCAACATTTTGTAACCAAACCTTGAGTTGCTGGCTATGCACATGGCGCCGGCGAAGAAGATGCCGACCGCAACGATCCCCACGCAGACGAGCCCTCCGACGCCGCTGCCGTACCTCCTATCGAACGCGGTGTACAGAGCCTGAGCAACGGCGTAGCCGCCAGCGTCGTTGGCCGGGTCCAGCAGGTACGGTATGTCCGTCACGATCGACGTCAGGGCCACCAGGAAGATCCACCCAACCGTGGTGGAGAGAGCCACGGAAGTGATGATCCCCATCGGCCCGCTCCAATCCGCGTTCTTCGTTTCTTCGATCTGCGTTTATATGCAGCAAGGGTCATTGTATCTCCGCTATATATTCCAAAAATTCAATCGCAACGAGAAGCTACATACCATGTGAGCAGACGTATCGTAGCCGAGCAGAGAGTACTGGCTCGTGAGGAGGCCGAGGGCCAGAATGTAAGCCTTGCCATGGATTCCCATGCCGTTGTCGTCATTGAAGTGCGTGAAGATGAACTTGCTGCTCGCCCTCTCCTTGGCCACCGCCGGAATCAAGATTACCAGCGTCAGGGCCGTCGAGGAGGGCGTGCGAGGTGAGCGACCGCACAGGGCCCCCAAAATTTAGGGCCCCCAAATCCTATATACCTACTATGCATCGCCATGGATCTAAAGATTGAGCTGTTTCTGGTTGAACTGTTCGTGTGTCTGAGAAGGATGAGAGTGGAGGAAGAAGATGGACGGCCCACTGGCGAAGGGGTACGTGAGTTCTCGGGAGTCAACGATGGCCCAGGAACAATGCAGTTACAGTTTGAGTCCGAGGCCTTAGCATCCTCATGGGCCGTATGTTTTTTTCGAGAATCATTGGCCGTGCTTGATGAGCTATTCTTTTACTACGTCTTCTAACCATGATTTTTCACTGAATATTCGCTCGATAGATATCACCTAGGCTGATGTATGCTGATTTCCGCTTATCAATTGGACTAGCTTTTGCCTAAAAATGGATTAGCTTTTGCCTCCTGGAGGTAAATGGCGTGTGGTGGCGATTGATGGATATGCTTGTGCTAGAATGGTAGAAACGTGGAGTTTTTTTTTCCCTACCACGTAATATACATGTTAGGCTGAAAATACAGTAGATACGACAAAGGGCAGCCCCGGTGCAGTAGCTCCCGCTTGCGCAGGGTCCGGGGAAGGGTCCGACCACTTTGGGTCTTTAGTACGCAGCATTTCTCTGCATTTCTGCAAGAGGCTGTTTTCAGGACTTGAACCCGTGACCTCATGGTCACAAGGCAGCAGCTTTTACCGCTGCGCCAAGCCTCCCCTTCCACAGTAGATACGACAAAGAATTACTTAAAATATACATAAAGGAAATCCAAAATTGCATTGTATATAAAATCTCCGATCGTCCATAACTCTTTGTCTCCGACTAAAAAAATTATAGGGCCTCATTATGTATTTTGCACCGGGGCCTCAAAATGCTGGAGACGGCCCTGACCAGCGTAAAGGCACCTACCACCAACAATTGTTCACATTTCAGAAATGATGGGTCAAAGAATGATGAACTCATCGATGCAAGTGTTAGGATATACTGTATGTGTACCGTAGCGTGTGTGTATTCCTCTGTATTCAGTCAACACGCACGCACTCACCCACGTCTAGCAGTTAGGCAAGCTTAGTTAGAGGGGATCGTGGCCTCACACGATGACCATCAGTCGTTGTTCAAGCTGTATATAAACACTGCCCGGCTGAATAAACAAAGTGTGTTGAGTTCTCTCCCTGTCTCAATTCTCTACATGGTATCAGACGTTCCAAGTTCATTCCACGCTTCCGCCCCGATGGATGATCCCCTTCTTCAACCCCATGGCCGAGCCCGGCTCCTCGCCGGAAGGTTCTCCGGCACGGGATTCTACTCCACCTGTGGCGCCAGCTCCTGCGCGTCCTCTCGCGCCCGCGGCTCTGCCCGCCACCGTTCTGCAAACGGTGCACATCCGCAGCCACGTCCCCGTCACCCTCGACCTCGCCGCGGCCAACTACACCCAGTGGCGGCGCTTCTTCGACACCGTCATCGGCAAGTTTGGGCTGCGCGACCACATCGACGCCAACGCCGTTCCTCGCCACGATGACCCGGAGTGGGTCATGATCGACCACTGCGTGGTGCACTGGCTGTACACGACGGTCTCCCCCGAGCACCTCGACGTGATCATGCAGCCGGAGGACATGGCCCTGACCGTGTGGACGGCGCTACAGGAACTCTTCCGCGACAACCAGCTCGCGCGCGCCGTCTACATCGACGCGGAGTACCACGCGCTCGTCCAAGGCGACATGACCGTGATGCAGTACTGCGCCAAGCTCAAGAGCTTCACCGACCAATTGCGCAACCTCGGCCAGCCCGTCTCCGACGTTCAGCAGGTCTTCAGCCTCCTGCGCGGGCTCGGGCGTCAGTACCACCACGCCCTCCCGCACATCACGTCGCGCGTCCCGCTTCCCTCCTTCCTGCAGGTCCGCTCCTTCCTTATGCTGGAGGAGCACCGTGCCGAGCAGTCTGCGCGCCAGAACGCTGCGCACGCTCTCCTGGCAGCGCGGGCGCCCGCTCCGCCACCTGCGTACGGCGGCGACGGCGGCTCCAGCTCCAGCTCCAGCGGCTCCGGCTCCAACGGTGGGCGCAACCGCGGCCGCGGCAAGAACAAGGGGAAAGGCAAAGCCCCTGCTTCTCCACCGCCCTCGCCCTCGCCGGCCGCCCCTCCGTCGTTCGGCGCGCGTCCTCCGGCCCCTGCGCCGGGCTCCAACTCCTGGACCGGCCTCGTTCAGGCCTGGCCCGTGCACTGCGCTCCCCCGGTGCCGCCGGTCTGCTCGGCAACTACCCCGGCGCCCCTCGCCACACGCCATGATGACCGCGCTCACGCCGCCCACGCCGTCCCGTACGGCTTCGGCGCGGCCCCTTATGGCCCCGACGGTGTACCCCACGGCTACGGCACGCCGGCGCCGGACCCAGCACTGTGTCAGGCCCCTCCTACGGCTCGCCCGGCGCCAGCTCGAGCTCTGCTCCGACCCCGCCGCAGCCCTGGGACATGAGCGCTCTCCATGCCGCTCTCAATGGTGCTCCAGCGCAGCCTGCTCCGTCAGCGGTACATCGGACTGGTACCTCGACACCGGGGCCTCCTCCCACATGTCATCTGGCGCTGGTAATCTTCACTCTCTCCGTCCCTCTCACACATCCTCACAGATCGTGGTCGGTAACGGTGCTCACCTTCCTATCACGCACACCGCTACCGGCTCGATCATCACCTCCACCTCTCCCCTTTGCCTTCGCAATGTGCTTCTCTCGCCCACTCTAATCAAGAACTTACTTTCTGTTCGTCAACTCTGTCGAGATAACCCAGTTTCAGTTGAATTTGACGCTTTTGGTTTCTCTGTCAAGGACCTTCGAACTCGGACAGTGATTCTCCGATGTGATTCCGATGGTGACCTGTACCCAGTGGCCTCCACCTCCACCGCACCGCGTCCACCGTTCGCCGGCGTCGCCTCCGTCAACCTCTGGCACCAACGGCTTGGCCACCCCGGCCACGCTGCCCTTCGTAGCACATTGTCTAGTTTTCAATTTGAATGTAGCAAATCTGCTCCGCACACCTGCCATGCCTGTCAGCTCGGCAAGAACGTGCGTTTACCTTTTCAATCATCCCAAACAATTAGCTATTTTCCCTTTCAATTGCTGCACCTCGATGTATGGACATCGCCTGTTGTAAGTATCTCAGGATTTCAATATTATTTGGTTATACTCGATGATTTCAGTCACTATGTTTGGTCCTTTCCCCTGCGCAACAAATCTGACGCTTACTCTGTCATTGTCAATTTCTTTGCCTACGCCCAAACACAGTTTCAGAAACCCATTCTCTCGATTCAGACAGACAACGGGCGCGAGTTCGACAACGCTGCCCTGCGCTCTTTCCTCACCGATCGCGGTGCCGTCCTGCGGCTCTCGTGTCCCTACACCAGCCAACAGAACGGAAAGCTGAGCGGACGCTGCGTACTCTCAATGAAGGTGTCCGCACGCTGCTCTTTCATGCCTCCATGCCAGCGCGGTTTTGGGCTGAAGCCCTGTCGACATCGACCTATCTTCTGAACCGGCGGCCATGTCGTTCGAGCTCGCCCAGCACGCCGCACGAACTCCTCCTCGGCGTCGCCCCAGACTACACCCTTCTTCGCGTCTTCGGATGCTTGTGTTATCCCAACACCACCGCCACCTCACGGCACAAACTCGACCACCGCTCTGTCGCCTGCGTGTTCCTCGGGTACTCTCCTGATCACCGTGGCTACCGGTGTTTTGACCCTGTTTCTCGCCGTGTTCTAACCTCGCGCCATGTTCGGTTCGATGAAGACAAGTTCCCCTTCTCCTACCCTCATCTGCGCGACGCCTCCGAGCCTCCTACCTCCGCGCCGCCACCTGAAACCATTCACTGCATTACTCCAGTGCTGCAGGTTTCTTCAGAACAGGCAACACGGCAAGCTGGCTCTCCTGCTGCCTCACGGGCCGCATCGGCGTCACACATGGGCGGCACATCTTCATCTGCTGGGCCACGCTTCGTCACCAGCGCGCGCGCGGGCTCGGGGGATTCAAATTCTCCCGCCTCCGCCCACGGCACTGCTTCGTCGACGACCATCCCCTCGGCATCGACCTGCTCCTCGCCGCCAATCCTGCCGTCTCCTCCCCGACGCATGGTCACGCGAGCTCAGTCCGGCATCGTCAAGCCGAACCCGCGCTACGCCAACACTGCGTCGACGTCTTCCTCGCCGGCCATCTCCCCCATTCCGCGCTCCGTCCAGGCTGCCGTCCGTGATCCAAACTGGCTCGGCGCCATGCGGGAAGAATTTGCCGCCCTCGTCGGCAATCGCACCTGGGAGCTTGTCCCTCGCCCTCCCCGGACTCACCTCATCACCGGCAAGTGGGTGTTCCGGCACAAGATGCGCGCGGATGGCTCCCTCGAGCGCTACAAGGCGAGATGGGTGGTACGTGGCTTCACGCAGCGCGCCGGCATCGACTACGGCGAGACCTTCTCCCCCGTCGTCAAGCCAGCGACCATCCGCACCGTGCTCGCCCTCGCCGCGGCGTGCAACTGGCCCGTGCACCAGCTCGACGTGAAGAACGCCTTCCTCCACGGCACATTGGACGAGGAAGTCTACTGTCTCCAGCCCGCCGGCTTCGTCGACGAGACCAAACCGCAGCATGTGTGTCGCCTGTCCAAGTCCCTCTACGGGCTCAAACAGGCGCCTCGCGCGTGGTTCCTTCGCTTCGCCGGCTTCGTCAAGACGATTGGCTTCTCGCCCACTCGCTCGGACTCGTCGTTGTTCGTCTTCAAGCACGGCGCCGACACAGCTTATCTCCTGTTGTACGTCGACGACATTGTTCTGACAGCCTCGTCTGCAGCCCTGCTCCAGCGCATCATCACTCGGCTCACCGGCGAGTTCGCCATGAAGGACCTTGGCGCGCTGCACTTCTTCCTCGGCATCCGCGTCACGCGCACCCCGGCCGGCTTCTTCCTCTCGCAGCAACAGTACGCTGAGGACGTGCTGGAGCGTGCTGCCATGGACAACTGCCGAGCTGCTCCGACGCCCGTGGACACCAAGGCCAAGCTGCCCGCCGCTGCCGGCCCGCGCGTCGCCGATCCTTCAGCCTACCGCAGCATCGCCGGCGCCTTGCAGTACCTGACGATCACGCGCCCCGAGCTCGCCTACACGGTTCAGCAGATCTGCCTGCACATGCATGACCCCCGTGAGTGCCATCACGGGTTGATCAAGCGTGCTCTGCGCTACGTTCGCGGCACCGTCGACATGGGACTGCACATCCGCGCCTCCTCCGAGCTGGCCTTGCACGTGTACACGGATGCGGACTGGGCCGGGTGCCCCGACACACGGCGCTCTACCTCTGGCTACTGCGTCTACCTCGGCGACGCTCTGATCTCCTGGTCGTCCAAACGACAGGCGACCGTCTCGCGTTCCAGCGCAGAGGCAGAATATCGCGGCGTCGCGAACGCCGCAGCCGAGTGCGTCTGGCTTCGCCAGCTTCTTGGCGAGCTGCACTGCCCCATCTCCAAGGCCACGCTCGTCTACTGCGACAACATCTCGGCGGTTTACATGTCTGCCAACCCGGTGCATCACCGTCGTACCAAACATGTCGAGCTCGACATCCACTTCATCCGCGAGAGGGTGCAGCTCGGCGAGTTTCGTGTACTACACGTCCCGACGCGCCATCAGTTTGCAGACATCATGACAAAAGGCTTGCCCACGGACATTTTTCAGGAGTTCAGGTCCAGTCTTTGCGTCTCGACAGCCGACGTCACGACTGCGGGGGGTGTTAGGATATACTGTATGTGTACCGTAGCGTGTGTGTATTCCTCTGTATTCAGTCAACACACACGCACGCACGTCTAGCAGTTAGGCAAGCTTAGTTAGAGGGGATCGTGGCCTCACACGATGACCATCAGTCGTGGTTCAAGCTGTATATAAACACTGCCTGGCTGAATAAACAAAGTGTGTTGAGTTCTCTCCCTGTCTCAATTCTCTACAGCAAGTAATGAGCAATTGCGCATTCATATGTTGAACTGAAATCTGAAGAATCAAGGTAAGCACACCTGCTGTGTTCCAGAAAGCGCCGAGCTTGCCGAACCAGGAGAGCCACCGGATGGGGAGGCTGTTGATGAGGCCGTGCAGGACGAGGAGGAAACCGTGGGTGGCCAGGACGACGTACTTGGAGGCCATGTAGCGGCCGCCGTTGGCCCCGCCAGTGCCGAGCAGGACGATCACCTGGACGAGCTGCGCCAGGGAGAAGTCCGCGCTCGTGGTAGCAGCCCACTAGTAGGACAGTTAACACATCAGAGTACAGACACTGTCAGCAACGTGTCGAACGGCTATCTAGCTCTACTTGAGCAATCTGTAATTTCCAGCAGCATACCTGTCCCACGATATTGAACCTGCAAAACAGAGCATCACACATTCACACAACTTAAGCTCCAGTCTCCAGATAAGGTTGGATTGTGAAAGTAAAACAGAGAGATTGCATGCTGTACTACTATTGACTGTTGTTAAAGCTAACAAGGCGAAGAAAGTAGGATGGGTCGTTTTCAGAAAGCTACAGAGATATTTGAGCAAACTGCCAACCCATGTCATATCAGACAACTCTCCGGGACCAAGGTTCAGAAGCTACCAATTAAGCATGGCAGTAAGCATGAACACAGAGAGCCAAGATAGTTAGACAGCCAAGAGAGTGAAATCAAGATCAGAATTCGGAACGCACCAGCCGGTGACCCAGGAGGCGAGAGGCGCCCATTTCTTGCCGGCGAGCTTGGCGCTCCAGTAGTAGAGCCCGCCGGAGGTGGGGTACGCCGAGCAGATCTCGGCCATGGACAGCGCGACGCAGCCGTTGAACGCCGCCACCACCAGCCAGCCGAGCGTCATGGACGCCGGCCCGCCGTACCGGAGCCCCCGTTGTAGGTCGTCGTCACGCCGGCCATCACGGAGATGATGGAGAAGGAGAAGGCGAAGTTGGACATGAGACTGCAAACGAAAACAGAGCAGATTAACACGGATGAAGGTGAAGGAGAAGCTGAAGCAGAGCACGTACGAGAGGCCGCGCTTGAGCTCCTGCTTGTAGCCGAGCTGGTGCAGCCGGGCTCGGTCCGCGTCGGCGGTGTCGCCGGCGGCCACGCCCGCTTCGCCGGAGCGTGAAACGGCCATCGATCTCTCTAGCTACCTGCCTGCTACTCTGTTAGTGTACTGTACTCTGCTATTCACCAGTGAGCTCAGCTTCGCATAAGTAGTCGAGTTACTCGAGAAGTCTTTGCTGCACAGTGAGTCAACGAGAGAGTGACCGGACACTATTTACGGTTTGGCCTGTTTGGGCAAGATCCCCGGCGGCATTGTTGACCATGGCGAAACAGCCGAGTATTGCTCACATAACGCAGCAGCCTCCAAAGTATCACCATCTGCCATTGTCTTCTTGCTCAAAAGATGAACCGGTCTCTCACTGGGAATTATTGCTGGCTGGCGGCTGCGATATTAGCATGATGGGAAGGATAAGATAAAAAAGATCGCCCAAAGTTGTTTTTTCACCCATTTTTTCAACGATGACGACGAACGGGTCCTCCTATGGTCCTGGATCTTGAACCAGCACCCAAGTTCTTTATACTACTAGTTGAATTCGGCGCGGCGAGAATTTTTGCTATCATCTTGATTTGTTGATCAATTTCTATTTCATAGCATGCTAATTATCTAAATGGTCTCAGGTTTCAGAGGACTCTTTCATTTTTCTATGCAAAGGCGTATTTGTTTGGATAACACATAATTTAGAAGTATCAGCTTAGAATGATGGGTGTGTGAGTAGAATCAGAACACCTCATTGACACCACACCATAAACTGATTGAAACATGGATTTAATAATTGCATTGAAAGAATAGAATAAAAAAGGGAATCATAATAAATGTACGATATGCTTACAGGAAGTTACTATCTTAAAATATGCAATATGATTAGCTGGAAGAGAAAATTTAAAGGTTGTGTGGCCTGCCCACGACAGTAGTTGTAAATCTGAGCTCTTCGGATTTCGAAAAAATATAACTGTATCCATATTTTCTCTTTCTTATTCACAGCCTTGGCAATGCACTGCGAGATAGGGACGCCACGCCGGTACCTCCATGCACCCTCAAACCGGAATCGGCATGATCGGCCACTGAACTTGAATAAGACACTGAATGACAATTTGCATGCTTTTCGTAGACATGCATATGGACCTCTTTTCCGTAACAGAACAAAAATATTTCCCTCACAAACTGAACTATTAACTCAAATTCATTTTGTTTGTCTTCTAAATTTTCATATTTGATCAGAACTTGACCATTAATTATTTCGGCTCTCATCGTGAAGGTCAAATTCACATTTTTAACATTTTTACCAACCTGCACCAAATGGGAGAAATATCATGAGGTGTCAAAAGAAAAATAAGGCAGACCACAAAGGTACTCATTTGTGTGTATGAAAAACCGCATCTAGGAAGTATATGATTGCTATAATAAACAATCAGGTGCTCCATTATTTTGATTCCTGAGTATTCATACAGAGCTTATGGAGAACATAAAAGCAATCAAGAATAAAGGATGTTTAATACAAAATCAGTTAACCTAAATGGTTCTAATTCAGAAGATTTCCGTTCATTTTTCATGACTAAAAGCACAGGCAAGAAAACGTGACTTGGGAGCATTAGCATAGCAGTCTGTATGCAGGTAGAAGCAACACACATGAAAGCCACTTAACGAAGAATAACACATGGCCACTGTAATAACATGATAATCTTACCAATTAAATGGACAATAAACCTGATTTTTTTCTAAAAAAAACCTCAATTACAATTGACACTTCAGCAAGTTAAATATTTCAGTCACTAAATAAAACTGACTGGACATCTGGGGCTTCATATTCATCAAAGTAGGATGCAAAACTTAAGCATAGTCAGAGATATTCAGAGAACACACAAGAAGAACAACCCGTAGCTTCACCGGAGAAGGCCGTAGCCACCGGAGAGCGTCAAGCCCCGAATAACAAAATGGCGATGGGTGCGAAAACCACGTCTTTTTTTTAGCTGAACTGATCATATCCTATCATACCAAAAATGGCAGCTCGTTCACATTCACAAACAATCAAGTCTATGGACAATCATCAAAAAGGGAACAGATACCAAGGTACTAAAATGGCATAGTTCACGGCCACAAACAATACACAGAAGCATATTATACCAACATGGTCGAATAATAAAACAGAAATGGGCGGGAAAATCCAGACTTTTATTTGAACTAAACTGAACATATCATATCACATCGACTCAAACTATCCACATCCCCTATGGCAAGCGCCACCCAAATATGGAAGCTGGTTCACACTCCGAAATAATCAAGTCATATAATCAAAGTAGGCCAAACAGAAAGGTAAGATTGCAACGACTTGACTGCCAGTTCGACAGTGGCATTAATCACAAGTCACTTTAATAAGAGAACCTTCTAGCTCCCAAGGGACTGAATCTAGAGCTAACCTAAATTTCCCTCGTCTACTTATTTCCTTATCACCTGGCAATTCAAGAGGCGCGGTTCTAGGGAACCAGGGGAGTAAAGTAAATGAAGTTCGGCTGTAGTAACGTCAACTGGCGCTTGGTGAGAGATGGAAAATGCATGTACAGATGGTACGAACTAACAACCTAACCGAAAGAGCAATTGATATCCGATCGATTTGGCATAGGTTTCGATTTTGAATATGGTTCTAGCACTCAACAACTGTATATTCTAGAATTGTATCAGCTTGTATATGGTTCTAGCATGTGGGTTTTGATATCCTTGTCTATTTTGGATATGGTTCTAGCACTCACCAACTATATATTCTCAAGTAAACCACCACTGCTAAAATTAAAGTATGATTTCAATTAACAAATATTTGAAGACAAAAACAATAAGTCAGCCTCCATTTGTCCATACTCGCATACAGATCCCTAGCTTAACGCAGGAAGAGGAAGGCAAGTGAAAAATAGATGCTGTTTCTTTCGCCCTATTGCTGTAGAGTTTGCATTCAAAATCACTTGTAACATTATAGTATCTCCTTTTGAGCATGTGGTTGGTGTCTAACCTGTGAGAAGAATCTGAGTTTTGGGGTACCCTTGACCTTCTATAGGTAGCCATAAGCCTCATGGGGCGAATGCCTCTGAAGTAGAATTGATAGAACTGTCTGGCTGTGCATTTATCAGTACCGCACGAATGTGCCCATTGATCATGGGGAGCTCACCTGCACTTGTCTTACCTCCTCAAGGGCCTGTAGAGATAAACGTAGACTAAAATCAGAGCTTAAGGTCTCAGCTGGCAAGAAGTTCTAAGCAGAGACATCCTCATTGAAAGCATAGGAGACTAAAATTAGATCCTTAATTGCTTATCCAGTGCCACAATGCTAAGTAGCTCAACTGCGCAAAGATAAGATTGACAAAATCATTAATGCATTCCACCCATGATGTTCCCATATCAACTCCTTTTTTCCCATCAATTTTTTTTTTGCTTAACTGATGGATATAAAATAAGTGCAGCTCTAGGAAATTCCTGATGCTCCATTTTCTTCTTCAAGCATGCCAAAGCCACCAAATATAATGCTGGATGCAATCTCCTGCGGTTTCCGTTAAGAGAATCTAAGTGCATAGTGACACAATATATGAATAGATAGATTGGATAAAAATTATGAAAAGCAAGTACTAACCAAACTGAATGAATAAACATCTATTTTTAAAATGTAACATAAGTATGATGGCGTCTAAAAAAGTATTGTTTGCAGCCCGTGCAAGTTGCAACTCAATTTGTACAAAAAAAATCTAGAAGCAACATTTCAATAGAATCGTAATTTCAGTAACGCTCGAGCGACTAAATGAAGCTAGCCTGCATTTGGAAACCCGACTAACCTAATTCTGAAAACTTTATATATGTACATAATGCATTTCAGAATGTATAGGAGAGGCCATTCCCCAAAATTAAAAATCAAAGAATACCGGCTGAGCTAGATACCGTTGACATATAAATCATGGCATCATGCAAAGGTCAATCATATGTAGACTTCTTGCAAACTATCAAGTATATATGAGAAGAAAAGTGAAGATAGGTGTAATATATAAAGAAACACTGACAGTAAAAACAGTTTGTAGATTACTTTTCCAAGATTAGTACTCCTCCTTGCAAAACGTAGTGCTTCATAGATTTCCTCTTGTCTAACAAACATAAATCTTGCTTGGGAAACTAATTAACATCTAGCCTTAGTAGATCTAACGATGAATTCTTAAACATGTACAGACTCTAATTGGTAACGCTTGATGCTGCATAGATGAGTCTGGAGTGAATTTCTCGAAAGATACATCCTCCGCAAGTCAGTTGTTGTGTTAATAAACATATGACCACTAAAGGGCATGAATATTTCTAGATTCTACCTGAATTCATATGCTGAGAGTATCTCCCTAATATAAATTATTTACTTGACACATATATGTTGCATTAGCATCAACTAATCCTGATAGAAATTAGTGAGACAATAATTAACAAACCCGTACCTAAACATGAACCGCAACTTGCATTAGTAAGGCCGGATATTTTCATATAAAAACTGACTGGAACTGAGGCTAATTTGTTCAGTAAAGCTAACAAACCTTGATCAGCGCTCCACACAAACCGTGCTCCACACAAGCACGCCCGTTATGATTAGGATTCCATTGATGCGGCCTGATCATGTGCGGCACACTATATGAAGAACCACCAGTGGCATCCTCATTTTATTCGAAGTAGCATCTAAATGCCTACTATTTGCTGCGTGAAGCCATCAACTATCCATTCATCTATAGCAAAAAAAAAAAAAAAGAGAGATGGTGTACTGTATTCAGAAATTAAGGTAAGCAGATTTTGTGGAGAAACAAAATTACGGCGAGCGAGAGAGCATGGAGCGTATCATACCTCTTTTCAATAGATCACAACAAAGTAGACAGAGTCTTGTCCTGTTGAATCCCAGCTTATAATTCTAAATTTAGGAGATCAAGAGGCAAACGTAAGGTCAGGTTCAGGAGGAACCGCGGCAGGCGCGAGCATAAGATCAAGAGGGAAAAAAGGGACGCAGAACGGCCGCGGCTAGAACGCCCACGACCACGGCCGGAAGGACGGCCGCGAAGACGCCGACCAACAGCAGGCTAGAACGCTCAGGCGGAGGCGTATAATCGGGAGGAATAGGAGCGCCCCCAGGACGGGCATGACCACGGGTAGAACGCCCAAGCGGAGCTGTAGAATCGCGAGGAAGAGAAGGGCAGCCAGAGCGCCCACGACGACGACCGCCGGCAGAGCAGCGCCGCAACTTCCTGGTCGTGGTGGCGGGCGTGCGCCGCATAGGCGGCTCCGGTCCGCGCGCGTGTGGTGAGGCCGTGCGACGGAGGGGCAGCAGGAGGTGGGAGAGAGGTGCGGGCGGCTGATGGCACCGTCGAGGCCGGCCATCTCCGACGGCTCGGGCGGCGCAGGAGAGGTCAGGGGAGCCGGGCGGCTAACCCTAGCTGGGCGGGGAAATGAGGAGGATTAGGTACCTAGGGTTAGTGGTTGGTATATATACGAAAGGACCGAATCGTAATTCTCAACAAACTCAGGGGCCGTTTGCAAAAAGACCGGCGGGCACTGTTCATATACAGTAAAACATTCGCTGAGAGCTCGCGAAATGGCATGTCTTTCATATAGTTAGTTAAAACATTCGCTGAGAGCTCGCGAAATGGCATGTCTTTCATATAGTTAGTAATTGCAACATGAATCACATGATGACTTACCGGTTCAATGTCTCATTCCTAGAGACTTGCTTTGATTGAAACATTATTGTCTTGAATTATCCACACTGATAGTCATAGTATGAAGTATCATATGCTAGTATCAATGCATGTGATACTATTGTATGTGCTAACTCTATACTGGGTAGTAACACACTAGTACATTTATATTGTATTTATTAGATTTGTAAACTTATCTTGCCTTAGAATGCATCATGTTACGGTATCTACGTATGATACTACCATCCACTCTCTCATCATTTATTACCGTGAAATTTCAGCGTTTTACATGCATGATACTACCTATGATACTGCTATGGCTAGTCTTAATTGACTAAGAGGACTAATTTACATGGAGCTTGAGAATGGGCAATTATTCGTGAAATGCTCCAATTCAGTATATGAATTTGCCTTTACCGATTCCCTATGAGTGTGGACCAAATTCAGATTTTAAATTGTATAGGCACATATTTTGTCAACTCACCAAAATCATAAATTTTCATGTGTTTACCACGGCACATTATTTACCACTCCAAGCCCTTGCCGAACCCTTCTCGAGCTGGAAATTGCATTCACCGTGGAAAAACACACCAGATGTATCACTATTTAGATGATATCTATTGTTCTTTCTGAAGTTTCACTGAATATTTGTCTTAGGTGAAGCTTAACTGGTGACAAGTGAAATATTTTGTTGCATGTGTGCCGGTGCTGCGAGTGACTACGCCGAGTGCTACCAGCAATGACACCAGGTGCTAGTTTGCGGCAACGTCAAGTGTAGCAGATGTGACAACGGGCAAAGACAAGGATGCATTGGGAGTGGCTATGTCGGTGTTACGAAAGCGAGGCCGCGACACTCTGATGATGCTTGCTCACCAGTGGTGCTACAAGTCTAGAGTCTGCTGCAAGGAGAGCTGCGGTATGCCAAGAGGGCGGCACGCTGTGCAGATAGGGGAGGTGGGGCGAGACCGCAAGATTCCATCGGCGGTGGGGGACGAGGACGAGGGATCCATGCGGGAGCTGCTTCAGAAGAGGCGAAGGATTTTTCCTCCTTTGGGGTACGTGCGAGGGAGCAGAGTGCCAAGCACTCAAGGCTCCGGAAGACGCTTCCTTGTCTATCCTTGTGCATAGATACCAGTATAGTATGAATTCACCAAGATGTTGATTTAACTTTGGTCAATACCAAGAACACGCACTCACGTGGGTGGTGTGTCTGTGTAGTGGTGAGTGTGCCACTTGTAATCCTGAAAAAAATTAGCTCTAAATAATAGTGCAATATTCACATGTATAAAGGGCCTCTCAGCAGTATCATGCCTAAACTATCAGCACGGGGCATGTGCAAGGGTTCGGTGAGGAACACGAGAAGGAGGAAGCTCCTATATCGTGATACCAACCCGGACTAAAGGTCCCGCATTTTTCATTTAATATGGAATAATTCATATCTTTAAATTCGTAAATCGAAATTTAACAAATAAAATGTCTAAATTAATTAGAAAAATGAGAGGAATCCAAATATGACAACTATATCATCTTTTGGATATGAGAAAAAGGAAAATGATATTTATAAAAATAATTTGAAAAATCCCTTCGCAACCATTGCTTTCTATACCAAGGTACACCTATTTGTCGAATATGAGAACTTTATCACAAACTATGCTGTGGGAATTGCCATAACTTGGTCATTTGGCTTGAAACTTATAGATGTTTATACATGATATATCTTTTTGTGAAGATTTTTTTGAACAATTTGTCAAAAATCAAGTTTATCATTTTTCATATCAACTAGTACACATAAAAGGACTCCATGCCAGAGGATATCTTTTTTTGAGGTTTTTTCACTTTATTTGATTTTTTTTCAAAAAACAGTCAAAATGGCCACAATGACTATTCATCGAAAGAGGTCAAATTTTCTAAACCTATCGATGTTTCTATGATATAACCACTAGTTTTTTATCTTAAAATGATTTTTTTTTTTAAATCAGACCAAACTGTCAAACACTTGTAGTTCAAATTTGGATTACTTTCGGAAAATCAGCATAAACTCATTTAACTAGGCGAAATTAGATAGAAATCAAGAAAATTCCTAATACTTGGGTATTATCCATCAAATGTGGACTACTCTTTGTGAGAATTAGATGGGTGCCATTTTGCAACTTATATTTTGTACTTGGTTCATAAAAAAAAGTCATGTTTGCCACTTAGAAAAAGGAAAATGATATTTATAAAAATAATTTGAAAAATCCCTTCGCAACCATTGCTTAATATACCAAGATACACCTATTTGTCTAATATGAGAACTTTATCACAAACTATGCCGTGAGAATTGCCATAACTTGGTCATTTGGCTTGAAACTTATATATGTTTATACATGATAGATCTTTTTGTGAAGATTTTTTTGAACAATTTGTCAAAAATCAAGTTTATCATTTTTCATAGCAAGTAGTACACATAAAAGGACTCTATGCCAGATGATATCTTTTTTTGAGGTTTTTTCACTTTATTTGATTTGTTTTAAAAAACGGTCAATAGGGCCACCATGACTATTCATCGAAAGAGGTCAAATTTTCTAAAACTATCGATATTTCTGTGATATAACCACTAGTTGTGTATCTTAAAATGATTTTAAAAAAAATTCAGACCAAACTATCAAACACTTGTAGTTCAAATTTGGATTACTTTCGAAAAATCAACATAAACTCATTTAACTAGGCGAAATTAGATAGAAATCAAGAAAATTCCTAATACTTGGGTATTATCCATCAAATGTAGACTACTCTTTGTGAGAATTAGACGGGTGCCATTTTGCACCATATTTTTTGTACTTGGTTTACAAAAATGGTCATTTTTGCCACTTAGAAAAAGGAAAATGACATTTATAAAAATAATTTGTAAAATCCCTTCGGAATCATTGCTTTATATACCAAGATACACCTATTTGTTGAATATGAGAACTTTGTCACAAACTATTCCGTGGGAATTGTCATAACTTGATCATTTGGCTCCATGCTAGAGGTTTTTTTCATAGCAAGTTTATCGATATTTCTGTGATGCAAAAGATGATATGGATGGCATATTTGAATTCCTCTGATTTTTCTAATCAATTTAGACATTTTATTTGTCAAATTTCAATTTACGGATTTAAAGATATGAATTATTCCATATTAAATATTATTACATAATCACTGTTATTTATTCAAAAAATATTATTACATAATCATTGTTATTTATTCAAAAAAAATATTACATAATCATTGTATTTATTCAAATAAATTTTGAAAATTTAAACAATAAAAAAGTGTAACATCATGACTCAGGGGTTAATTTGGAAGGAACTTAAAAGTTAAGCGTGCTCGGGCTGGAGGATGGTTGACCGAATGGGAAGTTTGACCAGAGTAAGTATTTTGACCTGAGATTAAGTGTATAACTAGTTATTAAGTGTGTGGCTAAGTGAGAAATTTCAAAATAGAATTAGGAATATAATTAAGAATAGAATTGAGAATAATCAAGAACAGAATTGAGAATAGAATTGAAAATAAAATTTAAAAAATCCCCCGCCCCACACGGCTCTACCCACGTGGGGTGCCTTTAGTCCCGGTTCGTGGCCAACCGGGACTAAAGGCGGGGGGGGGGGGGGGCTTTAGTCCCGATTTGCTAGTCCCGGTTGGCAAATCTATGTAGATTCACTCATTTTAGTATTAACTAGCAAGGTGGCCCTCGCAAATGCGAGGGCAGCATCTATGGTTTATGGTTTCAGAGATACTAAAAGTATGGGATTCTTAATTACACTTATATTTATATTGTCAAGAATACCATGTACAGTTTTGTAACGCGTTGTGATATTTTGATCTATGTTTACTCTTTTCATATTGTTTCCCACTATTCAATCTAGGTGATCTACAGTCTTACTAACATGTATTTGTTGTGTCTTGTCAGACGAATAAGTTGATTTAGATTGCTCATAATTTAAAGAAAATACAACCGAGCTTGGCACATGTATACTACATGTCCTTACATAATTAAGCTCGAGTATTTCCATGGGACAACAAATACTGCCAAGGCGCACAGCTTGTCATCAACTATCCTTGGTAACTATCATCATTATGCCCCAGTACCAATTATTTGACACACTTATCTAAAACAGCAAAAACCAAATAAAATTTAAAAACTTTGACAGCAATGATACTTCCAGTGAAGTCTTAAATATTCAAACTTATATCCAATGAAAAAACTGTATTTGAGTTTCAAAAGGTTACATGCAGAGAAACTTTTTAAATTTGGTTTATGTAGGAATAATACAAAATCATCCATATAGAGAACTTTCACAAAAGGAAAATAAATCGTTGGAACAAACATTCTACAAAATCTTTTTGAAATTATTGTCATCATAAAGTCGATAGATATACGGTCGTCCATACTGAAGTTGAATCCTTGTGGGTGACTTGTTATCACATCAATGTAATGTTTGGGTAATGATACTTTCTATAGTAGCACCATCGTTCTCTCTAGTTACCGACTTAGAAACTCACCATATGCACATCTTGTGCTAGATCTCTGTTGTTGGCACCAACTGTCATAAGGGGTGAGCTCAAATCCAATTATTAAGATCTCATAGTGTTCATGACAACCTTAAAATTACATGTGGCAATCTGGCCCCAAAAAAGGTAAAGATTTGGTTTCTATTATTATGCAAACTTGAAAGTTTAAATCGGAGTAAACACCGTTGGAAGATAGTGACGTGCGGCCTAGCATCCTTGGTTACTATATCGATACAATTATCCAAGGACATTGTTACAAACCCATGAATAATAATGAAACTGTAAGATTGAAATGTAGTAGATGATCATAAATATAGTAACATGAATTTGAAAGTTGTTAGAAATCTTGCGCACAAAAACAGAGCATGCTAAAATATATTTTTGATCTATCTATTACATACTATAAAAGCAATATAAGAGGGTCTAGCACTAGTAGAAAAAGGGGCAACAACACCGGTTCTATAGGGCCTTTAGCACCGGTTGAGCAACCGGTGCTAATAAATCGGCACTAAAGGGTACCCCCTTTAGTACCGGTTGCTTACAAACCGGTGCTAAAGGCCTCCACGTGGGCAGAGCATAGCGCGCGCAGGCGGAGGACCTTTAGTACCGGTTCGTATTACGAACCGGTACTAAAGGTTTCTGCTTTTTTTTTTCTTTTCGTTTATTTTTCAGGGTTTAGGGTTTCTGTTTTTTTCGTTTTTTTTCACGGTTTAGGGTTTCGGAGGAGATCACGTCGATGCACAAAAAAAAGTTTTTCGCACATGTGAAGATCACATAGCACTCATACAACTTGGTATATATATGTACACATATAAAGTACTCATAATTAATTACATATGTAGATCACTCCTAGTGCATGGAGGGAGGCTACTTGTAGATATAGTGGAATTCTCCGGATTCAGGTATCACCTCCGTAAGGAAAAATCCCGCCAATTCCTCCGCAATTGCTTTTACGCGGTTTTCTGGTAGGAGCTGGTTCCGCTTTTTTGCCATCTTAATTTGAAAGAAGGAGATCAAATCAATTATATGAAGGAAACTAACACAATTGATGGTAGCAAAATAAAGTTGTGAATGATGTTTACGTACCTCTCTAGTTCTTCGAGTATTATCTCTCTCGTTGACCATCATGCGAATGTACTCGCAAACGTAGTATCCACATAAATTCGTTCCAGACGGTTGTTTTAGGCACCACTATACGAGAATACAATTCAATCAAATAATAATCAAGAGAATGATAATGGTATTGAAACGTGAAGTACTACTTACCAAGTTAGCCTTAAACTCCAGCTTTTCTTTCCAATCACCGGGTTCTTCCTCTCTGAACTTTCTCCAAACCCTGCCCGACAAAGAAAATGAATTGAGGAGTTATTTGACCGATATATCAGGAAATGAACGAAAGAGGCCGATATAGTGCGATTGAAATTACCTCTTGAGCATTAGACGCACTCTTCTGTAGTCCTCAGATTCTCTCCTTAATGAGTCCCAGACTTCAACTTCTCCAACGTCGATTTTAATGATCATCAGAATGAAGTGGAACCTGGACACGTTTATATACGTGGTTATTCATAACTCATCAATTACACTTAATATCGGAAAAGCAAAATATAGAATGTGTACAAGACAGTAACACTCACTTGAAGTTGTAAGGAAAAATTATTTCTTTTTTGGTACTTTGTCGCTTTAAAAACGTTAGCAAAACTTCCTCTGTGGCCTCGGCACATCGTTCTACGGTGTATTCATGAACTTTATCCGGGTCAATGAACCCAATATCCCAGATTCCTCCCTCTCTGCATTCACGAATCTTCATTCTGCATAATTAATAGCGTACAAAAGAATATCGTGAGATAATTACAGGCAATGAACGAGAGCTTAACTAACGAATTAAATTACACAAATAAATTACTTACAGACAATAGCAGCTGATGATAGCTTTGTCGAGGGCACGTTGATTGTACATCTGAAAAAGTTCTTCGAACTCAACCTGCACAGCATATTCTCGGAAGTAGTGCTGTTCCTGAACTCTCGCCATGAAATAGATTTTCCCTTCTTTTGCAGCGGCCATGTACCAGTTATGCAAATTCCATAACTGTGTTGTTAGAGCTTTCGGATCCATGACCAGAGGCTGCCCATGAACATATTTATATGCTAGCGGAGCAGCGTCGTAACTTGTCTCCCGTGCATTTGCGGGGCCGCCTTATCAGAAGGCACGATGAGCGGGTCGATCGATTATACTTCTTGTTCTCCGAGCTGAGCAACTTTTTTCCCGCATTTCTTTTTTCCTCCATCTGTGCGCTCATCTGTGCGCTATGTTGCTTGTTAATAATGCGCTCATAGTCTGAAAGGGGCGTCGGTGGAGGGACATATAAGCAGTCAACGGTGTGATCTTTTTTGTCCATTGGTATAGTCTTCAGAAATTCCTTTACGGGGTGCAGTTGTGCCTGCAGTTTTGCCTGTTTTTTCTGTTCAAAAAAGGCTCTTGACTCTTCTTGGAAGCTAGTAGTTATTTCCTCTAAAGTCATCTCGCAAGCTAACTTCTTCTCAGGACTCTTGACTTTCTCGGGTATGTTTGCACGTGCACGTTTCTTGACAGGGGACCTGTCTTTCCTGAGCATAGTACTAGTCGACGTGAACAGCTTCCGCTTTGGCAAATTACTACTGGGCGCATCAGTCGGCTGACGGGACGGCACGGGTGATGGACTCGCGGCGGGCTCCCAATCGTCGGGGAGGTCGGGTGGACTTTGAGGTGGTGGATTTCTACTCGGAGGAGTCGGTGGCCTTGGCGCCGCGTCGGGTGGACTTTGAGGTGGTGGATTTCTACTCGGAGGAGTCGGTGGCCTTGCCGCCGCGTCTGGAAACATGATGTATTTCTTATTCCATAGAACGATACCAAACTCGACTTCTCCCAGTGTCTTCTCGTCGTCACATCCAGGAATGTCAAGATCCATTGAATGGAATCCGGGCATAACTGTTTTCACCCCGACACGAGCATAGCCAGCTGGAATTGGAGCAAAATGGAAGATTGCTCCAGGTTGATTTGGTAAAGCATACCCATCCGCCACCGGAAAACTAATGTTCTTCATCGGCATGTGTAGCACACAATTTGTCTTCTCCGTGATATCATCCACGGGGTAGTGAGCCGCCGGCGGTTCGACTGCAGGATCTTCTAGCTGCGTGGAACCCACGCTGCTTTTTCGCTGAGATGGGGCGGCACCGACTGCAGGATCTTGTACTACCAGCTGCTGAGATTCCCTTGTCTGGGTAAGTGCGTTCAGTTGCTCCTGGAACCCCTTCACCTGCTGTTCTAATGCCGTGAACCGGTCCAACTCCTTCTTCTTATTTCTGGAACGCTTTCTATAAGTTGCAACGTCCGCCGGAAATCCTTGATACTTATTAACGTCGGCTCCTCTGCCTCGACATCGTCCGTCGTGTTCAGGATTCCCGAGGGCGAGTGTCAGCTCGTCGTCCTCTCTATCGGGAACAAATTCTCCCTTTTTGACTTTCTCTATTGCGTCCTCTAGTTTTTTTTACGACCCTTGTAATTCTTTTCTTCCATTTCCCCTTTGCAACAATCAGCCCTGTGTCTGGGTCCAACACTGCCCCATGCGCGAACAACCAGTACTTGGACCTCTCGGGCCAGTCATCTGTCTGTGGAGTGATCCCTTTTTTACGCAGGTCGTTTTCAAAGGATTCCCACTTAGGCAAGGCAGCCTTGTAGCCACCTGACCGCAAAGTATGGAAATATTTCTTGTTCTTAGCATTCAACTTATTTTTCGCCGATCGGACCACAGCGACGTCCGATTTCTTATACGCCACAAATTCGGTCCACACATCTTTTATCTTCTCTAGATGTCCAGTGAATTCTGGAGTTTTCTTCCCATATTTTCTCCACAATATTTTCTTCCAGTTGTTGAATTGTGTGGCCAGCTTCTTAAGAGTCCACTGCTTGACTTTGTCCTTCTTCTTCTTCTCTTCGAGACCTACCGGTAGGCTGAAAGATTCCAAGATCGTGTCCCAAAGCAAATCTTTAGCTCTTTTGTCGACATAACTTGCTCCAATGTTGGCTTTAACCGGCTTATTCCATTCTGCAATGGTGATCGGGATCATGTCCCTAAAAAGAACTCCGCATTGAACTACATATCTATGGGAGGTGTCTTCGGGTTTCGTCGGTTTGCCATCAGCAGCAACTTCGTCGATCGACAACTTTGCACCATCTGGAAGCTGTATCCATTGGTTCGGGCCTCGTTGCGTCTTTGGCGAACTTGGAGGCTTAGATCCGGAGGGCTAAAAGAGAAATGATTCGTTAATAAGTGCAATATAAATCAATTAATGCATCCAGTGATCAACAAGACTTAATATATATATATACCTCGCCGGAGTTTACTAAGGGCACTTCGTCGTTGTCTCTTATTTCTTCTAGCTCAATTCCCTCACCGGAGTCGTTCAAACATTTTGCGCTGAAATCTTCTCCATCGGAATCTTCATCGGAATCTTCTCCATCGGTATTTACTCCAAGGGTCTTCTCAAAAATAATTGCTGCCATTCGCTCTTCGTTCTCCTCGTCTCGGATGAAGGGGCGTCGTCCTCCATAGCTCAATGTCACTGCAATTTACAAAGTACTTAGCAAATTTAAATTTCTTACACAAAAATTGATACAATGCAATGAACAATATCCTACAATTTCCAATATAGCAATGTCTAAAATAATAGCTAATAGCAATTTAAAATTCATAGCTAATAGCAATTTCAAAATTCATAGCTAATAGCAATCCCAAATTTTCCCTAAGTTTTAACAAAATTTTGTACTATGATAATTGTATTACTAACTATTAACACTACAAATTTTAAGTAGCAAGAAAATTTAAATAACTTATCTTAATTTTCTACATTTCCTAAAATTTGCTAACTTATCTCAATTTCTAACTTATCTCAATTTTTATAGCTAATATAGCTAATTTGCTAACTTAATTTGCTACTAGCTAATTTGCTAACTTAAATTTATAGCTAATATCTAATTTGCTAACTTTGCTAACTTAATTTTTATAGCTAATTTGCTAACAATTTTCTACATTTCCTAAAATTTGCTAACTTATCTCAATTTCTAACTTATCTCAATTTTGATAGCTAATATAGCTAATTTGCTAACTTAATTTGCTACAAGCTAAATTGCTAACTTAAATTTATAGCTAATATCTAATTTGCTAACTTTGCTAACTTAATTTTTATAGCTAATTTGCTAACAATTTTATAGCTAATATGGAGAAAAAATAAAAATATTGCAACTACAATATAGCAACCAATTTAAAGCTAATCTAATTTTTATAGCTACTGCAATCTAATTTTTATAGCTAATGCAACTAATGGAGAAAAATAACAAGACAAAAAAATGCAAAACTCTCACCTTGCTTGGGCCGGCGGCGGTGGTGGCGGAGGAGACCCGGCCGAGGCGGCGCGGCGTCGGCGCGGATGTCGAGGCCGAGGCGGCGTCGACGGCGTGGCGTGGAGGCGAACGGCGCGGCGGTGGTCGAGGCGACGCCGAGGTGTGGAGGCCGAGGCGGCGCGGATGTCGAGGCCGAGGCGCGCGGCGCGGCGTCGGGGAGGTCGAGGATGAGGCGGCGTCGACGGCGTCGGCGCTCCGGAGGCGAACGGCGCGGCGTGGCGGAGGGGAACGGCGCGGCGGAGGCGAACGGCAGCAGCCTGGCGGCGTCGTCGTCGGGGAGGTCGAGGGCGAGGAGGAGTTGGCCGATTGATTTGGGGAAGGAAACGGTCGCCGCATATATACCGAGACCTTTAGCACCGGTTGTTGGCTACCTTTAGTACCGGTTGTAGCCCGGTACTAAAGGTACCCTTTAGTACCGGTTGTAGCCAACAACCGGTGCTAAAGGTTTATTTTTTGGCCGATTTTAATTTCGCGCGCAAAGCCAACCTTTAGCACCGGTTGGTGGCTACAACCGGTGCAAAAGGTCTTTTTTCGAATTTCTGTTTTCTTTTTCTTTTTCTGATTTCTTTATTCTATCTTTACCTTTACCTAATAATAAAAGAAGCAAGGCTTCTTGTTTGTCCGTCAGGTCCGTTTCGATTCTTCCCTCGCTAATTTTTTCGTTTTCATCCGTATAGCGTGTCCTGAATCCTTAACGTACTACGTCAGACGAAAGCGTAAGTATATATCAGGTCCGGTTTCCATGTCGACATGAACGTACGGTCACTTGTGCTTTGTAAACCTCAGCGTTATCACTGAAGTTCAGATGCATTGACCATCATATCTATATTACCGTGCTCTGAGATGAGGATGGCGAAAGAACTATGTGGCGCTTTGGCTCATCGTATGATGTATCAGCTTGCTTATCTTTTCTTTTTTTCGGTCTGGAAGACATGTCCTTCACATAGAAAACCTGACCATATGTAATGCATGGTTCCCGAGCGTTCTGAATAGTTCCCAAGAATAATTATTTTAGAAAACAGAAAATGGTTTTGGATTATTTATTCAAATTTAAACACTTTTCATGTTGAAAGTCTTTTCAGATTCAAATACATTTGAAATTCATATTCAAACACCTAAATAAGAAAAAAAAAGGCGGGAACAACATTCAGAACTGAAAACTGCAGCTGATTTGAAGCTTCTTGACAATACACATTCATTATTATTACACATGCTCCTTACATAAAGGTTTAATACATTCCATAGAATGCATACACATCACCAACATTATTCTACATAAACGGACTTGCTGGCTCGGAGGCCGTAGGATTAGGGGGAACGGCGGGAGGAGCCAGCCCCGTTCGCGGCCGTCCGGTTCTCGCGCGCACGTTTGCGGCGGAGGGCAAGATCCATGGAGGATGAGTCTTTCAGCGCCCAATCCAGCTCGGAAGCCTCCTTCGCCTTGAGCTGGCAGGCAGTTCTGGCTCGCTGTACACGGTCGTCGTGGACGGACTGGAAGGAGGCTTCAATGGCCCCCTGCATCTGCGGCCCGCCGCGCTCTTCCCCATGGTCGCTCCAGTCGAAGTCGTCGTCGTCATCCTCCTCGTCGGGAGGGGTGGCGGCGACTGGTGGAGGTACGGCCGCGGATCCCCACGCCACCCCTGCGGCGTACGCATCCTCGTCGGGGTCAGGGACGCCGGACCACGCGCGCTCGTACGTCCTCCGCACCTCCTCCGGCACCGGAGCAGGAGGCCGGTGGCAGGGCATTCCTCTCCACGCCGGGCTCGTGGGCATACGGCGGGATAGGCTCCCGCGGTAGCGCCCAAGCGCACTCTGCCGAGCACGCTTGACCTCGTCCAGAAGGCACTGCGGCGGGCGTGGCGGATCCATCTCGTGGAGACGATGCGTTCGTGGCTAGGAATGGTGGATTAGGATTTACCCCGTCGGCGACAATATATAAAGACCTCCAGGGCAGCGCTAGGGGAGGACACGTGGCTAGGGCAGCGCTGGGGGAGGACACGTGACTGACACGAGTCGTGACCGCAAAGCCCGCCTTTAGTCCCGGTTGGTGTTACCAACCGGGACTAAAGAAGCACACGGATCGTGTGTTTCTTTCAAGCGCTTGTGAGACGTTGGATCAGGGGTGTGTTTCTTCTGAGGGATTGTGAGCTGTTGGATCAGCACTATCACGACCACTTCGTAAGCCACATGACCCCCAACCGGGACTAAAGAAGCACACGGATCCTATATATAGCCCCCCTCCCGGACATGTTCAGCACTCAGTGTCTACTCATTGTAGTTCATTTTGGTATACGAAGCATTCGGATTCCCTGCATACGTCCAACGGTGCATTTGATATGCGGGCACTCACGAGCCACCGTTGGACTGTATGCAGGGGAAACCGTGTGTTTTGTTCTCTTCAGTGTTTAGAGTTTTCAGAATACAGTGACCCTATATATAGCCCACCTCTCGGACATGTTTGGCACTCACTCTGTACTCATTGTAGTTCATTTAGTAAACAAAGCATTCGGATTCCCTGCATACGTCCGACGGTGCATTTGATATGCGGGCACTCACGAGCCACCGTCGGGCTGTATGCAGGGGAAACCGTATGTTTTGTTCTATCACTTGGAAATGCTAAAGATCTTTAAATTAGCGCGCGCGAAGCCAACCTTTAGCACCGATATAATATGAATTTTTAAAAATCCACCGACGGGCTGTATATGCAGTGGAAACCGTGATATAATATAAGAGTTTTCTTCTGAATTTTCATAACACGGTTACATAAAAGGTTTAATACATTATTACACATCACCAATAACATCCCCCTATCTATTTTGTTTTCTTCGCGTATGTCGATCATTTCTTCCGATTGCGCCGTAACCATGGAGAATCCTCATCATTTAACGGGATGCTTGGGTCAGCTTTCACTTTGAAGGGCGGAATTTCATGAAACTTATTGTAATCTTCTGACATGTCTGTCTTCTCCTCCACTCCCACGATGTTTCTTTCCCCTGAAAGAACTATGTGGCGCTTTGGCTCATCGTATGATGTATCAGCTTGCTTATCTTTTCTTTTTTTCGGTCTGGAAGACATGTCCTTCACATAGAAAACCTGAGCCACATCATTGGCTAGGACGAATGGTTCGGTGTGGTACCCAAGATTTTTGAGATCCACTGTAGTCATTCCGTCAAACACCTAGCTAGCACTACAAAAATCAAATGAGCTAAACTAGTAAGAAAATGAGCTAAACTTGAAATGCCGGAAGAGAGGATAAAGTTGCTAACCCTTGTATAGGTAGGTGCCACCAATCTTGACAAATGTTGGAGAAAAATTGTGATGAACTCAAGATTGGGAGAGCAAAAAGAGAGCAAAAAATGGAGGTGAGCTCGAGCAGCAAAAATGGAGCTGGCTCGGGGGTGGAAGAAATATATAGGGAAATCTTTAGCACCGGTTCGTAACACAAACCGGTACTAAAGATGGGCCTTTAGTACCGGTTTGTGTTACAAACCGGTGCTAAAGGGTCTGGCCGTGGGCCCCCCCCCCCACACTGCAGCTGCCTGGCCCAGCCCTTTTGCACTGGTTGGTAATACCAACCGGTGCAAAAGGTCCGCACAAACCGGTACAACAGCCAGCCGGCCGCCTTGCCCTCTGGACAGGTACCCTTTAGTACCGGTTCCTGTCAAACCGGTGCAAATGGGACCGCACCGAAGCCCCTGTTTCTACTAGTGTAGGTTTCTTGTTCCCCACGTATTATACTAATTGAAAAAGTGAAGTTCTCTGCATTTTATGTGTGTTGGAGCCATGCATACGTGAATTAGGACTCGAGACTTGTTGTATCGATCCAAGTCCTGAGTACTTGACGTGCTGGTCAAACTCTTTGTACGTGTCAATGTGTTGAGTAGGAGCGTCTAACCTTATCCCCTCCCGTCCAGTGGAAGGCGATTTTTGGATCCACCGGAGAACTCCACCCTCGCCGGCTCGATCCGCTCGATCCCTCGGCCTCCGCCGGCCGCCTCGGCGGCGGGAGACCGGGGGATCCCGTCTCGTGTCCTGTACATAGAGTAGGTGTTCTTTGGTTTTGCAGGTCGCCGGCGATCTGGAGGTGGAAGCGCGGCGGCTGGTGTTTGCGGGCGGTGGCTCTCCTCTCCGGCGGCGGCGCTCTGCGGAGCGTCGTCTTCGAGCCACCGCCACGGGCGCCCTCGCATCTCCGCGGAGGTGCCGTGGGCGTCGCTCCCTTGGTCGGCTCCGTGGACGGCGGAGTCCCCAAGTGCTCAAGATTCGAGTTTTCTGGTTGCTTCCGGCGGCGGCGACTCCGAAGACGGCCGCGGATTGGAGGATTAGCTGGGTCAGGGGGGCGCTCGTCAAGGCCGTTCATCGTCAAGGTTTCCGCCGCGGCGCGGCGGACGTTCAAGACGGCGTCTCTCATAGGGCAAATCGATCCCTGACAGTGGCAAGGTGGAGGATGGTGGTCTTCGTCCTCGACGCCGGCGTGGTCGCCGATCTCGTTTCTTGGTTTGATCCCTCTACGTTTTGCTCTTCCTTTGCGATTTTCTGTGTACTTTGTATGTGGAATGCTGGTGAATAAACGTGGTTGTTGGATGTGTCAAAAAAAAAAAAAAAACTCTTTGTACGTGTGGCAGGAACATATCAAAACTGATTAAAGCATTCCAGTCTCGTGTCCCTTGTTTTGTACACGTGGAAGAGATCTCTCATAAATATCCGTTCGAGTTTTGATTCATGTGATGTGATTGCAGGTTAACGACGTTAATTCCAAAAATTCACTTTGACTCCCATGTGCATTAGCTCCCATTAATAGAAAGAGATATTTTGGAATGTCAAAAATTTCCGGAAAACAAATCGGAGCATACATCATGGCGTTCTATGTGCACACATAAAGTTTCGGGAGATATCGATATTTACTGTGGTTTATATAAAAGACAAAAATATGTCTTGTGAAAGCCTCATTTTAGCATTTAAAAAAATCGTTTTTACATACGCCACAAAAATAAGTTGGTTTTTCATGAAATAACTTTGTGAACATATAAAATGCGAACATTTACGTACGAACCCATTTTGTTTGAAATTTCAAATTATTTTTTAAAGAAAGGGTGCATATGTTTTTCAAATTATATCTAAGCCAAATTGCCGCTCCCAACTGTTTATTCGTCAATCTTAAAACTCACCACAACGGCGTATGTTTTTTTGTGGGGTGCATGTGTATCTATCTACTCGCGGTTGCACTTTTGCACTTTTAGGCCTTTCATAATGGTTCTATCTTAGCACAATATCATATGCAAACTGTTGTCCGTGTCACTATATTTAATAAAGAAAAAGATTGAGATTGTAGCTTACCTAATATACGGCTATTACGCGAGATCATAGGCAAAAAATGTTGCTATCCCAATCGCAAATTTGAGACTAAAATCATTGAGTTCAAGTTTACTGAGATACAATTCTGAAAAAGCAATGTATTAGGATGGTCGTCTCTTATAATACACCACTATCTAGAATATCGCGCTAAAATTCAAAGCATTACAGAAGGGCTTAAGGATCACTCTTTGGTTACCTCTTTATTAGTTTGTATATTCAAATCGTGCACACATACGTAAAATACTCCATAGTTATCTCCTGATTAGTTTGAATATTCGAACCATGCTCAGTTTACTCAACTAATCAACACATTTTAGCTAGAGTATGTAGTCTTAAAAAAATCGAACATAAGGGAGATTAAAAAGGAGAAAAGTTGGATTTCTAGTGAGACTCCAAAATTCGGAAACAAACTGGGGGACCCCACGGATATCTTTGATTGGAACAAAACAAACCCTGCAATCAAATAGATTGTCCCAGCGGCGTCATATTTTAGGAGCCCAAGTTATGCCAATGAAAATTCATTCCTCTAGCAGACGGTTCGAGTATTTCGTTTCCTTTTTAAAACTCCACATATTTTCATTTTTCGCAGCTTGTGTTCTTTTCACATAGAGATAAGTCATGGCACGCTCAAAATCTCAGCTTCTCTGCGTGAAGAAGAACGTCGTGCAAATGGGCAGCATCTAGAGATCCAAGCGGGCGAGCGTCAAAATCGATGACCAGTGCACGATGGATCAAGGATTTGCTAGGCCATGGACTACGGTCAATCAATGTCGGCCGGCCGGAGGACATCAGCTTGATTGGGTGAATGACAACCGGCTACCCTCGGGCTGATCTTTTCCTGTTTTTTTTTTTTGGAGAAGCTTTTCCGCACGATCAATGAGAGGACGTACTGGACAAAATCTCTTTTTTTAAAACAGATCTGGATGTGGGCTTCGTGAGTTACCTTGTTCGTTACACGTCAATCGTGTTATGAAATTATATTCGGTAAGCCCCTGGTTAAATCATAGACACCAATTATATATCTGATGGTCTATATAATTTGAATGATGTGGATTAACCTGTTGGCTCAAAAAACGAACTCATTTTGCTTTTAGTATATAACTAGCACAGTGGCCCTCGCAAATGCGAGGGCATCGCCTATATGTATTTTGGAATTAAGTTAATAGTTTCAATTATTTTTTATTGTACACCAGTATACAAAATACGGTTATATATCTACAACACATGAGTGGAATTTCTTGATATGCCCTTCAGTTCTTGGATGCAATAACATAGGGCATGTTTGCGGTTCGTGTCAGGAAATGTTTCTTTGAAGGACTATTGTGTTACTTAGACTTGTCAATGGATGGGTTTTTTTTTTGTTGATGATCATCGATTCATGCTGATGCTCTCTAGGAATGGACATGGTTGTCCTTCTTTTCTTTTTTTAATTAATTGGTTGTGTGCATACTTGAATTTCCATTTTCTTGATGTATACATAACGGATGAACATATTCTCTCATGCGGAATATGCCATAAAAAACTACATTATTGCTAGGAAAAACAAATAATGTGATTTTTCATTTAGCTCTTCCACATTTTCCCGCTCGTTTACTCTAGTCGTATGGAATATGTATAACGTTTTCACCACCCATTTCAACGTACATAGCTTAAACTTTCACTATTGGTTTAAACATTGCTCCTACCATGGGTCTAGTTTCCACGATCCATATTTTTGGATGTTTGCATTATGGTCTCAATTGCGAGAAATGGAATCTTTGCATACACTTCAACTACTATGTCACATTTAAATTATGGATAATGTTGCTAGGGAACTAAATGAATGTGCAGCTCCAGAATTATGGAAATCATGGTCTGATAACTTTAACCTCCGTGCATGTCTTGAGCTAAATATTTATGAATATTCTTTAGATAAATGTGGCAATTTGAAGCTATTTTCTAAGGAAAATAAGATTGTGTCCTATCTTCATAGTTTGGAACAACTACATATTCACCTTGGTATGCATAGCACAGCTCGCCTTTATTTTTCAAATTATTTGAAGGGAGTCTAGGGATGCTAAATAATTTCTTATTATGCTACAATGTTTAATGTAAGAAAAATGAACATCGTATAATCATAATTTTCCTTTCTGAATAACGTTGGTACTTGTAAAGAAAATATGTATATTAATATTGAAATTCAATCTCTCTCTCTCTCTCTCTCTAAAGAACAACATGTCCAAACATGAGAAAAATAAATAAACCATCTTCCAAATATTTATATATATACATTTTTTTGTGCACGAAGTACTATTGTAGTTGTTCGAGTGTATTCGTTAGAATATACTTATCTGTTTTTATAGCCGAAATGTCTCTTCAGTGCAATTCCTTAAAATACCACATCAAACTTTTTTTTCTGCTACTCCACGATTTCCTTTATTTTTTTAAAGGTACTACATTATTTCCTATTCATCTTCGTATTTCACATTTTTTTTAAATGGAACATGGAATCTTTTTTGTTTGCGGCCTGTCGGAACATGGACTCTATCCATACCCCTTCTTTGCAACAGTGTAAAATCTTGCCAAATCCTATCCGTAAATTGCAGATAACCTTGGACTTAGAATTAAACATGTCGGCTAATTAAATTGTATCCTTCAATTACATGGTGGTTTGGTCGGATGTTTGCGTTTGTCTGAGAATTTCCAGCGGGTCTGCAATGTTTTTTAGTTGATAGATTGGTTTTGATACATACAGATACATATAATCTCGAATAAAAAGAGGATAGATAAGATTGGTGGTTGGATGACTTCTTATAGAAATTCTAATATATATGTCTTTTTTTATCTTATTCTGATTGTAATATGTTATAGATCAAGTCGATAATTTCTAGACTATAGTATATTCACCTGGATGTATTTTTTTGTTATTGAAGATTTTACATGTCTAGTGTAAGTGAACTTTCATCGGAGTGTTCTAGTATACTGAGTTTATATAATATTTGTATCTCTGTTTTATATTTGTACTAAATTTAAAAGTCTAGTTGTCTTGTGATGAATTTTATTTTGAAAGCCTGCGTACATCAGAGATTACCACATACTATGTATGAAGTACAAGAACAAGTACAGAAAGCCAACGCAGGGGAACAGAGCCAGATCAAGCACCAGCAACATCGCCGGCGAAGAAGACGAAGACCGCTGACCTCCTTCTTACCACGGCCCAAGGGCACCTCCTTCCTTGAAGATCGCCGCAGAGCCCGTCCGCCGCGCAGCGGCGGAGCTTATGCCGATGAACGAGTATGGCGAGCACCCTCCCGCTCCAGCACCACCACCTTGCCGCAGCCGTCTTCATCCCCAGTGCTGGCAGAAGCCGCAAGGCTCGCCCAGCCCTGAGTTCCAGCTCCCGGGTCCTCCAACGAAGCTCCACAGCGTGGAGATCTACCTCCCCGCCGGCCGGCAAGGAGGAGGAAGAACCGGAAGAAACCGCGTGATCCGAAGATCCCCGGCCGCCAAAAGCCTCACGCGCCACGCCGGAGCTCCGAGGAGCGCCGCCACAGAAGGGGAAGCGCGCCGACCCCCACCTAGCCACCGACACCATCGCCACCTCCACGACGCCGCCGGCGGGGTTCCTACCACACCCTACACTATGTACAGGCCGGGATCCGGGGATCCTCCACCCTCCCGCCGCCGGAGCGACGCCGGAGAGGGGAGAATCCCGCGAATCGCCGGCGAGCGAGGTGGATGGACGGGAAGTTCTCAAAAATCGCCTCTGTCTACAGTAGAGAGAGGAGAGCGGTCGGCCGAGCTCCGTTTTTTTGACGTCTTGTGATGAATTTTGTCTGCTCAACCATGCACATTTTCTTAAAAAAATAAAAATTGCACGTGTCACTTCTTATATGTCGATCAGTTTATACTGTAGCAGACCTTCCCACACAAAAGTCTAGTGAGCTAGCCAGCCAACAAACACACATAATAAAGAAAAATTGAACTGACTCGCTATTAGAGATTTATATTTATGCTACTTGCTCTGATCCGAAATATGTGCCGCATTGTATTATGAATTGTACTTGGTCAGTTTTTCTCCCGACATTTAAATTGGATCGGACTTTGGAGGGAGTAATGGTTTTCTAACGCTGTTAAATTTAAAAAGTTCTGTGAAAGAGAAAAAACTACGTGGACCACGTATCCATACATAAAGCACATGCATGCCCGTGCCTTGCACGTGAGGGGCTGAGCCAATCCATCAAAAGCTTGGACGTGCTATTCTTTTTTCTAGATTTTGTTTTTGAGTCCTTTTTTTTTTTAGTCCTGCTAGTTTACGACCGACCTAAAAAATAAGTTGTGTTAAACGGTACTGTACGGTACGTGGCATGGACTTCAAAATAAAGGGACTCCACATTAAAGTTACGTAATCTCTCGGTAAATCTAAACCGTAAATTTCAGATCTAACGGTTAAAATAATTCTGATGATGTGGATTAATGTGGTGACTCGAAAAACTCTCTCATTTTGCTTTTAGTATATAATAAATAGATGTGACCAATGAAAAGGATATCTAGTGTGCCTTATAAAAGTGAACGGAGTGAGTATCATACATGCCATATTGGCAAAAAAAATAATGTGGCACAACAATTAATGAAGAAAGAGATGGTTGTGATATCTACCACGGTATCATAGCACATAAAACTAAATATTTTAATATGAACTAAATCTTGTACACATATTTGTATTAGGATTCTACAAAACAATAAATAGCATGTGGCTATAATACTACTACATGATACTCCATCCGTTTCACAATATAAGATGTTCTATCTAGATCACATGTTGGTTAGGTGTAAATCGAAATGAGTGTACATACACATTAAAACATGTCCACATACATCTAAATACATGTGAATTTGGACGAAATCTAAAACATCTTATATTTAGGAACGGAGGGAGTACTATGTATTATATGGACAGTATCATATACTAGTATCGTATGCATCATATCAATGTATGATACTCCCCACTATGGCTCGTCTAAACTGCTGATTCACTTCTTTTTCCTACGTGGAGTTCATGGAGCGGTGGAATACGTGTGCTACCATTGCTGGCTCGGTGCCCTAAGTAGTCGAGTTACTCGAGAAGTCTTTGCTTCACAGTGAGTCAACGAGAGAGTGACCAGAAACTATTTACGGCTTGGCCTGTTCGGGCAAGATCCCTTTCGAATGGGCCGGCGGCATTGTTGACCATGGCGAAACTGCGGATTCTTTCTCTTGTTACGTAGCGCAGCAATCTGCAGAGTATCTCCATCTACCATTTGTTTTCTTGCTCAAAAGAAGGAAGGTGTTGACATGATGAGATCACTCGATGAACCGGTCTCTCACGTGGAAAATTTGCTGGCTGCAAGCATGATGCATGGGGGAAGGATAAGCTAAAAATATCGTCCAAAATTGATTTTTCATCGATGTTTCTTCGATCACGACGAACGGATTCTCCTATGGTCCTGGATCTTGAACCGGTGCCAGAGTTCTTTATAGTATTGCGCGAGATAAACTTGCCTTGCATGCTAACTTACACGTTAAATGTCTCATTCGTAGAGGCTTGCTTTGGTTGAAACATTATTATCTTGAATGATCTAATCATCTATGCTGGTATCCATTTATTTGACTAACGGGACTGATTTCCACGGAGCTTGAGAATGGGCAATTATTCATCAAATGGTCTAATTCAACATATGGATTTGCGTTTACCGATTCCCTATGTGTAGACCAAATCCAGATTTGAAACAGACGCACATCTTTTATCCACTCACTTAATTTAAAACAAAATCATAAATTTCCATGGGTGATACTGCATTGTTTGTAGCACGTTACCACTAAAAGCCCTTGTAGTACTAGAACTTCTGAAGCTGGAAATCGCATTCACATCGGAAAAACACAAAATATATCACTATTTAATTAGTGACTCATATCTAGTGTTCTATCTAAAGTCTCACTAAATATTTGTTGTTGACGGCCCTTAACCGGTGACAAGTGGAATGATTGGTTGCATTTGGTTTAGGGGGTGATGGAGGTACACCTTTTCTATTAGTCGGATGCTTTCAGCAGGAGTATGACCACTTCAAGCTTCTTTTTAGTTATGTACAAGCACTATATGAATGGGTATACTAGATTTCTGAGGAAATATCTCCGGAATTTAAAATTAATACTGAAATTAAGATCTACATATGGTTCTTGTAAAAAAACGGTGCTAACGAAACAATTTGGCAAATTGAGTATGAAATGCTTCTTTTGTACTCTCATGAAAGTAGTTCAGCATCTTTTATCTCATATCCTTTTGTTCGGTTGTTATGGCGAATAGTTCACATGACTTGTAGCTTAACACCTCCGGCCAACATAATGAATATGTTTGGGATACAGTTTAATGTCGTTGGGAAAAACATGGTGACTAAATTCCTTTGGAAATATGCGCTTTATGTTGGTCTATTTGGAACTGTGGTAATAATATTTATTTGTAACAAAGACTATTTCTATATTTATTTTTACAGGTCATTCACAAGGCTGCTCATTGGATCTATATGTGGTCATATCTTTACCCTATGGATCGAGTAAAGGGAGCACGTGGATTATGGGTACAACCGTTTGGAGAATGTCGCACGGAGCTACATGTATGGCGATCTATTAATATAATCTTTGTATCCACTCTATGTGATTTTTGATTTTTAATACTTTAGTTATAAACTTTGCAATAAAAATGATTGTGTACATGCGATTGGTTCAGAGGTCATGGTTTTCCTGCATTTAATTTTTTTATCATCATCTGCATGGCTTACTCCGCTTAGATCTCCATCCATCGTTGTTTCTTTCTCCCCCACAACAAAACAAAAATGTAAAATTAGGAATGACATATTTACTTTCATCGAGTATACCTCCAGTCCTCCACCCAGGCAGCCAAAGTAACTGTTAAATTGTTTCTCCGGCTTTGTTTTGATAGCAAGGATGTAGTATATCACTATCATAATCGTTCGACACACATTTCATTCTAGAATTTATTATTTCACTATTTCATTTCCACTAGTCTGAATTTGTGTTCCACTTTCAGTCGCGATTTGTTCCACGAGTGTGAAAACTAGATCAAAATACTGCTCTAACTTATAGTCGGTATGTGTTCAGGGCACTAAAATTCTGTTCAAATTAGTAAATAATCTGTTCTGTTTTTGTAGTTATAATTTGTGGCACCGCCGATTAAAAAAATTCCACTCGTCAGAAATTTGTTCCTCGTCACAATTTGTTTCATAGGTGCCAAAAAATTCATTTTACTTTCCCCAAAATTTTCTTAGTCGTGAATTTTAGGCACCAATTTTTTTCGCTTGTTCTTAAGTTTTGTTCCACGTCAAGACGTGACATGTTCCCGTGGGCACTAAAATTTATTATGATTTTCTGTGGTTGCTTAAATTTCATTCTATTAGATCCAAACTTTTGTTCCGCGTGTCCTCACGATTCGTTCCATCTGTTTTTTTCCAAAAAATTGTTAGTCATGGTTATTTATGGAGTCGATAATATGTTTATTTATTTGGTGTAAAACATTTGTTCGCGTGTAGACATTATTTGTTCATAGGGGCGCCAAAATTCTTTTACGGTTTATTCTATGTTCGCTTAACATTTGTTCCATTTGGTCCAAACGTTTGTTCCACTTGTTCCTAGTATTTTTTCCGCTCGTACTCATGTTTCGTGCCATATGTACCAAAAAAACTATTTCAATTTTGCCCAACATTTTGTTAGTCATGCTTTTTTATTGAAGCAATAAACTTTTATTCCTCCTAGTCAAAATGTTTGGTCCGTGTTGTTCCTTGAGGCATAAGGTCTATGTCCGCGCATAAAGATTTGCGAAAAATGAGATATTATTGTGGCACGAATCATGAGTACGAGTGAAACAAATCATATTAATTGTTCCGGACATTCTATGTCCGTGCATAAAAAATTGCGAAAATGTCTTAAATGTATACTGGAGCACCGGAATTTGTCTTTTTTCGATGGCCACAATAATATCTGTTTTTCACGAAACTTTGTGTGTGGATATTAAATTTCCATATACACCCGAAATTTTTGTTTGGATCTACACCCAAGTGTACTTATAACTTTTGTTTTAATTGAAACTTAATTTCGACTACTTTTTATGGGGAAAAGTGACAACCTTTGAGTAATTTGGTTCCAGTTATACACTTGAAATATCTCAAACTTGACATCTTCCTTGAAATATATGTATGTGTGTGTGAATAATGTCTGGGCATTGCCACTTCCCCGATTTGACAGGGACAAAAGTGGATCATCTACTGATTCTGATCGTGGGATAGTGTTGCTTTCTGGCTAAACTGGATGCAGCGGTCAGATAAGAAAGCTACTTCCAGAAAATGAAATCCTCTGATTCTTATCTTGGGTGTGTGGCAGCGTCGATTTTGACAACGGTAAGTCAATGCAACATTTTTTTTTAGATAAAGGGAGCTTTATTACTTTAAAGGTTTAAGTATTACACCCAGCCTCTGCATAACCAAGATGCACACAGCCGAAACAAGTCTGAAGTTCGAAATATAAAAAGGCGAATTACATATCATAATGAGAAATTGTAAGATCGCCTATGGAGGTGGAGGGCCGATTCGCAAATTACGCTGCCATTCATGTTGGGATAAAAAGTCTCTCGCCGTATCCTCCAGTCTGGTACACACCTCCATAAACATGTCTCGATGCACCACACGTTGCAACTGAGACCACGAATGGAGAGTAGCAGTAGTCCTGTATATAACCTGCATAAGAGAACAATTTTTATCATTAAAAACCTTGTCATTTCTACATAGCCAAAGCGACCATATTACGGCCAGCTCTCCCACCCTAATAAGTTGTTTAAACCTATTATCCACCCCATTCAGCCAATTGCCAAATATATTGGCAATGCTTTTGGGTGGGTATATAGTAGAACCTATCTGGACGATGGACCATATAGAACTAGCAAACTTGCAATCGAAGAATAAGTGTTTGATCATCTCGTCTTTATGACAGAAGAAACACTGTTTACTTCCATGTCAATTGCGTTTTGCAAGGTTGTCTTTAGTAAGAATAACTCCTCGACGAAGATACCACGCAAAAACTTTGTTTTTTAGTGGAATCTTCATCTTCCAGATTTTCTTATTATTATCAACCAGCACTTCAGGCTGGATTAGTGCTGTATACATAGAGTCCACCGAGAATCTACCACTATTGTATAAATTCCACCGAAACTCATCAGACCCTTGTGTCAAATTGACAGAAGCTAGGCACTGTAGCAGCTCGTGCCAAGCTACCAGCCTGGGCCCAACAAGATCTCTTCTGAACGCCACAGTTGGAGTATTATCTACCAACACTTGAGCCAGCGTATCACTCTTGTGACGTCCAAGGACTATATTATATAAAGCGGGATATTATTCTCGGAGTGAGGTAGTTCCCAGCCACCTATCCTCTCAGAACCTTATCTCTGACCCATCCTTAATGGAGAAAGAACCATATGGGAAGAAGAATTTCTTCGTCGACATTAGGCCAGCCCAAAATGTGAGTCACCTGGTTTCCAAGAAACCTGTGATAGCGCACTTGAGCCTATGTATTTCCTCCTAAGAAGAGTTTGCCACACCCCCTCTTCAGTGAGGAGCTTAAACATCCACTTACCGAGGAGGGCTCTATTCTTGACCTGAAGGTCATGAATCCCAAGACCACCATGGTCCTTAGGGCGGCACACTACATCCTATTTTGCAAGCCGATATTTCTTTTTTCATTATCCCCTTGCCAAAAGAATCTAGATCGAAAGTAATCTAATCGATGCAAGACTCCCTTTGGTAATTGGAAGAAGGATATCATATACAGTACCATATTAGTTAGGACTGAATTTATGAGAACCAATCTACCACCTAGGGATAGTAGTTTTCCTTTCCAACTACTCAACCTTTTTTGTAGTCTTTCCTCAACGTGCTTCCATTGAGCAATCGTTAGCTTCTTAAAGTGAATTGGGATGTCAAGATAACTTATTGGAAACTGGCCAAGCCCGCAGCCAAATAACTCAGCATATTGGGCAACCTCGTCCTGGGCATCGCCAAAACAAAACACTTCGCTTTTATGGAAGTTAATTTTTAGACCGGAAAGTTGCTCGAACGCTGACAATATTAATTTCAGGTTTCTTGCCTTTTCCATGTCATGTTCTATAAAAAGAATTGTATCATCAGCATATTGGAGAATGGATAATCCTCCATCCACTAGGTGCGGAACCACTCCAGCAATTTGCCCATCCAATTTCGCGCGCTCAATGATTATGGCTAACATATCAGCAATTATATTAAATAATATAGGTGATAATGGATCGCCTTGTCGTAATCCCTTTTTCGTCTGGAAGTATCTACCAACGTCATCATTAACTTTGATGGCGACACTTCCTCCAGAAATGAAATTATGTATCATTGCGCGCCACTCATCAGAAAAACCTTTCATTTTGAGTGTTTGTTGAAGAAAAGACCATTTGACTTTATCATAAGCCTTTTCAAAGTCAATCTTTAAAATCACTCCGTTCAGCTTTTTCCGATGCATCTCATGAACTGTTACATGTAAGATCACAACTCCATCAAGGATGTTGCGACCCTGCATAAAAGTCGTCTGAGTGGGTCTCACAACATGATCAGCCACCGAATTCAGCCTAATAGTAGCGATTTTAGTGAATATTTTGAAGCTAACGTTTAGAAGACAGATAGGTCTATATTGCTGAATCCTTTCTGCTCCATTAACCTTAGGCAACAAAATGATCTCACCGAAATTTAGGCGAAATAGTTCGAGTTGTCCAGCATGCAGAGCATGAAACATCTCGATCAAGTCTGATTGGATTACGTCCCAAAAAGTTTGATAAAACTCAGCAGGAAAACCATCCGGACCCGGTGCTTTGTTGTGTTCCATTTGGAATACGGCCTTCTTCACCTCCTCCTCAGAGTAAGGAGCTGTCTAGCGAGAAATTATCTGCATCCGGCTCCCCAAACAAATTTTTATAGTACTTCATGATGTAGGATTTGAGTTGCTCATGGCCTTCAATCTTTCCCTCCTCTTGAATAAGAGGATGAATGAGTTTCTTTCTATGTCTGCCATTAGCTAGACTATGAAAGTATCTCGTATTCGAATCTCCTTCCAGGATAAATTGGGCTTTTGATCGTTGGTACCATTTAATCTCTTCTTCACGAAGAAGACCCGCCATCTCGGCATTAGATTGATTTTTTAGTTCAATCTCTTGCGTTGATAGCGGTCTAATTTCCGCAAAAGCCTCTAGTTCATCAATAATAGATGACAACCTAAGCTTCTCATTTTTTAGCTGGCCTACCATATGTCTAGCCCAACCCCTCAGGTGTTTACGCAATGCGCTTATTTTGTTATTCCACCTTTGGATTGGACTAATGCCAGGCACCAGTCTTTCCCACACCATCTTAACCATTTCGAAAAAACCTTCCCTCTGTAACCAACCCAATTCAAATTTGAATTGGCGTTTAGAAGATGGGTTAGGTGTTCCCGTGGTTAGAAGTATGGGTGCATGATCAGACAATGCCTCTATACGTTCGAGGGCCCGTACTGAGACCATTGGGTATTTAACTTCCCAATCCGAGTCCATCAATACACGGTCCAACTTTTCGTATGTTGGCTCTGGGAGGCTATTAGCCCAAGTGTACTGCCTCCCAGTCATCGAAACCTCTCTTAGACTAAGGCTGTCAATTACAACGTTGAATAAGAGAGGCCAACGATTGTCAAATCTGCCTCTACTCTTCTCATGAGGGAACCTTAGCAAATTAAAATCACCACCTATAATAATAGGGTATGGATTATCTTTTACTAGGTTTACCAACTCACTGAGAAAAGCAGTCTTATGCTCATCTTGGGCAGCCCCATACACAGCGACAAGACTCCATGTGAAGTTGTCGACTTTGTTACGGATGTGGAACTTAATATGAAAGGCCCCTTCCGAACTAGCCAATACATCCATGGGTTCTGTTCGAACGCCGAGTAAAATGCCCCCAGATCTGCCACGCGGCGGACGGGACTTCCATGTGAACTCTACACCGCCAGATGAGCGGTTAAGTAGACTCGCAGAGAAGTCCCGTTTACCAGTCTCGGAAATTCCCACAAAATCCAATCAATGATCCCGAATGGAATGAGCAATACGAGCATGTTTAGCCAAGTCTCGAAGACCTCTGCTATTCTCGAATATGCCATTCATCGGGATACAATTGGAGGTGAGGACAACTTCGCCTTTTTCCGTGGTGTTTTATTATTTTTCTTATGAGAGTCTGCTTTGGACTTGCGGTCAGACGCTTTTAGATCATATAATGAACTTACCATCGCCTCGTCTAAGGCACCCTCCGAAACCTCACCCACTAGATGTGAGAGTAGCTGGACATCAATTGTGTCATGTAGCTCCTCCTCATCCATGTGAGTAGTAGACGACTTACACGAGACTTTTGGGGTGACTGTTAACCGGTCATATTCCAAATGTCTTAGTGCATTAGTCGACATAGCAATTTCATCAACATTATTACACAAAGAAAAACCTACGCTATTCAACTTAGCTGAGATGCTTGAATTTGAAAAAGCAAGAAACGACTTTGAGGATTTGTTCATACCAGACTTGTCCAGGTTTTGCTCCGCCTTGCGGCGCATAGCCTTCGCCATGGAGTCCTCATCCGTAGCTGAGGAGCCGTCCGTGGCCACGACACGCCTCTCGCTCCTCCTTAGCGGGGTCGGCACCGGGGAAGGCAGTGGTGAAGTAGAGCCCGTAACCATTGTCGATACACGTAACGGCGTAGTCGTGTGCTGTGCGGTATCAGCAGGTTGCAGCTGCATGTCCGGCGACTGGATTGCAGCTGCTTGAGCGGTGGACGGCTGCATCGGCATTGCCGGAGACCCACCTGGCCCAGCTCCTTCCAGCCCATCGAGCACACGCGGCTCCATTCCCGCACTGGGCGACGGAGAGGAGGCCGCTGCTCGCAGCCCAGCAGTAGCAGTGGTGGGCGACGGCAAGACATGCCCCGCCCGTGGCCCATCCGAAGCAACAGACGAGCCAGCCTGCACACTAGGCGACGGCGAGTAGACCACCGCCCGTGGCCCAGCAGCTGCATTCGGGCAGTCAGCCACACTGGGCCGCTGTGAGCAGTCACCCGCCTGTGGAGTAGCAGTTGTCTGCGAGCCGCCCTTCTCGGCCTGTCTTCCCACCGCGCCGGCTGCCGCACCAGGCGACGTCGAACGACCCAGCAGCGGGGACCGAGTGACATCCAGCCCAGCGCAGCTTTCAGCACCCTTCATCTTTTGCTGCACCTGCGCCACAATTTCTTTACCTCTCGGAGTTTGTGGATTTTTATTCAACGGAGTCACCGCAATTCCATGGCTCATAGCAATAGACCCAAGTAGCCCCAGTGATGAACTCCCCGGCCCCGGAGCATTAGCCTGAGGCATGTGAGTGTCACCATCCACAGCCTTCGGCGGTGCATCCAAGTGTGTCTCGTCGGTGTCTTTTTCCTCCATACCTCTTGCATCATCATCTTTCTCATTCCGTATCCAAATAAAGGGAACAAAATCCGGTTCAGCGACATAGTCCGCCGCCTCCTTGCTGAACCGAAAAGAATATCCTTTAAGTATCATGAAGGCATCAGCTTTAACCACCCTTGTGTCGAACAAATTCGGGTTACGGATGGCCACCAGAATCCTAACCACGTTGTGACGCCGGAGAGCCAACAGGTCCACATCCATGGTCTTTCCAATGAGAATGCCCACTGCCCAGAGACCCAGAAAATGACGAACCGAATTTGGCACTCTAGCCACATGAACCCAAGTTGGCATCAACTCCGCCATAGGCAAGATCTCATCCGGCCTCCAAATATCAAGAGATATCCACGATTGCTGTTTTGGCACCCCTAATTCAGACCCATTCGTCCTGTCCAAGTCCGCCATAGAAGGGAAATTGACCAAGAAAGAGTCCTCCTTGTGCGGAATAGCCTCCCAACGCCACGCGGACTGCAGAGGAGAGAAACGAGCTAGCAAGGTCTGAATCTGTCGTGGTGGAGTCACGGCAGATGCCATAGGATGGCTTAAGTGTGGGGCCGATGGGCGCTGGAGGTACCGGGAGAGGGCTAGCGCGCTAGAGAACGCACACAGAAAACACACAAGCACATGAACACACACGATCTACCCAGGTTCAGGGCCCTCGTGAGGAGGTAAAACCCCTACTCCTGCCTGTCTCTCTCTCTGTATATATCTCGGTATCACAGGTACAAGCTGCTCCTTGAGCTGTATATCTCTACAATGGTGACGAACACAAAGTAAGAGGTAAAGCTATGGTGGAGAAGTGTCTCTCAGGGCAGCGCCGTGGCTCGCTTCTTGGCTGTGGTCTTCCTCCTCTGGCTCTCCTTGTGTCTGTCCTCTGGTGTCTCTCTCTCACGCAGGAGGGGGTGAGGTCCTTCTTATAGCCCAAACCGAGTTACCGAAGTACCCCGGCCGGCATACTGTAGCCACGCCGCAGAGACATCATCATGTTACTCCTGTCAGAGACAGGACGTGACCTGCCCATCTCCTGCTGATCTACAGCGTGCCTAGAAGGTACCTTCTGCCAGAGACAGAGCTAGGCACGCACATGCCTCTGCCTCGCAGTCTGTTCCCCGGATAACCCGGAGTCAGCGGTGGAATGATGGCCTGCCATCTCGCTATTCCTACACGCTCCCTTGTCAGGCGCTTCCGTGTCAGGCGCTCCCGTGCCAGACGGGATGTGACAGGAGCGCTGACCTACGTCTGACACTAGGCAACACGCTGCTTTAACCTGGCATGGATATGCCGGATTGCTCCTCCTTGAGCTTCACCTGCACATAAGAGAACATACCGGAATACCGACATTGACATGTCGGTTAACTTATCCCGGCTGGTATATGTCGGCCAGTATATGCCGGCTTGCACCTGCATGATACCTCGGTTTCTCCTGCCCCTGGATATCTCGGTTTGATAGTGTCGGTTAGCACCAACACCATAACCCGGCCTCCTCTGGGCCCGGATATGTCGGTTCTTACTGTACCACAGGCCATTTTTGGACTCTGCTTATACCACACCAAGACCCTACCCGGGGGTAGCCCCCCGACATTAGTCCCCGAAGCTGGTGCGGTCCTGCAGCCTCAGATGAAGGGCCACAGCAGGTTTAAACAACCGAAACAACCAGACCAAGCTCCCGACATAACTATGTCGGGCAAAGTCAAATCAACAAGTATACCATCCTCAACCTCTTCCAACATCCGCCCTTATGTCGGTTTCTCCGGCATAAGGCAACCATTTTAGCCTCACCAGATACCCGACATTCTCATGTCTGTCCATTTCAAACTTCAAGAACCAAGCTTCCCACAACCTTCGAGGTCTTCCCTTGCATCGGTCTCTCCGACACAAAAAGATTCCTACAATCTCTCCGAAGATTTCTCCACGGCACGTGGCAGAGAAACTCTGCGTGTTACCTCGGTTCCTGCACACGGACAAACACATCACTGCACGCACGCCGCCCACGTCACGCGATGTAATGCCGCATAGGCACTTGAGTGCTTTTGACCGTGAGGGTGCCTCCTCGATTCCCGCGCCAGTAACCGCACAAAATCGCGCCGCCAGCGGTTACCACCTTGTGGCCCACGATGTGGCCGATCGTGCGGCCGCGTTTATCGTAACCGCGCAGATCGTGCGCGATTAATCCGCGCGACCGTTACGAGAACCGCACGCGGTAAAAATGGTAACCGCACGCCCTCACCCTCCATAAATAGGGGAGCGGGGCGACCCATATCTTCTTCTTCATCGTTCTCTCTTCTCCTTCCTCTCTCTCCTGCAACATCGCCGCCGCCGCGCACTGAGCTCCGCCACCGCACGATGCGGATCTCTCGAGCCACCGTCCACTGGAGTTGCCCGCGCCACCGCCGGACACGCTCAACTCCGGCAAGCCCTGCACTTCCTCGCCTTGCATCATCGCCGCAACTCCGGTAAGTTCCTCACCGCAGCACTGCCGATGAACGTGTTCATCCTCTCCGATGAACACGTTCTTCTTCTCCGATGAACACATTCTTCTTCTCTGTAGATGCTATTGAATTCAGTGGCTTAGATCCCCTCTAGATCTTCTCCATTGTGCTTTTTACTATTCTTGCAATAATTTCTCCATAGATCTTCTTGCGCTCAACTCATAGGCCTTGTATTTATCTTGTATTTATCTTCTATTTCTCCTCCTCTGTAGATCTTTCCACCAAATACTTATTCACAGATTGGTGTTTCCCGCCCCTTATGCACTTTCCTTTGTTGCCCAAATATTCCGAGATGCTTATCTCGGTGCACTTGTGCCTCTTTTGCAGATTCCTTCCGAGATGTCAACCAGCCATAACCGGAGCCCGCCGACACTGCTGCCGAGGAAAGCGAGCGCGCCGGATGGGAAGGCTCAGATGTCTCCCAAGGCGAGATAGACTGGCTTGTCCGGACAAAGCGAATCCCGGCACAAGTGATATGCCGGATTCCCGGCACAGAGGCCGAGCCGAGTTTGCAGCCCGGCGAGCGCGTAGTCTTCGTCGCGCACTTCGAGCGTGGCTTCGGACTCCCGGCGAGCTCCTTCTTCCGAGCCTTCCTCAATAAGTTTCACCTTCAACCTCACCATCTCCCAGCGAACGCCATCACCACCCTCTCGGCGTGCGCTTCTTTTTCCGAGGCATACCTCGGACTCTGGCCCACCGTTGAGCTCTGGGCCAAATATTTCCAACTCCGCAAGCAGAGTGTCCCGGACAAGGAATACAAGAACTTCCCCAAGGAGATGACCCCGTGCGGAGCCGCTACAATTATACCTCGGCGAAGTTCCATCTTTCCCCGGATCCAAGGCCTGGAATCATGCCGGAAGTGGCAGCGCACATTCTTCTACGTGAAGAGCCCAGCCAATGTCGACCTCCTCAACCTGTCGACATTCACTCTCCCTGCCCCCACGGAGCAGCACCAATGGAGCTTTAACCCGAGAGACACGAACTCCGAGATCAACCAGATCCACAAGATTGTTGAGGAGCTTGTGGGGGCAGGCCTAACAAGCGATGATCTCTTGAGGACGTTTGTCAGCCACCGAGTTTCCCCTCTCCAAGACCGGGTTCATAAGATTTGCCACATGAGTGGCCAGTACGATCCAACCCGGATCAGCACCCACGAGCTGACCAAACCCGAGGTCAGAAGACGTGTCAAGGCAATTGCCCGCACGACGATGACCGAGGAATGGGAATGGGGTCTGAAACCTCATGACAGAACTCGGCTTCCGGAGCAAGTAAGTAACTTACTTAGTAACTTACTTAGTTATACCGACATACTTTATTCTGCCGAGATAACTCTTATGCCCGCTCCACACTTGGTTCATACAATAACTCAGCTTTTCTGTGCCTGCACTGCAGAGATTTGCTCGGCAAGCAATGGAAGATGGAGCGGATCCCTCCGCCAAATGGGGCCAAGATCTGCCTGCCCCGGCCACCGCCGAGGTAGATGACCCGGACGATGAGGATCAACTGCCAATCCCGGCTGCTGGCGCCCCTATCTCGGGTAAGCCTCGAGCCCGAGTCTCAATCCAAGATTGGTCTGACGATGATGACTGCGAAATGATAGAGGTAGTTGATGCTCGTCCCATCGCGTTTGCTCACCCACCTGCCTCGGCAACAGCTAACCCGGGTGGCCCAGCTCCGAGTACACGCCCTGCTACCACGGGCAGACAAAGTGGATCTCGCAAGCGCACAGAGATCGGTACCTCGGATACCGAGACCTCTGGAGCCCCAGCAGCGAAGAAGCGGAGGCAGCAGAAGAAATCAGCCAATAGGGCGCCACGGACCAACAGAGCACCGCCAGTTACCCTAGGGTAAGACACTTTTTGCCGACATACGCTTGTTTCCCTTTCTTCCTTTTCCCGAGATAATATTTTTTGTCTTGTTTCAATACAGTGCCCCCCTGGAGGTTAACCAGAGCGCATCCTCCATGCGCTCACCGCTTCCGACAGTGGCGGAATCTCGGCCAGCAGATTCCGGGGTACACAAAACCCCGGACGTCATACTGCTGCCGGCATCTGATGCCGCAGCCGCAGCAGGTCAGAGCACTCCCGAGGTCGTGGTCCTTGACCAAGATGTCGACCTCGACACTCCGCGGACCGACGCTCCGGTAACCCCGGACAGACAGCAACCACCACAACCACAACAGCAACAACAACAACAACAACAACAGCCGCAGCAACCTCAGCAACAGCAACAGCAACAGCAGCGACACCCGCCGCAGCAGCAACCACAGCAGCAGCCACCGCCGAGGCACACCACCAAGTCCACCGAGTTAGTAACTCGGCAAACTACTCCACCGCCCAAGCCGACACAAAGTCCAGTGGCCACCGGGAAACCCCTTACCAACCCGGAGAAACAACTGGTGGTGACTCCCACCCATTCCTCGAGCTACCAGCAGTTAGCTGCCAGAGCCGGCACAGCTATCTCGGAGCTTCCTCAAATGCGCACTCAAAGTGGCCACAGCCTTGGTTCGGTGGGGCATTATAGCATGGATTGGAATGCCGCTGATACCAGCGAAGTTTCCTCCCCTAATCCGGCTGGCCCAAGCCAGGTTGCGCAGTCCATACATGCGCTGCAAGTTGCTGTCCTCAACGCCAGCAAGATCACCGAGGTAAATCTTCCTCAACTCAGGCCCTTCTTTCTTTTTCAATAAAACATAGATACATTCTCCCCAGTCCCCGAGATTCGGGTCGAGTGATTAAAGCTCGCCCGAGTAAAGATCATTCGGCGCGAATCTTCACAAAATTTCCATCATAAACTTCAAAAAATCCGACATCCAATCCCCGAGATTCATGTCGAGTTTACTCGGCATGAATCTTCACAAATTTCCGACATGTAGTCCCCGAGACTCATGTCAAGCTTACTCGGTGTGAAAACTCACACTTTTCCGACATATCTTCTCTTTTCAGGATTGCACCAACACCCGGACCGAGGTGTTCAAGAAGCTACTCTTGGAGCACAGGAAATTCCGGCACTCCCACAAGCAGCTGCAAGAGGTGCTGAAGAACAAGGGCACTGAGCACGCCACTGCCCTCCAAAAGGAACAAGCCGAAGTGTCTCGGCTCCGGGAGGAACTTGCTCGGGTTCAGGGCGAGAAGGCCAACACTGAGAATGCCCTTAAGCAAAGGGAGGAAGCCGCGCAGAAGCAGAAGGAAACCCTCAAGGAGACCGAGGTTCGCGCTACCTCGGCACAGGAAGCACTGGATGCCCTCAAGGCACAATGCGACATCTGGCTGCGCGAGCTCACCCGTCTTAACAAGGAGATGGACAGTAAGTTTCATTTATCCTTTCTTCTTGTTTCCATCGCTTGCATCGACACTAAACACATGCCGGTATATATCTCAACTCGGTGATAGCTTTTCTGTCTTCAGATCATTTTTCCCACTCCAAGGAGGCTGCAGTCAACATCGTCCGCAGGGCCCGAACCAAAAGAGCCGAGGCTGGCCCAATCCCGGATGAATGGGATATCGAGGATCACCTGACGGCCCTGGGCGCTCGCATTTCTCCTCTGAAGGCCATTGGTACTGAACTCCTTGATGCTGGCATCCGGGTTTACGGAGCTTTATGGCCAAACACTCCGAGTCCAGTTTCCATCTCCGAGTTATCCAAGTGCTTGATGGGTGCCGAGACAAGGCTCCGAGAGTGGAGATCCTCCTCAGCCCGTGCCGGAGCTGATCAAGCCCTGACCTTCGTGCTATCTTGGTACGAGGCCATTGACCTCAATGCCCTGAAGTCTCTGCGCGCCAATTCCCAATGGACTGAAGATCCGGCGCTGATCGAGCGCCGCAAGGAGGCCGCTTCTTTCATGGCTACCTATGCTCAAACGCGGCACTTCATTCCGGGGCTAGCATACTCTGATGACGAAGAAGACGTCTCGGAGGATGGAGATGGTGATGATGAAGAGGATGTTGACGAGGAGATCGAGGTCGAAGTCCCCGACACTGCACCTGCCGGAGCAACCGAGACTGCTACTGCCGACGCAGCCGACACTGCAGATGCCGGAGCAACCGACATCGCGAAGCCAACCTCGACCGACACTTCGGAGAAGCCAGCAACCGAGACCTCGGTCAAGCCTACACCCGAGACTGCTCCCGAACCTCGCACCGCTCCAACTGCTCCAAGCTCCTCCGAGGCAGCTGCCTAAACTTTATCATAGACCGAACCATTAAATCCCCGGAATGCCGGGTGCAGATGTAAATATACTTTTAAGTATTTTGCAGTACTATCTTCACTTTGCTACTCTTATCATGCTAGTTTCAACAAGACAGGCTCAGTGCCGGATCACTTTTGCACCAAGTCCCCGAGCTTATTTTCTTGTTTACTATACTTAGTAATCTCTGCTCTTGTCTACCATCCAGGCGTTCGACAGTCGAGTCACAAGATACATTATAGCATACAATACTTGTAAATTTTGAGGTAAGGTTTAGAGTCATCCGACACAAAGGAAAGGAAAGAAAAAACCGGGTTAGTAAACGACATATGTCGGATCTTTTTAGGACCGAGTCCCCGAGTCATTTTCATGTTTACCATATACCATAACCTCTGCTCTTGACTGCCATTTCGGCGTTCGTCAGTCGAGTCACAAGATCACAACAATAGCATACATTACTTGAACTTTGAAACGAGGTCTCAAAATCATCCGACATATGAACAACAGAAAAACGAGATAAAACACAAGCATATGGACAAGGCAGTCCCCGAGTTTCTTTTCGGAGTGCCGGCATTTTATTCAAAGGAAAACCGAGATACATACATTGCGCCCTTATGAGTAAAAGGGTCGAAGTAGAGCTACATTCCAGGGTCTTTTGGTCTCCTCTCCGGATTTGTCAGCTACATTTTTCCTCGGTGCCTGCGCATCTATAAGATATGAATCATTGTGTAGAGCCTTGCTCACAATGAATGGTCCCTCCCATGGAGGTGACAACTTGTGTCGGCCTTTACTGCGTTGCACTAGCCTCAGCACCAAATCTCCCTCTCGGAATACCCGAGGGCTGATCTTCCGGCTATGATAGCGTCGGAGATTTTGCTGATATACAGCTGACCGAGATAAGGTCAGTTCTCGTGCTTCTTCGAGCAAATCAAACCATTTTCCCGAGCTTCTTTTGCCTCGGTTTCAGTGTACAGCGCCACTCTCGGCGAGTCATACTCCATGTCGGTCGGCAAGACCGCTTCTGCTCCATAGACCAGAAAAAATGGCGTATAGCCAGTTGAACGATTCGGTGTGGTCCTTAGACCCCACACTGCTGGTATCTCCTCTATCCAGCACCCGGAGTTCGCACAGTGGTTCAATCAACCGGCTTTGATACCGGATACACCAATGCATTTGCTCTTTCCACTTGCCCATTTGCCTCGGGTGTGCCACCGAGGCTATGTCCAACCGAATTCTTTTTTCCGCACAGAACCGAGCAAATTCTCCCACAGCAAAGTTTGTGCCATTATCCGAGATAATGCTATGGGGGTAGCCATATCTCAAAATGATGTCCTTCAAAAAGGACACAGCTGTGTGACCATCACACTTCCTGATTGGCTTCACCTCGATCCACTTGGTGAACTTGTCCACCATCACCAGCATATGAGTCATGTTACCTCGGGCTGGTCTGAATTCTCCCACCATATCCAGACACCAGACAGCAAAGGGCCAAGTGATGGGAATAGTTTGAGTGCCGAGGCTGGCATGTGGATTTGTGAGCAAATCTCTGACACCCTTGACACTTCCTCACAATATCTTCTGCCTGATTCAAAGCACTGGGCCAATAAAATCCATGCCGGAATACTTTAGCCACCAAGGCTCTTGATGAAGCATGATGACCACACTCTCCTGATGAATCTCCAGGAGCATCTCTTGCCCTTCCTGCGGCTCGACACAGCGCTGCATACCTCGGTCACACTTCTCTTGTATAACTCCTGGTTGATGATGGTGTATGCCTTGGATCTTCTTTGCACTTGCCTGGCCTCAACTTCATTACTTGGCAAACTCCCGTCCATCATATACGCCATTATTGGTTGTGCCCACTCCGGCACAGGACGCACAGGAAAACCGGATCATCCACCTCCATGCATCAACCGACATTGCTCTTCGACATATGCTGGTCAGTCCCCGAGTTCTGCCAAGCAGTCCCCGGGTTCTCCCAAATGCACCGACATCCATGTCCATGGGCACAGCATCAGATTCCGGTTTTGCCGGGATAAAGATTGACTCGGACTCGGGAGATGGTTTGATTGATGGCTTCCTCAAATGCTCCAAGGATATCCCGGGTGGAATTGGATCCCGAGATGAGCCCAGCTTGGACAATATGTCGGCAGCTTCATTTTCCTCCCGAGGTATATGCTTGAACTCGCACCCTTCAAAGAATCCCGAGATCTTCTGGACATGAAACCGAAAACGCCATATTGGCGTCCAAAGCGTCCCAATTTCCCGAGACTTGCTGCACTACCATTCGAATCCCCGAAACATTCAATTCGGCGAATTCCTATTTCCTTGGCCACATTGAGCCCATGGACCAGTGCTTCATACTCGGCCACATTGTTAGATGCTGCATATGAATCTGCAGTACATATCTCAGCTGATCTCGCTTTGGCGAGGTAAGAACTACTCCGGCCCCCAAACCAATCTTGGTCTTGGAACCATCAAAGTGCATCCTCCAGTAATTGGAGTCAGGCAGTGGTGGCTCATATTGCATCTCGGCCCAATCTACCAAGAAATCCGGCAATGCCTGAGACTTAATGGCATCTCTTCTTCATAGTGAGGAGTGTAAGGGGACACCTCGATGGCCCACTTGGCTATCGGCCAGTTGCATCTTTACACCCAATGATCTCCGAGATAGGAGCCTCACATACCACAGTGATTGAATGCTCTTGGAAGTAATGTTTCAACTTCTTAGCAGCCAGATAGACACCATATGTCATCTTCTGGTAGTGAGGATAGTTCTGCTTGGATAACGAGATTACCTCGCTCAAATAATATACCGGCCTCTGCACAGTTTTGCCCTCTTCTTCTCGCTCCACCACCACTACAACACTCACAACTCGGTTTGTGGCTGCAATGTATAGCAACATCGGCTCTTTGGGTAATGGTGAGGCCAGTATCGGCGCAGTTGCCAGCATCTTTTTTAACTCGGTGAACGCCGCATCTGCTTGCGGGGTCCACACGAAGTGGGTGGTTTTCTTCATGAGCTGATACAAAGGCAATGCCTTTTCTCCCAACCTGCTAACAAACCGACTTAAGGATGCCAAACATCCGGTGAATTTCTGCACGTCCTTGAGACATGTCGGTAACCTCATGCTTTCAATAGCACGGATTTTTGTCGGGTTTACCTCGATACCTCGGCTTGACACAAGGAAACCGAGTAGTTTGCCTGCCGGCACACCGAATGTACATTTATCCGGGTTAAGTTTCATCCGGTATTTTCTCAAGTTTATGAATGTCTCTGAGATCATCAATCAGAGTAGCTTTATCTTTAGTTTTTATGACGACATCGTCGACATACACCTGCACATTTTTGCCTATTTGCTCATGCAAACACTTCTGCATACATCTCTGATAAGTAGCACCGGCATTTCTCAAGCCAAATGTCATGACACGATAGCAATAAGCCCCATAAGGGGTAATAAAAGCAGTTTTCAATTGATCAGCAGGGTTCAAAGGTATCTGGTGAAAACCAGAATACGCATCTACAAAGGATAACAGCTCACACCCGGCTGTAGAATCGATCACTTGATCAATCCGAGGCAGCGGGAATGGATCCTTAGGACATGCCTTGTTTAAGTTCGTGAAATCGATACACATGCGCCACACCTTGGCCACCAAAGGTTCATCTTTTTTCTTTTCTACCAGGACCGGGTTAGACAACCAGTCCGGGTGCAGCACTTCCATGATGAAACCAGCCGCAAGCAACTTGGCCAGCTCATCACCCACCACTTTTCTCTCTCATCCGAGAGACGTCGTGTCGGTTGCTTCACCGGTTTCATATCCGGTCTGACGAACAAAGAGTGCTCAGCCAACTCCCTCGGAACACCTGGCAGGTCCTGATTGGACCATGCAAAGATATCCCGGTTCTCACGGAGGAAGTGACTGAGCTCGCCTTCCTATTTCTCCGTTAACCCGGTACCAATGATGACGTTGTGATCCGGGAATGCCGGGTCAACATTGATCTTCTTGGTCTCCTTTGGCACCTCGAAAGTTGCATTCTGCTCCGGGTTACTCATACCCGGCATACCGAGTTGCGCGGACTGCGCCATGCCACCACTTCATGGATCTTTTCTTCTCTGCAGCAATGATCAATGACTCGGCCAAGCACGATCCAGCCGAGGCACACTCCAGTGCACGCTTGTAATCACCCGAGATGGTGATGATGCCATTAGGACCGGCATTTTCATCTTGAGGTAACCCACATGGGTTGATATCATGAACTTGGACAGCGCAGGCCTGCCGAGTAAAGCATGGTATGGACTTTCGAGGTCCACTACCTCAAACTGGATGCTCTCAGTTCGGCAGTTGTCCTTGGTGCCGAACAACACATCAACCCAAATTTTGCCCATAGGTGCACATGAGACACCCGGCACTATGCCATGGAAGGTTGTGCTACTCGGTTGCAGCATGTTCACCGAGATACCCATCTTCACCATGGTGTCTCGGTACATGATATTGATAGCACTCCATTGTCAATGAGAACCGGGTGAACCGGACATTGAGGGTGGGCCCAAAGAATGTCGGATCCACCAACAGAGCATACCTCCCGGAGTTGGCATAACTCGGGGATGATCCCTTCTGCTCCAACTGATTTCTTGCTCGGACCAGTGCATATACTCGGCACTGCCGGCATAACTGCGTTCACCTCCAGTGCACGCCGATGCAGGCTCTCTTGTCTGTTGGCTCGGTCACAAAGACCACATAACTCTGATGAGCTTCTCTGTAATCTCCCTGAGGATACTCTCCTTGCCTACTGGGACCAGCATTGCCATTGTTGCCTCCGACACTTACTTGATTGACAGGTTTCGGAGCTGGAGGCCTCTGTGCCGGTGCATTCACGGGAATTGTGTTTGCTCCGGTGAGTGGTAATGCTTGCCTCTGTTGAGGATATGCGCAGGCCTCTGAGGTGCCCCATCTGATTTCCTCCGGAACCTCCACCTTCCTTCAAGGTGCGCTGATACCAGCTGCACTGCCGAGTTGAATGATTGGCGGCCTGCGAGGATCATGCGTGTGATAGCTGCATGGCCATCCAACATTGCCTCATAAGTTAATGGCTTCCTCGGTCACTCCATGTTTCTTCACATTGGTTTGGCCCCAAGCAGGGCCACTGGTCCTCTGACGCTGGCTAGCCGGCATCTGGCTGGTCTGGTTTACAGCTGCAACTGATTTGAGCCATACCGGTAATCCGGCTCTCTCCTCTTGTTGCCGAAGTCTGGCGATCATTTGCCTGACTGGCCCGGGTCTGTTGTTCACCGGGTATCTTCTACTCGGCTCAACCGGTTCAAAGGGTTGCATCGGATCACCCAGTGCATAGCTATCCGCAATCCGGATTGTCTCGGCCAGGTGGCCGGCATCCTCTCTGCAACTTCTGCCAGAGCATGGAGCCGTGTCGGCATCCCTGGGCAAACCAAGATATGGCCTGCCTCACAACTCCTTCACAGGAATTGCGAATGGTACTCCACCGGGTCAAGTAATCCCGGTCAGTTTCATCATTCCTCTGCTTGCACATGGCAAGCTGCTGAGGGCGATTCGGTCTCTTGTATGTGCTGGAGAAGTTGCTAACAAATGCTTCTTCAAAGTCCAGCCAGCAATCAACACTGCCCTCTCTCAGGTTGTTCAGCCAGATCCGGGCTGGCCCTTCCAACATCTGCGGGATATATCTCACCGCCCATCGGCGGTTTCCTCCAGCAATATGTACTGCCGACACATAATCTGTCAGCCAGTCCTCCGGCTTGGTGCTGCCGTCATATGTCTTCGCGCCTCGGTTCAACTGAAAGTGCCGCACGGTGGCTCTCCATGATCCGAGGTCCAAAGCAAGCAGGGCCAGGTGGGCCTTGCTCTTCCAGCATCTCGGACATGTAAATCTGTCCAACTTGTAACGTGCATCACTCGGAGAAGCTGGCGATGTCCCAACCGAGATCCCAGCGGACCCTCATATCTCGGATACCCGGCTTTCTCCATAGCCGAGTTACCATCATCATAACGATCAGCCACCGGGTCAACACCTCGCGGCTGCTGAACTTGCTTACATATTGCTGCTGCCTCGGATACCGAGGTGGATGACCTCGGCCAACCGAGTTAACTATTCCGGCACTTGGATTGCCCGGACCGGGATTACTCTACCCCGGCCGACACTGCCTGGCCCAACTAACTGCTTTCCGGCATACACCGGTCATACGTCTGCATTTGCTTGTTTCTACCGGAGTTTACACTCCGGTCACGATCTCCACCGACATGTGGGAGGAAGCTTGCCCCTAGATCTTTCACCGGCTGCTCCAGCCGAGTGAACAACCTGAGACCCACCTACAGTTGTGTTAGCCTTACGAAAGGCCTCATTCTGCCGGGTAGCCACTGCTACCAACTCATTAACTCGGTCTTGCTGTCTATGGAGAGCTTCTCCGGATAAGCCAGACAACTCGGCTCTTGCTGCCTCGGCAGCTCTAAGAGTCTTAGCAGGGGAACTATACTTCGGCTTTTCAACCGACAGGCTACTAGGAGTTTTACTGGAGCTAGATCTACCATCTCTAGCAATCTCGGCATTAAGGCCTCTACCCCTTTGACACACATCCTCTACGCGACTAGGGCGAGCAGCTACCGGGGTAAAACCATGTGCTTGGTTATACTCACGGAGAGTTATTCCAAACTCCCTCCTCACCTCGGCCATCGCGAGGGTCTCCTGAAGCAAGTTCTGCCGATGCAACTCCAGCTCTGCCTCGGTCAGGGCAGCATCTGTACCGGCAACTACCGGCACACCCAACTTCTGTATCACATCCTCCAGAGGGACTGACCTGACCGGCACGTGGGATGCACCGGCCTGGTCGCCGAGGTTCTCCGGCCTCTCCAGCGGCAGTTTTGCCGCTCTGGCGGTCTTGGCAGCAGGTCTGCCGGCATCTCCTTCGCCGGGTTCTCCTCTACCGGCACCACCCGCGATGCCGGTCATCAAGACCTCTGCGCAGCTCCCGGGGCGCGTGATATGCCGGCCGCGAGCCGCACATACAGCAGGAGGATCTTCAGCCACAAGCACCTGCTTCGGGTACTTGCAGATAACCTCGGTGGCAACGTAGATCTCGAACGTCCCGAAGAGGACGAGGCAGCCGTTCCTCGGCAGCGGCCTGCTACCGAAGCATCCCGCGTTGTCGCTGATGAAGTTCAGCGAGCCGAGTCTGTGAACAAGGCCACTGACCACGCGCTCGCCCGATGCGATGATGGAACCCGTCCGGATAAACACACCAGCCAGCGCCGCTGCTGGCCCCACGGTGGGCGCCAACTGTCGTGGTGGAGTCACGGCAGATGCCATAGGATGGCTTAAGTGTGGGGCCGATGGGCGCTGGAGGTACCGGGAGAGGGCTAGCGCGCTAGAGAACGCACACAGAAAACACACAAGCACAGGAACACACACGATCTACCCAGGTTCGGGGCCCTCGTGAGGAGGTAAAACCCCTACTCCTGCCTGTCTCTCTCTCTGTATATATCTCGGTACCACAGGTACAAGCTGCTCCTTGAGCTGTATATCTCTACAATGGTGACGAACACAAAGTAAGAGGTAAAGCTATGGTGGAGAAGTGTCTCTCAGGGCAGCGCCGTGGCTCGCTTCTTGGCTGTGGTCTTCCTCCTCTGGCTCTCCTTGTGTCTGTCCTCTGGTGTCTCTCTCTCACGCAGGAGGGGGTGAGGTCCTTCTTATAGCCCAAACCGAGTTACCGAAGTACCCCGGCCGGCATACTGTAGCCACGCCGCAGAGACATCATCATGTTACTCCTGTCAGAGACAGGACGTGACCTGCCATCTCCTGCTGATCTACAGCGTGCCTAGAAGGTACCCTCTGCCAGAGACAGAGCTAGGCACGCACATGCCTCTGCCTCGCAGTCTGTTCCCCGGATAACCCGGAGTCAGCGGTGGAATGATGGCCTGCCATCTCGCTATTCCTGCACGCTCCCTTGTCAGGCGCTTCCGTGTCAGGCGCTCCCGTGCCAGACGGGATGTGACAGGAGCGCTGACCTACGTCCGACACTAGGCAACACGCTGCTTTAACCTGGCATGGATATGCCGGATTGCTCCTCCTTGAGCTTCACCTGCACATAAGAGAACATACCGGAATACCGACATTGACATGTCGGTTAACTTATCCCGGCTGGTATATGTCGGTCAGTATATGCCGGCTTGCACCTGCATGATACCTCGGTTTCTCCTGCACCTGGATATCTCGGTTTAATAGTGTCGGTTAGCACCAACGCCATAACCCGGCCTCCTCTGGGCCCGGATATGTCGGTTCTTACTGTACCACAGGCCATTTTTGGACTCTGCTTATACCACACCAAGACCCTACCCGGGGGTAGCCCCCCGACAAAATCATCTCTGCGGTCACCAGCTCCCCGGTCACCGTCACTAGAGCCACCGGAGTAGAACTCGTAGCCAACTGTGACCTGAAGATACCGTCAGGGAGGTGGCTGAACATGGTGTCGTCGCACCCAATGCCTGCCATCCCAGCATATGGCTTCGGTAACCTGAGTATGGGGCACCGAAGAGTCGGGTGCACCACCTTGTCACAAAAGTAGCAGTACCGGTCCACCGAACACTCCTTTGTTTCATGGGAATCTAGCTTGCCGTCTCCTCGATAGTTCTCCACAGGCCCACAAATCGACGGCCCAGGTAAGCCCAAGGCGACGAGCGGTCCAGATCTTCAGATAGCCAGGCCCCATCTGCAGCAGGTTTTTGAATTTGAACCATGTCGCCGCCACCATGATCCGCAATCACCGGTTCGTCGATCTTCGCCGGCGCGCTACCCGCTCCGTCGTCAGTCACCTTCGAAGGTGGGAGGAACATCCCCAGAACGGCCGGTGGCGAGACCCTAGGGCGAGGGAGAGGACCCCGCCAACCCAGCCTCATCGGCTTGGACACTGCAGCCCCGGACTTCGGCGGCGAAGCAAGGCCGCGGCGGGGACCGACCGGCGTGCATCCAGGACTTGCCGGCATCCCCAGCTCGGGAGCGGCCACCTCCTTTCCCCGATCGGAAGATGGCGACGTAGACCGCATCTCCCAAGTCCTAGACGCCGGTGTTGGGAACCCTATTTCGTTCCAGAACTCCTGTTGGAGCTCCTCGTCCGTCCGCCGGCCTTTCTTCCTGACCATAGTCCAGCCTTTCTCCGGCAACTCCTCATCTAGAACCTCCATCACCGCCTCGAACGGTATCTCCGATAAGCAGTCCTCTTCGTCGGACGAAACCTCCTCATGGAGGCATGAGAACCGCGATCCGGAGGACCCTCCCGAGTCTCCCGCCGACGAACCAAGGGGCTGCTCCGGCGAAAGGCCGTTGGGCGGCAGCGTCAAGCGCCGCCGCCGCGCGGCACCCGGAGCCCTCTCACTCATGCGAGACGAGAAATCCAATAAAAAAATATATTTGGGGTAGAATTTCACTTCCCGGCCTCTGCACCAACTAGGGATGCACACAACCTTTTAAGCATGAGTATCATGATTTTTATCTTGATTAATAACCAAGCCTGATCCTCATGATAAATTGCATGAGTACCAGGAAGGTCTGGTCTTCAAGTATAAGTAGGAACCTAAATTCGTGTCCCTGGGGACATGAACCTGGGTGTTGGGTTTGTACAACATATACTCGTGACAGCAATATTTCTTTCTTGAAGACCAATAGTTGGTACCTGGTTGGTGAAGCGTATGCCTATGCCGAGGAGGATCCGGTTAATGAACAGCATGTAGACGTTGGCTGAGACACCTCCAAACATAGAGCCCGCGATGAAGACGGAGCCGCCGATGATGATGGATGCACGGTGGCCGTACTAGGTGGTGACGGTCGATGCGAAGAGGGTGGCGACAAGGCCGGCGATGTAGAGGGAGGAGGTGAAGATGGTGAGGAGCTCGGAATCGAAGCGGCGGTAGTTGCTGACCCTGCTGTCCCCTTCATCTCGTCGTACAGAAGAACTTCTTGAGGAACGGCTCGATCGACGTCACCCTGCAGGCAGTGTGTATGGAGCAAATGTCATCAGTCACCATCACATCACACCATGGGTCGTGTGGCCGTAGTTATTACTCCCTCCTTCAATCATAGTATGCATGCATTATGCATACGGCAATAGCAGGTATGCGTTGATGAACGCAGAAATCCATATATCTAGCGAGTTATCAGTGGGAAGAAAGACAGGAATCTTCTAATCTGGCATTGCCAGTACATGTAAGACAACATCCAACCTAATTTATGAGTGCATGCGTGTGCATTAGTTGTCCCATCGGTCTTCACTCTGCACTTGTAGCAATCTGGCATTGCTACTCATTTTATAGTTTCCACTACTGGCAAATTTGTCATGATAAATATCTGACCGCCATGGATCTTTGAAAGTGGGTATGACAAGGAGGAGAAGCCTGGCAAAGCTTGTGGGTATGACAAGGGGGGAGAAGTCTCAAAATGCAATACCACAACTAGGAGGATACGAACCTACCATCATGACCGTTGATTTCATCAAGATTCGTGCAATAAATTTATTAATAAATCTTCAAATGTCAGTGCATTTTCTGTGCACGCATTGACAAAAAAAATTAAAACCACGCATTAACATATTATTTAGTTTTTTTAACATATAAAATAGTACGAATAATATGGTTCGTTGGATGCAAAATCAACAGTCATGATGGTAGGTGTGTATCCTCCTAGTTGTGGGAAAACCGCGTTGGAGAAGCCTGGAAAAGCTTGTGATTTGGCAGCGCTATGTTCAAGTTTCACCCTGTACGTTTCAGTTCCAGACTCCATAGCATTCAGTGTAGGGCTCTGATACTGTTGGAAGTTAATTCATGCCCTCTTTTACTTGCTGCTGGTTAAAGGTTTACCAGTACAAGTTTCCAGCAGACGTGTTCTATGTTTTCTTTGTCATGTGTACTCCCTCCGTCTAAAAATAAGTGTCTTAGATTTACACAAAAATAGATATATCTAGACATGTTTCAAGTCTAGATACATCCACTTTTTAGCAAATTTAAGACACTTATTTTTGGCCGGAGTGAGTATTTAAGAACCTATGAGAAGAAAAATGTAATGAGATAAGCTCATAAGGAGACATGAGTTCATTGTGCTCTTGAAAGGTGCAGTCTGTAACTCGTCATCCCTTCCTTCATTTCTCATCGCTACCATAAGTGGTACAGTGCCAGCAATCGCCACTTTATATTTGCTTAAAAAAAACATGTTATGCATATCTGGAAGAAAACAACGGGCCAAATCTGACGACCCTTGCGACTTAAAACATGGGTTGAAACTGAATCCCTCACAAGGGCATTCTCTCTCAGATAAAATCAAACCACAAGACACGCCATAAGAAAGTGGGCTCCATGTGTCAGACAAGGCAAATCTTACAGTACCTTTTACTACTCCTCAAATATGACCAGTACGGTTTCATCCGACGGCTGAGAAAGATTTGGCCCAGGAGGCCCAGATAATTTTTTTTTAATAATACATTTTTTTTACTAAATTAGACAAATATTACGCAAAATCACAAAATTTCAGAAATAATACGGCCTCGGCCCAGTCTGGGCCGATTAGTACCTGTCGGCCCAGCTCTGGCCGATTAGTACCTTTCGGCCCAGGCCTGGCCGATAAGTGCCCACTGGGCTAGCCGAGTCGTGCCCGATTAGTAGCTTATCGGCCAGGCCTGGGCCGACAGGTACTAATCGGCCAGGCCTGGGCCGACAGGTACTAATCGGCCCAACCTGGGCCGAGGCCGTATTATTTCTGAAATTTTGTGATTTTGCGTAATATTTTTTGAATTTAATTAAAAAAACGTATTATTAAAAAAAAATTAGCGGAGGCCCATTAGTGCGATTCGATTGGAAAAAAAAATAACGAGCTACTAGCCTCCTGACAGTTTTCAACGACGAACAAATCCTCTCCGACCTGGATGCCTATCGACTCTCGACGCCGCCGCCGCCGCCACCAACCCGCCAACCACTCCGCACTCGACGCCGCCGCCGCTCCAACGCCTCTCATATTTGAAGCCGCACCGCCTATCGACTCTCGACGCCGCCGCCGCCAACCCGCCAACCACTCCGCACTCGACGCCGCCGCCGCCGCCGCCGCCGCCGCTCCAACGCCTCTCATATTTGAAGCCGCACCCTTCAGCCCTAACGTAAGCAGCCGCCGTTGCCAACCCCTCTCAGCTCTCGACGCCGCAGCCTTCAGTCTGAACGTACGCCGCGACAAACCCATCTCATCTCTCCACTTCTAACTCGCTGCCGCCGTCTCACACGGGAGGTCGCATCTTTCAGCGGCGACCCAGGATCTCCTCCCTCTTCACGAATTTCCTGCTGGTACTAGGACTCCAGCTGCTCCAGTTCCATCTTTTCCGAATTTCCGCGCGACACAAACCAAGCGACAGGTAATTTATTGTACATGTATGATCTGCTTGATTTCCGCACAGCACAAACCAAACGAATAATCGTACGCTTGATTTTGTTTTAGAGCAATTCATATATATGCATGTATGATCTGCTCAACCAAAAGTAAATTCAGTGTCTAGTACACAACGCCTTATGTGTTCAGTCTCGTAGTAAAAGGTACTCCCTCCGTTCGGAAAAGGATGTCACAAAAATGGTCTATCTATAGTTCATTTTTGTGACATCCTTTTGCGAACGGAGGGAGTAGCTGACAATAAGTTTAAGGAAGTCCATGAATCCTGTGATGGGCGTCGAGTTGCAATGAGCATTCTATTTTTGTTTGTAAAACTATTGCCACATATAAGTACTGTAGATCTGTCACATTAGGTAATGTGCACTGATAAAAAACAACTATTAGACATTCAGGCTAGACGCCGAATTAAGTACCGGTGAGAACAAAGTTTGCTGTTCAATCCAACAGCAGTATCACTGTTTCATTGGCCAGATTCGATCAATTTTGTTGTGTTAATTAACAAGTTGATTAGCAGCATAGACTAATAATCTCGTGTTGTACACTATAAAAAAATGGTTCAGCTGATTTTACTTGCTTTTCTAACAGCAACATTTACCTTTATTTACAGGGTGAAAAAATCACAGAATAACCTGAAATAACAGAGGAAAGATGATGAAGCTGAATCTATCTGCCAGCCTAAGGAACGATGGTCGTAGCCCTACAAAAAGACTAGAATGGTTAATGTCCTGCTCTAGCGTATCAAAGAATGGGAACAGAGAATAAGATAACAATGAACTCCACGGGATAATTGATTGGAGCTAGCTATTCAGCTCAGCATGAGTTGGCAATAGTATTCACCATTTTTTTGCCTCGGCTGAACTTAGTATGGCATGAATCATTCTAGCAAAGTTGATTTTCAGAAGAATTTTTTGCACTTTGCGGCTTACAGATGCCATGAAGGGAGATGACAAGGCTCTGGTTCAACTGGAATGTGTTTTCCTGCCTCTGTTTAGGTACTAGCTAAATGTTTAGGTACAACTGGAATGGTATTTTGGATCCACCGTTTGACTGTGTATATACTTACTGAACATCAAGTGATCCGTCAAATGTTTGTAAACTGTAAAACTGTCCACATATGTTCTTTGTGGTGAATAGCTGGAATGAGAATGATATTTGAACCTTTTGATGGTTCCTGTATTATGACATGACTGAATGTAATGTTCAGTCATTCCACCGTGGACTTACTTTTACACCATCAAATACAATATTGTTTACTGAATGAAACATTGTAATGAGTATAATTCTGTCGTACGTATTACTAGATTTGCTTGCATACATGGCAACATAAACCATTTGACGTTCAGTCTCTGAATACTACTTCAGAAATATATATGTTGTTTTAGAACTTCTCGTAAAAAGAAATAAAAAACTGAATTTCTCGTTTCAACTCGGTACAGGGCACATGTTTTACATATTTCAAAATGCTCGCGAAAAATGAAGACATAAAAAATTCTCAACTTCTAATTTCAACTAGGCAAAGGTCACATGTGGTACATATTTTGCATTTCTCACATGAATGAATGTACATTTGAAACTGATTTGAATAGACAATAATCACAAGAATCATTATGCACCGACAGACAAGTAGACAATCGTAGCAGAAACATGCAGGACGTTGCTTCACAAAATGTTGTACAGGGCTTGATATTTTTCTTTATATCTTATGGGAGTTGATCCTTCATCTGGTACATGTTCTACTGGAATGTGGAGCGCGAGTCCGGCGAGGCCGCCGCCGGCGTCGCGAACGCCCTGCAGCCTCCCTTTGCCATCATCCCGTTAGTTCGGCGGGGCTGGGCCTTCCCGGCGGCGGAGACGGCAAAGCGGAGGAAGGCGAGAAGGACAGCGGCGAGGTGTAGGCGGGGGAGCGGGGAGCTCAGCTCGATCTCGATTTAGGGTTCTAATTCGTCGATTTGGAAAAATATGGCGTTCAGAACCACACGAACCATTACTAATTCTTGGGCCGGAACCCATATACGGTCCTGGGCCGGGACCCATCTATGGAGGGCTGCCGAGTGAGCACCAGTACGCGTGCGGCAGCCTTATCCCCTCCCGTCCAGTGGAAGGCGATTTTTGGATCCACCGGAGAACTCCACCCTCGCCGGCTCGATCCGCTCGATCCCTCGGCCTCCGCCGGCCGCCTCGGCGGCGGGAGACCGGGGGATCCCGTCTCGTGTCCTGTACATAGAGTAGGTGTTCTTTGGTTTTGCAGGTCGCCGGCGATCTGGAGGTGGAAGCGCGGCGGCTGGTGTTTGCGGGCGGTGGCTCTCCTCTCCGGCGGCGGCGCTCTGCGGAGCGTCGTCTTCGAGCCACCGCCACGGGCGCCCTCGCATCTCCGCGGAGGTGCCGTGGGCGTCGCTCCCTTGGTCGGCTCCGTGGACGGCGGAGTCCCCAAGTGCTCAAGATTCGAGTTTTCTGGTTGCTTCCGGCGGCGGCGACTCCGAAGACGGCCGCGGATTGGAGGATTAGCTGGGTCAGGGGGGCGCTCGTCAAGGCCGTTCATCGTCAAGGTTTCCGCCGCGGCGCGGCGGACGTTCAAGACGGCGTCTCTCATAGGGCAAATCGATCCCTGACAGTGGCAAGGTGGAGGATGGTGGTCTTCGTCCTCGACGCCGGCGTGGTCGCCGATCTCGTTTCTTGGTTTGATCCCTCTACGTTTTGCTCTTCCTTTGCGATTTTCTGTGTACTTTGTATGTGGAATGCTGGTGAATAAACGTGGTTGTTGGATGTGTCAAAAAAAAAAAAAAAAAAAGAGTGAGCACCAGTACGATTTATACTGGTCACCCTCTAACCACCAGTATGAATTCTTATCAGCCTTTAGATTAACAAAAATGAATGGCTGTTATTCATTTGAGTGTACCACAAAAGGCCTCGTCAGACAAACAGGCAAGGTTGTCTCCTCGCCGGCAACCGACACATAAGCACACATGTATGCAAATACTGAAGGAAAATTGAATCATCATCATCATATAATCAAGGTACGTTTATAGATAGCTGATCGTGCCTGCCGAACAATAGCACACATGCAACATAGTCCATAAAAGTATCATGCATGCCACATGCTTGAACAGCAATAAAAGTTCATATGGCAACAGAAGAATCATAACAATGTTCTAATCCAAAAATAAGTGCCCGGTGAATCTCTAGGACTAGTAGAAAGAGTCAATCCATAGGGCCTCACGCCGAAGAACTCTTCGCAGTCTTCTGAAGCGGCCATTCGGGTTGCTCGAACGGGAAGGCTGGTGAGGGGGGAGGTGGCTGCGCAAGTGCAGGATAGATAGGCTTAACCCGTGGTGGACGAGCAGGTTTTTTGACCGGTTTTGTAGGGTCAATTGGCGGGACTTTGAACTGAATGGGGAATGGGTTGTTCCAACCATGGGGAAGGTAGGGCTGCAAAAGGAAGAAAGAATTGAACGTTAATAAGTCAATGTCCATCTATACACTAAAATAAGTAGAATAATTACTGTAGAAACACCTGCTGCTTGTACTGTACGTACGTGTATAATTGTAACACTAATTCCTAGTCTTAAGGAGGATCGGGTCAGTAGCTATGATAAGCGCCAGTACATGCACGCCTTCCTCCTCATGTATATCTGCAATCTCTACTGATCAATAGTTTCAATACGAACACAGGGAACATTCTCTAAACCAATCAATGGTCGAAACTGGCGGCCACCGTTGCAACTCAGGCCTCCATGCCAGCCTCCAGCACCGCAGCCTCCTCTGTGCTCAACTCTCTCCCAAACCCCCATCCAGGACGGCGAGGACGGCGACACATACTAGCCGGTCGACGAAGAGCGGCGGCAGGCGGACGACACCATCATCATCTGGATCTTCTCCATCGTCCACGACGCTCTCCTCGACATCATCATGGAGTCGGACAGCACCGCCTACTAAGCCTGGACTCACCTAAACCCCTTTTCTACAACAACCACGAGGGGCAGGGTATGCACCTCAGCCATGAGTTCCGGAACACTCCATGCGGCAATCTATCCATCGCCGAATACTGTCGCTGGCTCAAGCACATCGCCGAGGTTGGTGCGCCTGTTTCCGAACGTACTCTCACTATGCAGATGATCGACGGTGTCGGCATAAATTTCTCTGTCCAGGCGTGGTCCCCTTCCCCACATTTGCCAAGCGCGGTCCAGGCTCCAGCTCGTCGAAAAGACCATCAACAAGAAAGCCAACTCCGCTAGCACCCAGGCACTATCCACTACAGATGGTGACCGCAGAGGGGCTCAGGGTAACCACGCCCCCAATGGCAATAAAGGAGGGGGTGTTGGGCTTGGTTCGGGACAAGGAAATCTCGGCAGGCAACATAACTCCAACAGACGCCCGAACAACGGCGGCTACTAGCACGACGGCCACAGACAGGGGAACCACGGTGGTGCCCGCTTCGGATTCGGCCAGCAGCCCTAGCTGCTTACTTCATCCCGTGGGGCACGCCATAATTCCACCTCCGGTTTTTGTGTGTTTCTCAGCAACAATTTCGTGTCATAGTCTTCCAAGCAGCACCATACAATTTCCGGTTCAACTGTTGAAGCGGAATACAGTTGGTGTTGCCAAGTCATGCTGGTGCGTCAGCTGTTGGCAAAGCTTCATCAACCTACGCCAGTTGGTGTTGCCAAGTCATGCTGGTGCGTCAGCTGTTGGCAAAGCTTCATCAACCTACGCCTCGCGCTACGATCGTGTATTGCGACAATGTGAGTGCTATAAACCTCAACACGAACCTTGTTCGCAGTAAATATGTGCAGATTGATCTACACTTTGTCAGTGATCACGTGCCTCTTGGCGATGCCAGGGTGCTTCATGTTCCCACGAGTTCCCAGTTTGCAGATACATTCGCCAAGGGCTTACCTTCAGGCCTTTTCAAGACTTTTGTACCAACCTGAATGGCATGTCCGGCGCCGTTCCGACTGCGGCGAGCCATTGAAACACATGTATATACGTGTACCATTGTAACAGTAATTCTCTAGTCTTAAAGAGGATCAGTTTAGCAACATGATAAGCGGCTACAAGGGTTCTCTAGTCTTAAGGAGGATCAGTTTAGCAACATGATAAGCGCCTACAAGGGTTCTCTAGTCTTAAGGAGGATCAGTTTAGAGACATGATAAGCGCCACTACATGCACGCCTTCCTCCTCATGTATATCTGTAATCTCTACTGATTAACGCGAACACAGAAACCATTCTCGAAATCTTATATTACTTGCCTTTTCATCATGATGGCCCCTATCACGAGGTGCCTGGTACATCGTCACTCGCCCCGGAGCTGCATAACAGTAGAATCATATATTAAGCATTTAGTACTTGCTTCTCATAATTTATATGAGCATGGATTTACTTACATTTTACTCGTATGTCGGCCAAATCAATGCTTAGTCTCGGTTTCATTAAGAAGGGAGGATTCACCCTGTGCAAATTTGCTTTAACATTGTTTGCAGATGCAGTGTTTACAAACTTCACATCGATATAGCCGTCACCTTCTTCCATAAAAAGATTCTACAATTATCGTTTTACATTATTAAAACATTTTCACAGTTGGTTGTACAGAAATACAGTAGGTCGGTGCTCAAGATTTACAATACCTGACCGTACAGCTGAGTGTAGTACTGAACCAAATACGTGGTAATTGGTGCATCTTTGGCTTGAGGTACAAAACGAATAGTATCCAAAGGATCCCTCTTTGAACGCTTAGAACTCTCTTCCTGAGATCCAGCAAGGGACCTCTTGGTCTTTGGCGGCATCTAATTAAGGATAATTTTTTGAGTGAGGTAGGAGATAACAATCTGACCCAAAACATACGGTACAACTTTGCACAGAAAAACAAGAGAACACCAAAATATCAGCTTGGTATCATACAGAATTTCCATTCGGTGCCAATGATTGCACCATCTGATTACTGTTACTACATACTATGCAGATGTAAACAATTAGAAAAAATAAGGAAAGCACATGTTTCACTCTTTTTTGAACTAATACAACTGAAAATAATAAAGATATTAATTAAGCAAACAAATGCATACATGTATGATGTATCTCTATCCCCTTTTCACTCCTAACAGGAGAAGGAGCAGGACATGAAGGAAACAAAACATGCAAGTAAAAATTCCAGTCATGTCCGTGCAAGGACCACCTGGAAGAAAGCAAAGTTTTATTCATCTCTGGTTCATGCCAATCACTTGATCAGCTACTAGAAATCACACAAGGATATATAGAAAGAATGAACCATAAAAGATAGAAAAGAAGAAGACACGGTATTGATTGATTGATGGATGGATGGATGGATAGAGACGAACAGATGGCAAGGCCTGAGGAAAACAATAATGCATGCTTGCTGGGAATAAATGGCTCGGCAAAAAGAAGGGGATACATGCGAGATTACATTGAGCGCACACGAATTCAGTACATAAATCTGACAACTCAATTGCTATGTTTCGGATGAACCTAAATCATTGGAACTAGAATAAAAGATTCATTTAAAAATATGATAATCTGAAACATGGTAGTATATTGGCACGCAGGAGCCAGCATAGATGTGGCGATTGGGATCCTCGAATACCAAAGGAAAGACTGTTTTGGAATGGAATAAATCCAAAATGCACAACTTAGCCCGTGGATGAAGACAGGATACTTGTAATTCAATGACCAGAGCACACAAAAGAGTAACCACTAACACAGCCACTGTATGTACAAATAAACTGTATCCAGTACTAGCTGTGTACGTACAGATCGTGTTGGTGTTAATTTAAAATGGTTAATTTTCCACAATATTTCCGTTAGGTCAAGGAGTGCAGCATAAAATTGTTTCATCATATCGAAATGACCTGCTCGCTCAAGACCCAGGCGGTGGACTGAAGACGGCGGCTTCGTCGGCGGCTTCCTGGCCGCGGTTCGCTGCGGTTCGCCGGCTCGAGGAGTTCGGCGGCAGCGCGCGGTTGGCGGTCACCGTGGTGAGGCGGCGTCGGTGGTGCTGGGCCTCAAGATCTGGTTTGTTTTTCCTTATTTTGCTGAGGTTGTTCTGCTAGTTCTGTGTTCTTGATCTGTAATCCTTGTACTCAAAAAAGAAATGACCTGCTCGCTGCCTAAAAAAATGACCTGCTCTTTGATCTAAAAAAATGACCTGCTCTGGAATACACACACAGAGGCAGGCGAAGGCAAGACTGTTGGCTCCGGTGTCAGTCCAAAGCTAAGAGACCTGAGACCCACAGCGACCAGAGCTGGAGCGGTCGCGAGCAGCGGGCCGAGGAGGCCGGCGCTCCTGCCGGGGCCTCTTCTGGGCGCCGCAGGGATCTAGGGATGGAAGCACGCGCTGGGGCGGGGAGGAGCCGGCGGAGAAGTAAAAGAGCTGGTAGTAAAGGGGAGGAGAGAGGCGAACATACCTGCGCGAAGGAGGCGAGGTCGAGGGACTGGAGGAAGGAGGCGAGGTTGCCGAGCCGGAGGAAGGAGGCGGCGGCGTCGGCGGCTACGAAAACGCGAGGGGACACGGGCTTTGTCGGTTTCCGAGGGTTCTTCTCTTCTGGGGTTTATCCCGTTCACTGCTCTTCTCGTAGACGGTGTTGTGCTGCGTCAGTCAGTCAGTCAGTCAGTCAGTCACGGGCGTTGCTCTTGCTCACCACCGTCCGGAGATTGGCTACCGGCAAGATTTAATTAGTGCGATCTACGATGTACTATCATGTCCGCTCGTTGAGTCATTGAGATCCGTGGATATGAAACATTTTGTTTTCATTATATCATGTCCATTGTTTTTTCAGTCCCATCAAGTTTTCACCTTTTCTCGGAATCCAGCTCCGTCTATCCGTCGATGCGTACTCTTTTTCTCCCCTACCGTAGTCATGTGCCGCGTGTCTCAAACGCCCATACACATAAAACCGTTTCAGTTCGAAATAGAGAAACTCCAGCCGTCAGCCATTCTTGCGGCACCAAGCTCCCACTAGTAGAAAAAGGGGCAACAATACCGGTTTCAAATGGCCTTTAGCACCGGTTGTGCAACCGGTACTAATAAAGCGGGACTAAAGGGGTACCCCTTTAGTACCGGTTGCCCCAGGAACCGGTGTTAAAGGGCTCCACGTGGGCGTAGCTGTGCGCGCGGCGGAGGACCTTTAGTACCGGTTGGTAAAACCAACCGGTATTAATAGTTCCTGCTTTTTTCCCCTCTCGCTTATTTTTCAGGGTTTATCATTTCTGTTTTTTTTCTTTTCGCTTATTTTTCGGGGTTTAGGGTTTCTTTTTTTTCTTTTCGCTCATTTTTCAGGGTTTCGGAGGAGATCACGTATAAAGTACTCATTACACATATAAAGTACTCATTACATGGATATCACTGCTAGTACATAGAGGGATCCCTCTGCCCAAGTCAACCCTCTAGAAGCCACCAAAGTTCTCTTTCTTTACACCATACTGCCTAGCTCACGCCCCTCCTACAACATCTCTAACAGCTGCCCTAAATTAGACGCCACATTTTGTTTATAGGCACCTATTTTAGCGTTTTAGGGCACCAAATTTTTTTCTGCTTTACCAGCTGCTCTATAATAGGGCACCTCCTCTCCGACAGATGCCCTAATTTAGGGGGATAGCGCGGCCATGCCCCTCCTCTTCTTTTTTGTGTTATTTGAGAGATACTATCAACTGTGAACTAATAAAACATTGCATAAATGACACATATAAAGTTCAGTCTATAGAATATCATAATAGATCCACTCGAATGACACATAGTTCAGGTCCACACAAAATAACATCAAATTAGAATAATAAAAGTAGTTCAACCTAGAGAAGAACACATTGTTCATGCATCGATGTCTTTGTTGGCATCATCGACAATGACCTCTTCGGTAGTTTCATGAGGAGTTGGGTTCGAAGCCGGAGGTGGCACGAACGCGCCAAAGCCACCACCTCCCATGGCACCACCACCACCTCCCAAGCCGGCACCACCACCCACTAGTAGAAAAAAGGCTATCAGTGGCGCACGTATTTTAGCTATTTGTGGCACACAAGAGTGCGCCACTAAAGTCACGCCAGTGGTATTCTCTCTCCTCGAACTATCAGTGGCGCACAAACGCGGCGCCACAGCTAACCGAGATACCAGTGGCGAACAAACGGTGCGCCATAGCTAAGTTATTTAAATTAAAAAAAACTAATTCAGTTTCCACACTTCCGTCGCTCGATTAATCCGCCGCGTCCTCCCTCATCCACTCCGGCGGCCGGAGCTAGCCCTGCCCAAGCTCACCAATCTCTCATTCCTCCTGGCGACGGCGAACTCTTAGTCGTTCTTGGCGGGACCTTGGGTGGCGTGGGGGCGACGCCGGCGGCCGGGGTGGGGATTTGGGGCTTGGGTGGCGTGGGGGCGACGCCGGCGGCCGGGGTGAGGCCGTGGAGGGAGCAACCGGTGGCGTCGGTGGTGGAGGCGCTGAGGCGGAGGCCCCGGCGAAGGCGGCGTCGATGGCAGAGGCGCGGAGGCGGGGGTCCCCGGCGGCGGAGAAGGCGAGCGTGGCCTGGTTGTCCTCGTACCGGAGTCCGGACGTGGAGGAGATGAGGCTGGGCGGCGACGGGGATCGATCTGGATCGAGTAGGTAGGAGACGAGGCTGGGTGAAATCGATCTGGATCGAGAATTGGAGGGAGAGGAGAAGACACGCACGCGAGAGAGAGGTGAGGACACGCACGTACGCGAGAGAGAGAGGAGAGAGAATTGGCTGGGGCGCTGGGCTGAATCGATCGGAATCGATGGCATGCGTGCGTGTGTGGTGCAGAGAGAAGGAGAGAAGGATAAGGTGGAGAGAGAATAAGGGGAGAGAGAATAAGGGGAGAGAGAGGATGTGCGTGCCAGATTTTTTAATTAGAGATACCGAGTGGCGCACATGCTTGCCGCCCGTGGCGCACGAAAATATTTGTGCAAACTACCTGTGGCGCACTACTCTCTCTCCTATTTTTACCTCTGGCGCACAATCTTAATTGTGCTCCACAGGTAGTCTCTCTCCTCCCCGGGAAATTTGCGGAGTTTGGTGGTGCGCCACAGGTATTACCTGTGGCGCACAGAAATGTCGTGCGCCACTGGTATATTCTGCCAAATCCTCAAAACGAGGAGAGAGACTATCTGTGGCGCACTAGCAAGCTTGTGCGCCACAGATAGCATCTTACCTATAAGATTTTTCCTACTAGTGACCACCCATTGCACCACCACCACTTCCCAAGCTGGCGCCACCACCTCCACCAAAGCCACCACCTCCCATGCATGGCACCACCACCTCCACCAAAGCCACCGCCTCCCATTGCTGCCCCCCATGTAGCTCATGGATGTTCCCATGCATTAACCAAAGCCATCTTACTCGGTCATCACTATTGGTGCCACTTGGGTTCAAACGCTCCACATTGGCCAAACAAGCCGCCCACTTTTGGCAATCGGTGTTGATGATATTCCATCGGTGACGAACCGAACCCTTGTTACGTTCGATGCCACTCTTGTTGCGAGCAAGAAAGTAGTCCCACATCTGCAACCAATATGCTTCCTTGGGGTGCTCCACACCAACGGACGCGTCCATGCCGACCCGCTTGTAAGCTTGGCATGTCAATACGTCCTCCGCGGTGGTCTAATTTGCGGCTCTTCCCCTAACCACGAACCCCTCTTCATCATTGTCAAGACCCTCATCACATTGTTGCTCATACTCTTGAGATGGAGTGTCTTGAGAGTCAACATGTGAATGCGTAGGAACATTCATATAGTTTAAAAACTCCGTGTCATTGATGACATGGAAACGCACGTTCGTTGGGAGACCCCAAGAGGAAGGTATGATGTAGTCAGCAGCAAGTTTTCCCTTGAATCTACCAAGGTTTATCGTACCAGTAGGAATTGGGAGAGCTTCTGAAAGGTGTCAGCGGCGCCGTTTACGATTACTGACGTGGACCTGCACACAACACAATCAAAATACTTTGCCCCAACGAAACAGGAAGGTTGTCAATCTCCCCGGCTTGCTGAATACAAAGGATTAAACGTATGCTGTAGAATATGATGATGAACACAAAAAGTAACAACGAGGAAACAATTGTAGAGCGTGGTGAAAACAGTGTTTGTATCAGTGTGGAATAAAGGACTGGGGTCCACAGTTCACTAGTGGCGTCTCTCCATAAGACAGATATGCATACATGTTGGGTAAACAAATTACAGCTGGGCAATTGACAAAGTGCAAACGCATGACAATGCAATATATGATAAGAACATGTTCATTGTTAGATCTATTGGGCATTAAAACAATATACATAGACTGCTTACTAGCTGCATCTATGACTCATAATCCACTCAAGAGATAGCTTCCGGGTCTCCCGTGAGTATTAAGTCGCAAGGAACAGATTATAGCATTAAGCAAAGTGTGTAATGTAAACAAACGCATTAGACTTAACAGCAGTACCCTTAAGCTAAGCATCGGTTATTTTATCCCTAGTGTCAACAGCACATCTACAGGCTTAGTTGTTTCTGTCAATCAAGCCCAGGCTTCTAGAGGCATGAACCCACTATCTAGCATAAATACCCCCTCTTGCAGTCATTAGCATTTACTTGGCCAAAGCATCTACTAACAATGGAGAGCATGCAGGAACATAGATAAAACATGATATAGATAGATGAACAAACTTGATCATAACTTCACAATTCATCGGATCCCAGCAAACACAACATATAGCATTACATAAAGATGATCTTGATCATGTTAAGCAGCTCACAAGATCTAAGCATGATACCACAAGGTGGAGAGACTACCAACTAGCTACTGCTATGGACCCGTAGTCCCGTGAAGAACTGCTCACGCATCATTCCGGAGGCAGACATGGCGATGTAGAGCCCTCCGGTGATGATTGCCCCTCCGGCAAGGTGCCGGGAAGAACTGCAGAAACCCTCCCGAACTAAGGTTGACGATGACGGCGGCGTCGGAACTTTTCGTGGATTTTCGCTCAGGTGTCTAGGGTTTCCCGAATAGATGTGATTTATAGCCGAAAGGGCGGCGTCGGAGGGCACCCGACGGCACCAGGCGGCTTGGGGGCGCGGGCCCACCCTAGGCCGCGCCGTGGGCCCGCCTGCCTCCCTCGGCTGCCTCCTGGGCTTCTCCTTTGGGCTGTTGCTTCGTCTCGGTCCATAAATAAATCAGTTAAATTGGCGTCCGATTCCGAGAGTATTTCCAGAAGAGTTTTTCTGGAACAAAAAGACAGCAGAAAACATGAACTGGCACTGTGGCATCTTGTTAATAGGTTAGTCCCAGAAAATGCATAAAAATGATATAAAGTGTAAGATAAACATGTGGTAATCAATATATAATAGGCATGGAACATCAAAAATTATAGATACGTTTTAGACGTATCAAGCATCCCCAAGCTTAGTTCCTACTTGGCCTCGAGTAGGTAAACGATAAAAGATAATTTTTGAGGTGACATGCTACCAATATAATCTTGATCATATAGTAATGTAAAGCATGTGAGCTGAGATCAAATCATTCAAAGCAAAATTCTATATTTGATATTAAACAAACAGAAGATAAAGCAAGACAATTAAACAAGTAAAAACCTTTCATGGAAGATGCTATAAAGACATGAAACCGTACAAAGTTTATTATAGATGATTTAAGCATTCAGTATAGAAGTTCAATCCTTCTACTCAAGCATCAACACTAGTAGGGAAGTGCCTTTCTATGGATCCACTATCTGTGGCGCATCAAAAAGGCCATGCGCCACAAAAACATTTCAGTGGCACACCATGCCAAGTGCGCCACAGAATACTGTGGCGCATGCAATCTGGCGTGCGCCACAGAAATATGGTGGGTCCCGCCTCCACAAAAATCTTGTGACATTTCTGTGGCGCATTGCACTGGATGCGCCACAGAAAGAAGCATTTCTGTGGCGCATCCAGCCCAGTGCGCCACAGATAGGTGGTGGGCCCCACCAATATGATTTCCTAGGTGCTTATTCTGTAGCGCACGGTTCTGGATGCGCCACTGAAAAGGATATTTCGGTGGCGCATGCACAGCCGTGCGCCACAAAAAGTATTGTGTGTCTCTACCGCACCGACACCTCCACATAAATCTTTTCCCCTTTCCTTTTCCATCCCCATTCCAACTTCCCCACCCCTCTCGCATCGAGCACTCCCCGCGCGCGTCCGCCGTCGCCATCGACCACCACCGCCACCTCTCGCGTCGAGCCCTCCACGCGCCGTCGCTGTCGACCACCACCGCCACCCCTCTCGCATCGAGCCCTCCCCGCGCGCGTCCGCCTTCGCCGTTGACCACCACCGCCACCTCTCGCATCGAGCCCTCCACGCGTACGTCCGCCGTCGCCGTTGACCACCACCGCCACCTCTCGCATCGAGCCCTCCACGCGTGCGTCCGCCGTCGCCGTCGACCACCACCGCTACCCCGCGTCGAGCCCTCCCCGCGCGCGTCCGCCGTCGCCGACGACCACCACCGCCACCTCTCGCGTCCCGGTACGTATTCCTCCTCATCGCCGCCCTGCAGTACCAAAATCATAGTTTTAAATCATAAGATTAAATTCTTTGTCATAAGATGCATGTCTTCCACTGAAAAAATTATAGTTTTAAATTATAAGATTAAATCATAAGTTTTAACATTGCACATTGTCATAAGTTTTAACATGTACAACTATTAAAGTCATTTGAAGATATAAGGAATCTAAGCATAACTATGTGGTGCCAACTATTATAACATGTACAACATTTCAAGATAAGGAATCTAAGCTAAACATGTACAACTATTTTTTCAATAGGATGTGCAAAGAAGTTCATAGCTGGCTACTCCATCCACTGGATATGAACATAACTATGTTTTGATAAGAAAGAAATTTGTGGGGTTAATTTGGTTGACCTAATTAATGTTGAACTCAAACTTGATATTTATTTTGTATTGGCTAAACTGGAGCTTGAGTTGTTCTGCTTGCAGGACCTGATCTTTTTTTATCCTTTTACCCATGTTCTTGTATATGTACTATAGGCCGATGATTTAAACTATGTCATGTTAAAGGGAAAAGAGTATCTACAATACCTTGTACTATATACAATTTGAGTGCTTGTATTAGAGCATGGTCTTGTAGGTACTCTTTTTGCCTTGTTTTGACAATGATATATGAGGCTTCTATTGTATTACACCGATGACTCTGATTCACAGTATAGCTAGGTTGACTCTGAGCCTGAGCATGACCGAACCTATAGAACGAATGTAAAAAATGGGCCAAAGATCGACGGCGTCGCACCGTCGGTCTGTAGTTTCTGTCAAGCTCAGGCTCAGGGCCATGCTACTATTCTCTGAATCAGAGTCATCGCTGTGAAACATCATTTCATAGGATAGCTAGGTTGACTCTTACACTTGGAAGTTCCGACACTTGGAAGTTCTTGATGTGCACTCTTCATATGAGGCACCTTTTTATGTATGATCTTTGCTATTGGTACCCGATCGAGAAGTTGTGTGTGCTTGTGTTGATCTGTGCTACCATGATCATCGTGTCGTGGTTGTTTGTGCCCCGACCATCGTGTCGTGGAGATGCCGGCCGGAGATGTGGATTTTTTGTGAAATGTCTACAGGTACCCCGAGAGGCCCTTGAGTTTGCCGGAACATCGATTAACTTTCGTTCCGGCAAATTCGGGTACTCCATATGTCCCTTTTTTAGCAAAGGACATGCCAAATTTTTTCGTGAATTTTGGCATCACTTTGCTAAAAATAGGACATATGATTTGTGAAATGTCTGCAGGTACCCATGAGACCCTTGAGTTTGCCGGAACGTCGATTAACTTCCGTTCCGGCAAATTCGGGTACTCCATATGTCCCTTTTTTTAGCAAAGGTCATGCCAAAAAATTTCGTGAATTTTGGCATGACTTTGCTAAAAATAGGACATATAGTTGTGTAGCTTAGATTGTAGATAATTTTAGTTGTGTTCATTGTTGGTTTATATTGTGTAATTTTCACATTGCTAAAAATGAGTTTGAAAATTGTGTTGTTGATATTAATTTGATATGGTACTATGTTATTTGATAGTTGCTATGAATTTGTACTTTATTTAAATTTGCTTGCTACTTAAAAATTGTGTTTTTAGTTTATTGTTCTCGGCGACGATGTCACTGTTGGACCAGAGGGGCGATGTCCGCGACTGGACTCCGCCGGGCAGGCACTGGGAGGTGCTACCTTCCGGGAAGCGTATCTTGGTGAGGAATCCGGGTGACGTCGTCGACCCGGATCTTCTTTGGTGGCGGTCGCGTGGGCCATGCTCGGTGCAGAGGGAGCCGGCCCCCGAGGAGGTGGTACGTCGCCGTATCAGGGAGGAGGACGAGCACGTCCGTCGCTACATGTCTTTGTTGGATAGGCAGTACAACAATGGATGGTCGTTTCTTCAGAGGGTTCCTCGTAACGTGAGCTATGACCCTGTGAGGGTTCCTTATCTTTGGATGCGCAACGCCCGCGGCTCAGCACCTCGCGGCTCAGGACCCGGTCGAAGTTAGTTTCAGAGGTTCATGCATGGGAGAGGAGATGTATTAGTGATATTATTCGCGATGTATTAGGGTTAAATAAAAATGGACCAAATTATTCATGGGATCAAGATGTATTAGTTATACTTATGCACATTATTCGCGAAGTTATATTGTGTAATTTCCACATTGTGTAGTTTGTAGTATATAGTTGTGTAGTTTTTTGATTCTAATGAATTTGTTTTTAATATGTTTTACTTTCACGGAATGGTCGGGTTTAAGGGTGTGAGGGCATGCTATAGGAAGAAGCTTGGTCGGTATGTGTATGGATGTCAGATCCATATCAACAAGAGGAAGCACTGGACAGGGCAGTTTAATACAGCGGAGGAGGCGGCGCGCGCCTATGATTATTTCGCCGTACACGAGTACGGTGATAAGAAGAAAGATAAGGATCTGAACTACCCAGCGGATCGCCACCGTGTGAATGAGTTCATACCGGATGGGATCAGACAGGTAGAAATGGCCAAGTAGATGGAGCACAGGTTGGCTAAGGCGCAGATCGCACGTCGCAACGCACGCCCCCAGGACGACCCGTATGTGAGGCATCTCCTGCAGAACGAGCCAAACTTGATGTCCTACCAGCCGTTCGGCGCTAGTCCTTTTGATGGTGCTGGTCCTTCGTACGGCACCGGTCCTTCCCACGGCGCCGGTCCTACTGACGACGACATCACTTCTCTTGGGATCTGGGCGGAGGAGGAGGAGCAGCAGGAGGAGGAATGGGAGAAGGACTGGGATTCCGACTCTGAGCAGCGGCGGCAGAAGCGGCAGCAGGAGCGGCAGCAGGCGTTGGAGGAGCGGCAGCAGCAGCGGCACCAGGAGTGGCAGGAGTCGGAGCAGCAGCTACTGCGGATGTTCGGGCCGCCGAACCCCGATGCTTATCACCGCAGCGACCCTAGGCACTGGGTCGAGATGAATAGGCGGGACGGCATACCTCCGTTCCGCACTCTTTCGGGTAAGCCGTGGGGGAGCGAGGACACTGATGACACCGCAGATCCGATGTTCTGGGCTCAGATGAATAGGGACGACGACCCATAGAGCGACTTGTCCACTTCTTTCCGTACTATGTTTTATGTTGACTTGTCCACTTATCTATGTAGACTGATGTTTCCACTGTACTTGGTTAAGACTAATGTTTTATTTTCATGCATATGCCAATGTTAAATGCATATGCTTGTACTACGACTTATCCCAATGCATATGCCAATGTTAAATGCATATGCTTGTACTATATATGTATGTATCTCGGGCTCTAAGTGGTGATGTACATATTTATCTGTCTGTTTTAATACTGTGTCAAAATATATTACTGTTTCTATTATTTTCTGTAAAAATTCTGTAATATACCTATATTATTGTCAAATACAGCAAATAATCGATAATACAGCAAATAATCGATAATATATACGGCAAATAATTTAGTGGCGCACGGTAAATAATTTTGTGGCGCACCATATTCTGTGGCGCACGAACAAAGTGCGCCACAGATACATTATTTTCAAATACAACAAATAATCGAAATTCTTTCTGTGGCGCATGGACAATAATTTAGTGGCGCACTCTAGAGGTGCGCCACAGAATTGTATACTTTCTGTGGCGCATGGTTCCGTGCGCCACAGAAATCATATTTTTGTGGCGAGGATTCTGTGGCGCACCTACCATGCGCCACAGAAACAGTTTTTGGTGCACCACAGAAAGGCACTTCCCTACTAGTGCAAGCAATCTTCCACAAACATAGAAAGGATCCAGTCAAGCAAAAGTATCACAAACGTAATGAATCAACTGTTTAGAAGTTTTACTCAACCGGTGAGCGTAAGCATTTGGTATTGGCACCAGGATGTTATGGCTAAGAGAATAATAATGGGGGTTTGGAAGGCCAAAGGAAGAAGGCTCACAAAGCTATAAGATCATTAGACAAGAGGAAGTCTTATAATCGAAGCTATGCAAGGAGTAGTGATTGCCATGCAACGGATGCACATAGAGCTATAAGTGTATGAAAGCTCTCCAATGGAACTAGTGGGGGTGCATCCAACTTGGTTGCTCACGAAGACCTAGAGCACTTTTGAGGAGGCTCATCATTGGAATATACAACCCAAGTTCTATAGTGTTAATTCCCCACATAGTTATACTAGTAAAACATGAGAACTCTCTCACATGGAGTATAGGTGCTAAACATGAGCACAAATGATGACTATGAAACTGCAGGTGCTAAACATGAGCACAAGTGTGGATAAAAGATAGTAATGTTGCCCCCTCTCTTTATTTCTTTTCTTTCTTTTCTTTTTCTTCTCTTTTTCTCTTTTTTTCTTTTTCTATTTCTCTTTTCGATGGCCTCCATGGCTCTTTTCACTTTTCTCTCCCTCACTGTAGGGGCAACATTCTAATATGATGACACACTTTTTGGTACAAATAACTCATAATGAACAAAACATGATGTATGAAACTGAGTGCCTCTGCCAGTGTAGCAGGATGTGCAATGATCTAGCGTAACATGGGTAAAACCACACATCAGCTGTATAGAATCATGCAAAGCAATATATAACAATGATGAATGACAACAAGTCATGTAATGTAAATGGAAGTTGCATGGCAATATATCTCGGAACAGCTATGGAAATGCTGTGATAGGTAGTTATGGTGGCTGTTTTGAGGAAGATGTTTGGCTTATGTGTAGGAGAACAAGAGGAAGTTCTCCCACGGGGTTGGATGTACTGGCGAAGTATGCACAACTCTCAATGTGAGCAGAAGGCAATGCACACACCGAAGAGGCTAGCAAAATATGGATGGTGGAAGTGCCAAAAACCGTAGCTTAACATTAGTCAAAAAGAACTCACAAGTTTATTGCAAACAACTAGCAGGTTCAACATTAAGAGCATGATTAAATTCACTCCAAGAGGGCCGTTCACGGAGGTACAAGTACCTTGTTAGATCCCCCGACCTTAGCACGCAACTATGTTGTTTCCAACTACCTTCAGACATGAGAAGCTATCAAGTCCAACACACCTTCAGCAATTTTAAGAGTTTGTAGTACGGTACAAGCTTTAATAACACAACCACTAATCAGATTTTAGCTTAATTAACCAACAAGCATTTAACATCTAACTTCTTAATATCTCAAAACATTTGCAAGGAATCAAGTTATCAAAGTTCAATGATCTACAAGACTATGCAAATTTTCCATTATACAACTACCACACACTTAGCATTTTCTGTTCCAACCAGACGCCAATTATACAACTCTCCAAACAAATATAAGTGAAGCAAGAGAGTACTTTCTAAAAGAACTAATAGCTCTGAACAAGAGATACATGAAAAACAAGAGCTAATATATAGCAGCGCTAGACAAGAATACTCAACAAGTATAAGTGAAGAATAGGAGTATTCTAATGAAAAAGCGGAGCGTGTCTCTCTCCCACACAAGAATGCTAGGATCCAACTAGTTATGATCAGAAAATAAAAACAAAAAAAACAAAAATAAAACACACAGACGCTCCAAGAACAGCACACAATATGTGAAGCAATAAAAATATAGTCTCACTAGAGATGACCTGATAATTTGTTGATGAAGAAGGGGATGCCTTGGGCATCCCCAAGCTTAGACGCTTGAGTCTTCTTGATATATGCTGGGGAGATCCAAGGGAGCCTCCCCAAGCTTAAGCTTTTCTCTCTTCTTAATCTTCTTATATCATCCTCTCTCCTAATACTTGAAAACTTCCTTCACACAAAGATAACTCGCAAACTTCATTAGAGGGGTTAGTGCATCAAAACATAAGCTCACTTGGTTCTGTAAAAACACATTGCATACTTTAGTTCAAACATTAGCTACTGTTACTAAGCAAGATCCTGGTCTCCCCCCGAAGAACGTAAATCTATACTTGCAAAAGAGACAATGCAAAACAAAAACAGAATCTGTTAAAACCAGAACAGTCCGTAAAGACGAATTTTTTCGAGGCACTTCCGATGCTCAAATCAGAAAACGGTTAACTAACGAAAGATAGGTAATAAGTTCAGGCTTCTGCAAAAAATTACAGATTAAAATAATGTTCCGTGATTTTTCACGAATTTTTACCGTGAGGTACAGAAATCTGTTTCTGGACAGCAAATAAAACTTATAGCATATCTTGCTATTAGAGGCTTCTTGGCACAACAAAAACGAAAATAAAAGATACAAAGGAGTTGTTACAGAAGTAAGCAAACTCCTTGACTAATAAAAACTGAAAACAAAAGATAATGGGTTGCCTCCCAAAAGCGCTTTCTTTAATGCCTTTTAGCTAGGCTAGAAGATTTTAATGATGCTCTCATAAGAATAAGAGTTGAAAAACAAAAGAGAGCATCAAGAGGCAAATATCAAACACATTTAAGTCTAACCCACTTCCTATGCAAAGGAATCTTGTAATAAAATAAATTATTGAAGCATAAAGCAACTAGCATAGGAAGATGAAACAAATGCAACTTCAAAACTTTCAACATAAAGAGAGGTGTTTTAGTGACTTGAAAACTTTTACAACCATATTTTCCTCTCTCATAATAACTTTCAGTAGCATCATGAACAAACTCAACAATATAACTATCACATAAAGCATGCTTTTCATGATCTACAAACACATAGTTTTTATTAAGCTCAAAAACAGTGGGGTCATTAAACCCACTTTTGACAATAGCAGTATAATTAATATCATCAGCAATATAGGACCATCATCAAGAGCATTATCATATATAACAGTAGGGAGCACATTTTTACTTTCTGTTATTTCTTCTTTTTCTTGAGTCAAGGAATTTGTTACTTCAAATTTATCAAAAGGAGATATTTCAATAGAATCATAACATTCAACAATATAGCATTCTTCCTCCTTAGGTAAGCATGGAGGGCAATCATATAATGTAAGAGTTAAAGAGTTACTATCATTAGAAGGTAGATCCTCCTTTTGTCCTTCACTCTCCTCCTCTTTTTCATCCAATGAGCTCATAGTTTCAGCAATTTCTTCTTCCACAGGTTCCTGACAGACAACCAGTTCTTCTTGAGAATAAATTTTCTCAAGATATTCAGTAATATAAGGATTATCATTGTAATATTAAGGCAATATCCAAGTATAACAAAATTTTCAGATTTGTAAGAAGCATCATCAATACTCTTAAGCAAATCAGTAATTTCATAGGCACCCATAAAAATAACAAATTCTTCAATTTGTTCAAGATTATCAAAGTCATAGTTTCCTTTAGCATAAGAAGCCAAATTTCATTATCATTATAATCACATTGGAAAGAGATGTGTTGATGCCTCCTACAACAAAATGATTCATTAAGGCACCATGATTCATCATATGTAGAGCAAAAGTTTTTAGCAAACCATTCAATGTATTTATTTGTTCCCATAAATGTACCCCTTTTTGAGACAAGCGGTATTCCTTATAATATTTTTGTTGTTCCTCTATGAACCCCCTTGCCAATAAGATTTTGTTTCAAAGAAAGAAGCCATTGATATCAAGTAAACAACTAGACATAATAACAAACCGAAATAAACTAGGTGCTGAAATTTAATTTTTTTGTGGTTTTTGATTTTAATGCAAACAAGATAAAATAAAAATAAACTAAGCAAGACAAAAACAAAGTAAAGAGAATGGTGGTGTGTAACTCCCCTTGCTGTAGCTTCCAATTCCCCGGCAACGGCGCCAGAAAATATGCTTGATGATGTGGAAACGCACGTTCGTTGGGAGACCCCAAGAGGAAGGTATGATGTAGTCAGCAGCAAGTTTTCCCTTGAATCTACAAGGTTTATCGTACCAGTAGGAATTGGGAGAGCTTCAGAAAGGTGTCAGCGGCGCCGTTTACGATTACTGACGTGGACCTGTACACAACACAATCAAAGTACTTTGCCCCAACGAAACAGGAAAGTTGTCAATCTCCCGGCTTGCTGAATATAAAAGATTAAACGTATGCTGTGGAATATGATGATGAACACAAAAAGTAACAACGAGGAAACAATTGTAGAGTGTGGTGAAAACAGTGTTTGTATTAGTGTGGAATAAAGGACCGGGGTCCACAGTTCACTAGTGGTGTCTCTCCATAAGACAGATATGCATACATGTTGGGTAAACAAATTACAGCTGGGCAATTGACAAAGTGCAAACGCATGACAATGCAATATATGATAAGAACATGTTCATTGTTAGATCTATTGGGCATTAAAACAATATATATAGACTGCTTACTAGCTGCATCTATGACTCATAATCCACTCAAGAGATAGCTTCCGGGTCTCCCGTGAGTATTAAGTTGCAAGGAACAGATTATAGCATTAAGCAAAGTGTGTAATGTAAACAAACGCATTAGACTTAACAGCAGTACCCTTAAGCTAAGCATCGGTTATTTTATCCCTAGTGGCAATAGCACATCTACAGCCTTAGTTGTTTCTGTCAATCAAGCCCAGGCTTCTAGAGGCATGAACCCACTATCTAGCATAAATACCCCCTCTTGCAGTCATTAGCATTTACTTGGCCAAAGCATCTACTAACAACGGAGAGCATGCATGAACATAGATAAAACATGATATATAGATGAACAAACTTGATCATAACTTCACAATTCATCGGATCCCAGCAAACACAACATATCGCATTACATAAAGATGATCTTGATCATGTTAAGCAGCTCACAAGATCTAAGCATGATAGCACAAGGTGGAGAGACTACCAACTAGCTACTGCTATGAACCCGTAGTCCCGTGAAGAACTACTCACGCATCACTCCGGAGACAGGCATGGCGATGTAGAGCCCTCTGGTAATGATTTCCCCTCCGGCAAGGTGTCGGGAAGAACTGCAGAAACCCTCCCGAACTAGGGTTGACGATGACGGCGGCGTCGGAACTTTTCGTGGATTTTCGCTCGGGTGTTTAGGGTTTCTCGAATAGATGTGATTTATAGGCGAAAGGGCGGCGTCGGATGGCACCCGAGCGCACCAGGCGGCCTGGGGGTGCGGGCCCACCCTAGGCCGCGCCGTGGGCCCGCCTACCTCCGTCTGGGCCCGCCTACCTCCGTCGGCTGCCTCCTGGGCTTCTCCTTCGTGCTGCTGCTTCATCTCGGTCCAGAAATAAATCAGTTAAATTGGCGTCCGATTCCGAGAATATTTCTAGAAGAGTTTTTCTGGAACAAAAAGACAGCAGAAAACAGGAACTGGCACTGTGGCATCTTGTTAATAGGTTAGTCCCAGAAAATGCATAAAAATGATATAAAGTGTAGGATAAACATCTGGTAATCAATATATAACAGGCATGGAATATCAAAAATTATAGATACGTTTAGACGTATCAGTCATCATCGAGTCTACAATGCAATATGGAACAGTCAACAAGTAGCAACATTTAAAAAGGAAAGACGAAGCAAAGGGGAAGATTTTACCCCACGGTCAATTCATCGACCACGTTGGATGCGGGCGGCGAGCGGGTCGGCGACGCGATGAAGTCGACGTCCTCGGTCGGCGGAGGAGGTGGAGGATGCATCGCAGCAACGTCGACGACGGGCCTCGGTGGGCGGGCTCCTCGGCCGGCGGCAGCCTTTTGCTTCTAAGGTGTCGCGGCGGTAGCGCCCGTCGATGCCCTCTTGCCCGCACCGGCCGCCGTGGGCGCCTTCCTGCGTGCGGCGGGCGGCTTCACCACCGGGGCGGCCTTTACAGCTGGATTTGAGGGGCCAGAGATGGCGGGGGAGGTGGGAGGGGGGCGGCGAAGACCTGCCGGCGAAGGGGCGGTACCCTAGGGTTTTCCACGGCGGCGGCGGTGCCCGGGGCCGGGGAACGGCCGGAATTGACCGCGGGAGGGGCACGGAGGTCAGGGAGGGCTCTGTTGTCTTCGTCCATGGCGCGGAGGTCGTCGGCGGCGGCGGAATCGCGGCAGGGCGGACGCGGCGCGGGGGCGGAAGGGGATTTCAGCGTGGCGATTGGTGCGCGCGTGGGGAAAATGAAGGGAAAGGGCACGGGGCGCACGCGGCCCTCTCTGTCCTATATTTGGCAAAATTTGGGGCAGCCCTATAATAGGGCACGTGATAGGGCAGCTGTTGGAGAGCTGTTTTTGCCCTCCGGTGGCCTAAAAATGGATTTAAGGCATGAAGCCTAAAATAGGGCAGCTGTTAGAGATGCTCTTACGTCTTACCCCTTCCTCTCTCACCAAACTCAGGCCGAAGCGGCGCCGTCGTCAAGTTCTTGTTCCTTTCCCTGCATCCATTTGTGTTTCCCTGTCCCCGGCATGTATTACCGGCGGATATCGCTCGGGCTCGTGCGTCTTGCAAACACACCTTCGGCCAGGTACAATAGGGGGCTCTGTATTTTCCCCAACCGCACGCCCCCAACCCTCTCTCCTCATTCCATCCCATAGTCTTTTTTAGATAACATGCAGAAAGGGCCAACGTCAAATTAAAAGCGCAACGAACGCGAGACTGTACATGGTGTTGATCCCAGCTTACGATCAAATAACTGTAGGCACACAAAGAGACGGGTGAACACCAAAGAGGAGCAACGCCGATGAGGGGACCACAAGCAGGGCAGACATAGGTGTCGGGCCGGATCTCACCGAGAGAACGCGCACGCCAACACACTCTGCACACCTTTGAGACCAACTACACCATCGAGAGTAGCACCAACAGGATCATCACCGCCATTATTCAAAGGAGTGCAGACAGGCTCAACAATAAGGCCCGAACAGGAAACACCGAGGTGCAGGACAAGATACAATCATGTCCAGAGGGAGCTCAACGAAGAAACTGTCGCCACACCACCTCCAGAGAGCAACCCGTTGTGGACTCCAAGGCGGCGTCTTCAAGAACCACACGACACCAGAGCGCCGCCACCGCCCGATCAGAGCATCCGGAGCGTAGAATGCTGGAGGCGGCGCCCATGAACGTCGCCGCCGCATCCAGAGAAGACCCCGGGCAAGGGTTTCCACCTGGCAAACTCTCACCGCCTTCTACACGGGGCGCCAAACATCGACAGACGAGACATGAGCCACTGTCACCGCAAGTCGCTCGACAGCCACTGTTCCATCCCCGTGGCCAAAGTCACCAGCCAGCACCTGAATATTTGGCACACCCGCCAACCAAAGGACTCCCACCATCCTGGCCGCCGCCCTGGCGTCCCAGCTCTGCGCACCGCATACGAGAATAAGACAATGAGGGAGGATTCCACCACCGGATCAACCACCAACAGCCCCCGCGGCTACCCGCGGCACAGATCTGGCGCGGGGTGGTAGAGCTCGAGAAGGAGGGACAGGCCGGGCCCATGCTCCTTCCTAGATCGGGACGGCCAGAGGCCTAGAACATGGTCGCACCACCCTACACGCCACGTACGGAACTCTTCATGGAGGCGATCCGACCACAGCACCGCCACCGCGTCGGCATCCTCAGCCAGGGACAAAGCAAAAAATGGCAGAGAGGCGTCATGGCGATCCGCATAGCCCAAATCGGGCCTGAGCCGCTGCTGCGACCCGTCCATTGCCAGCACCCAGCGCCGCTAGAGTGGTCGTTGTGCCGCAAGAGCCGCCGCTGACCCCTCCTCTTCTCTACCCCGCCACACACATCGCCGCCAACACCACCTCCGATGCCGCCCACTTGAAGCCTCGCCTCCAAGCAAAGAGAGGACCTCAGGGCTCGTCCACCCCACCTGCCGCCACTGCCGTCGCCGGAGGCGGCAACGGCCAGGAGGATTTGTCGCGGGGGACCTTTTTCCTACGGTTTGGACCCTCCAGAGCCTCCCGCGCAAGCAACCCGAGAGGTGGGGGAGGGGGGGATGATGCTGCGCGCTGTACCGAGGTCGCATATGTTTTTTTTTTTTTTGAAAGGAAAGCACACGACTTTATTACGAAACAAACTGGGTAGAGTCACCCATAACAGCTACGCTAGCGCACTCAGGCACCTGATACTCCCATGATTCATGGGTGTTTACATTTAACTTAGCACCAGTTTGTGAAGGCTATGAGCAACAACATTTGCACTTCTTTTACTAAACCTGATCGAGCACGAGGAGAACCATGTTCTACTCTGAAACTTCAGATCTTCAATGACATTTGGCTCGCTTGAGAAATCAGCCTTCCTGCTATTCAAAGCCATAGCCAACAACTGAGCATCAGTCTCAAATTCAGCCCTGATCACACCCAGCTCCGCAGCAAGATTAAAGGCCTCCTCCATAGCTCGCAGTTCTACAGTGAAAGCATCATGGACCGCACATGAACATCCTGCTCGGGCAGCTACTACTTCGCCGTCAGAAGTTCTAGCCACAACTCCCCAGCCTCCATTTGCTTGTCCGACAGTATAGGCTCCATCGACATTGAATTTTATGACACCATCAGGGGGAGGCTGCCAACAAACAATACTTGCTTTAGGATTACCTTTTGTCTGCGCAAAGGTGATAATAAATTCAGCCGATGTTCATTTTACACGATGAACAAGATCAGCGATAGGTGTGGGCATATCCCCTTCTCTGATTTTATTGCGTTCCTGCCACTAGATCCACCACATAGTGTACTATATGCATCTTCTGTTCCTCCGGCAGAGCCCATATCATATACATAGTATTCTCAATGCCATTGCATGCCTCCAGCTTGGTCCAGGTGTTCTCATAGCCTAGAGCACGCCAAAGGGGTTTAACTTCCTTGCATTTGACAAACATATGACCTCCATCTTCATGAGCTCTCTTGCAAAATAGGCACTTCATGTCCTCAATTTTAACTCCACGTCTAGCAAGATTATCTCTAATTGCAAGAGTGTTGTGTGCACGTCGCCACCAGAAGTGCTTGATCTTGTTCGGACATGCTAATTTCTAGATACGCCACCATTTGTTCTTGCCCCTGCCACCGATAACCTCTGGTTGCTGCAAACTACTACTTGCATCGCTTCCAGCTGTACGGGCCTCCTCTTCAACAAACAATTTGTAGGCATTACGCACTGAGTTCCTATGTTCCTCTTTGAATCTGGTTCTGGGTGGTGTTACTCTTCGTTTCCTTTTTTCGTGTTCCCGTGAAGGGTCTTCCGCGAGTGCACCGTCAGTTTGACATGCATTTTCATTGGTAGACCAAGGAGCAACATTATAGAGTCGTCCGCCAACACTGCCCATGGTGTGGATGCGCGATTATGTCTAGCGTTTTTTTTGTAACATGTCCCTCTTATATTCGGTGTTCTGTTCTTACCGTGGGCAGACGATAAGATGACCATTAGAATGGAAAACGGGATTACAAAGAGAACACAACTTCAAATATTTTTTTTTGACCTTTTGTTGTACCATGGAATTCCTTTTATAGAAAACATGGCACTTTTAGAGAGGAACAAAACATGGCACGTGTATTTCATTGATAATCTCCATCCTTTATTATAAATATATTCCCTCCAAGCAAAACAATACATTGGTATGAGTTCTACGTAAAATAAAATGAATTCAATTAACCTGAAATGCTATTGGACATGCACGCGCGGGTACATGGGTTATCCTGTCCACTAGAGTTGAGGTGCATGTGGTGTGAGATCCTTGAAAAGAGAGGCAAAATGGACACAAATAATGAAGAAAGAATAACACAAAATAAACTCCGAGCGAAACTATTTCACGCCTCTAACCCTTTTGGGTAGCGCCTAACGATCGGGCGCTACACTCTACGGGGTAGCGCCTAAAGATCAGGCGCTATACATCCGGTTGTGTAGCGCCCGAGCGTAAGACGCTATACTCATAGCTGTTTTCAAACTTTATTACAAACTGTACTCATGTATGGACATAAGAATCAACCAGTCCAATTGGTCACAGCGGTGTGTGCGTTTGCCGTGCTCGCGGGTTCGAGTCCCTGTTTTGCACAATTTTCTTCCCTTTTTACTTTTTTTCTCCCTCTTCCCCAAGTTAGTTCACCGGCCGCCCGTGCTCCACGGCTCCACCGGCCGGTCTCGGGACGCCACCGCGCGGGGGCACCGGCCACCGCCGCCCTTCCTCCACCGGCCGGTCTCGGGCCGCTGCCTCCCGCTCGCCACCGGCCGCCGCCGCTGTCATCTGCGTGCTTTCAACTCAACCCAGCAATTCTGTTCAAAAAAAAAAAAATTGTGCAAAACGTGGATTCGAACCCGCAACAAAGTCATCCGCACGCAGCGCTGTGACCAACTGGACTGATCAATTCTTATGTCCATATAAGAGTACAGATTATAATAAAGCTTGAAAACAGCTATGAGTGCTCGGAGCTACACAACCAGATGTATAGCGCCTGATCCTTAGGCGCTATCGCGTAGAGTGTAGCGTCCGATCGTGTCCGATCGTTAGGCGCTACCCAAAAGGGTTAAAGGCGTGAAATAGTTTCGTCCAGAGTTTATTTTGTATTATTCTTTTACCACGAGGTCATCTGTGTCCATTTTGCCGAAAAGAGATGCGCAATTCCCAGTTTTCTTCGTTCCGCAAAATGAGATCAAAGTTCGTTAGGCGCTACCCAAAAGGGGTTAGAGGCGTGAAATAGTTTCACCCAAATTTTATTTTGTGTTATTCTTTTACCAGTTTCGCCCAAATTTTATTTTGTGTTATTCTTTTACCACGAGGTCATCTGTGTCCATTTTGCCGAAAAGAGATGCGCAATTCCCAGTTTTCTTCGTTCAGCAAAAATGAGATCAAAGTTGACGAAACTGTTATATTAGACGTAAAGTTGTCAGCCTTGGGCACACGATGTGCAGGAATAATGGAGAGGATGGGTTAAAGTTGTCAGTCCGAAATCCACGGCGACAGTCTTGGCCATGTCTGTTCCTTTTCTTTCATAGCGTACATCCCCTCCCACCCTAGCTACCCATTCGTATCCTCTCTCTCTCTCTCTCCATTGTTTATCCAAAGCACGATAGAACCCGGATGGAGTTCATGCTGGAGGAGTGGCGTGAGCAGAGGAGAGAAAAACATCTTGACTTGTTCTTCTAATTTTTGTGATGTTCTGGTTCCTTGTTCACAGTTCATTAGCAATTGTGATAGGCATGGGCTTGCAATAAAAGCACTAATTTTAGTCTGTTTCCGGTAGATATTGGACGCTTACCCGAACTAAGCGAAGGCACATTACTAGGCGCCGATCAATTCTCTTCAAGCCCATCTCAGCATGTGCCATCACCGAGATGGCGTGATGGACCACCATCTTCTCCGCCTGACACAGCCCGGCCCTCCTCCCTTCGATGTGCGAGGTCGACATCCCGCGCTCCACGTCCAAATCTCTATCCATCACACACCACCTCGTGGCAACAACTAGGAACCGGTCAGCCGAGGTCGATGGACAGTCAGCTCACAGCTTTGAAGAGAGGGGGAGAGAGAGAGAAGGCGAAGTTTGTCGGTACACCTATGGACGCAATGGTTTTTCTTAGTTATGGACCCTCACGTATTTTCTCATTAAGACATAAATAGCTCATGTATGACCCACATCATACAGGATCAACCTCCGACATGGGCCTCCGATCTTCATGATATTTCACCACATCTTCTGCAAACTGCACATCTCTCCTACAATCAAAGACAAAATCAGCGTCTAGCGTCATGTCCGCTTGCTTAATTCCATCGCAAGTAATATCATGCTCAAAATAATCTGAAGAATCTGGATACATAATCTTGATCGCACTTGTCTGTCCATAGAAGCAACGACCTGTCACCAAAACCAAAAAAAAATCTCGGATGAGCGAAAGTTGATTAAGTACAAGAACAATGATTCAACTAGGTAAAATACAAGAACCTAACTGTAGGTGCAGAACGGTGGTGTAAAGTGGAATGTGAAGCATCGGGGGTGTATGCAAGATATGATAACCCAAGTAAGCAGATAAGGCTGAGCCGCATGAGCAAGATGCCCACGCCTCCGCAGCCCGTCGCGTCGGTTTAGCCTGACAGACATCTTCCAGCGGCAGCGCAGGGAGGGGGAAGGGGGACTAGGGTTCCGCTCAGGACGTACCCAGGAGTGTGCGAGTTGTGTGGCAAAGTAAGCAAGGCCGCCATATATTATAAGATGTTGCTTAATCAAGTCTTGAGTGGTTTGCATGAACTAACTTACACAATCATATACTTCTATATAATAACCTGCTTTACAATGAATTCGCCAAAACCAGACTAAGTTTTTGTAGTTTGTTTTACCTTTCGAACATATAAACTAGTGCATCATTAGTCTATACACCATACAGTTTGGCAAGTACAGTAAGTGGAGACACCCATATTATCTTCATTCACATTTAGTTGCTCAGTTTTATCTTATGTACTCTGACTTGGTTGGCACTAATATATTGTTGCTAGCAGACCTGAAACAAACTTGAAAGTTGTAAATGTCTTACACTTGTGATACTGTCCCTTTTTTGTAATCAAGGGATAAAATGTTAGCTGTGTCAGAGAACCAATGCTGGTGCCTGCCAAGGTTGATAAACCGACAAGAGGTTGCCCTAAGTCTTGCTAATAAGTGTATGGTAAATGCTTGATTACGGTGTTTGTGAAATCATCGAGCAAAAGTGCTGCCAGGGCAAGAATAACCAGACTTGGACTAGTGGTGGTATGAGGGTCATATGCTAGGCATATACAGTATGTTTGCACATATATTAATCAAGTACCTTTTAATGTTTGTCATTTGCATGTGTGTACTTGCAGGTTATTTTAGTTGTGTGTCACTCAGATGTGAACGTCCTTCGGCTTGCTGGTCAAGGCTATCGGAGCAGCTGCTTACATCCAATTGTGTGTTTGACTTCCAATTTATCCTGCTTATTTGACCTGAAGTTATACCTGGAACTGGACCGGAGTCCAAATCCAAATAACAGAAGACCAACTAATGTCCACTCAGATGTGTACCGATCCATGTCCAGTCCATGTTTGACGTCACAATATCCAAGTCCATCCAATCCAACTAGCCTAAATACTGGCTAATCCAAGATCCAATTGAACCTACTGCTGTGTCGCTGCGCGTGCAACAATCAACGATCACGCCCATGAAGCTAAACATAACGTGGTGCATTGACTCATGCCAGCTACAACCTGGAAGTCCAAACAGGCGGCGACCGTCCAAGGCTCCATGCTATGCGCGAGTGCGCGAGGGAGCGTGTACGGCTGTACGCGCATGCGTCCAGTGGACATTGGGTTATCCAATTTTGAGGTCCAAAAGGTGTCTAGCATCGTTGGATCTTGTGTCCAGTTAATGTCCATGTCCAGTAATGTCCAATCCAATAGGATCCAACGAAATTTAGGTCCAAAGCCCATGGACTACAGAGATCCAGTTCCAGATTTACCCAATGTTGTCTCAGCGTTAACATTATGTTGTTTTTTTGTGCTTCCGATGTTCCTAGATGCCACTTCTCATTTTAGAAAGCAGTAAGTCATGCAGGATCTAGAAATGTTCTTTGTTAACTATTATTGTGTTCAGATTGGGTGTTGTGGAAAAGGTTAATGCCGATGTTGTCTAGCATAGCATATGTGAACTATTTTATGGTAATGGGTTTACACCCACCCCAGAAGTAAATTAAGCAAACAAGAGGTGTTTGAATGAACACATACTTCACTACTTCATCTTTCTGTGTCTTTGCCCCAAGCTAGAATTAACAGATTCAAATCTCACCTCTCGGTAATTTTTCGATAGTTGTATACTTTTATTAAAGTGAGCAGACAATGCCAGTCATAAGAAATATATCAACTCATATGTTATGGGACAATGTACCATGAAGCAACCTAATTATTCAAATTAAACCAGCAGCGCATTCATGTTCTGCTAGCATGGTTCGCACTACATGGCTTGCCAAGAGCTCAGGTCACTGCCTCATTGGCAGTCCAACTGCCGGCAGAAGACAATATACAAAAGGAAGGAAAACAAAAGACTAGCCCTTTATGTGATTGGATGAAACAAACAAGCACTATAAGATAAATGTTTCAAACCAACATGGCCGCTCATGCTACTTGGAAAGAATTGAGGACTTACCCGTATGTGTCAGGCAAAGATGGCGGCAGAAATTTGGTTTTGACTTATGACAAGGAAAATTAAGTTCGGCGAAGAAAAGTTGGTTATCAGCCCCTGACTCAGAAGCAGCTACAAAATTAACGTGGTAGGAATCCCTGTCTGAGTAGTATGTTTCAACCACACCACAGATAACACTTGGCACATATTTTGGTTCCTAAAATAAGCAACAACGTCAGATGAAGCAGCTGATAAAGAGATCTAAAGAACGCGTACCAATTAACAATGAATACAAGACATAAAACCATGTACCTGAGGATGCTCATAGGCATATTTCTTCAGCACTGTTGCAAGCTCAGAGCGAATCAATAACCTCAAGTAATTATATTCTGACCTCTTTATTAACAGAGTGTCCTTTACCACCTTGTACAGTCCAGACTCCGGAGCCTTCACTGCAGTTTCTTGGAGTTGCATGATCAGAATGCGCTCTACCTGGTCGAGAGATTCAGAGGAGAGTGTCCCATTGGTAGTGCTCAACAAGGGCCGTAGGTTATCCAGCATGTGGGACGAGAGGAATGATCCTAGTGCAGCGTGCTGTGGGTGTTGAGCAGCCTTGGCAGCAGTAACAAACCCGTGGGCGCTGTGCATCTCTTCGGACAGGTGACAACATTTGTAGCAGAGGTGCTCCATGGCCTGCTGCGTCGTGTAGCCAGAGTTTGCCTTGACGAGGGCAACGAGGCCTTCCAAGGAACGGACCTCCACGCGTAGCATAGCGAGGGTGTCAAGGATGTCATACGCTTTTTGGCTTTCCCTGTCAGGCGACGGGAGCGGGAACACTACGCTGTGCCAAATGGAGCTGATGATGATGTTGTAGACAGGTTCCATGGGGCCATAGCAGTGGCCAGCGAAGAGGATGTAGCGGATTAGCCGGTGTGAAACATTAGAGGGCAGCATGGTGAAGACTTTGAGATAGAAGGCGTGGATGGTGGCGTGGAGCCTCATCTTGAGAGACTCGGTGTATTGGCAGGCATCGCCACAGCTCTTGAGAAAACTGCCAGCTAGAGATGCTCTGTCGAGCTTCTCCGAGAAGGTTGCCTTAATGGTATCCTCGTCCAGCAGAGATGCGAAGTGGGATCCATGTCGCTCAACCTTGATGGTGAACACGTCGAAGCGACCTCCATTATTATCATCCACGGAGGAGCTTGTGTCGTGGATAAGTTTTCCTTGGTCAGAGCTCAAGTCCCGACGGTACACAACGACTCCACTTCTGTCTGGCAGCAAGTTGACCTGAAGATCGAGGGAGGCACTTTCCTGGTAGCGCAGCAATTCAGTGACGATCTTGACATCATCGAGGGTGAGGTTCCGCCCACCCGGGTGCAGAAACGAGGCGGCGGGCATGAGGCGCTGCTGGGGCAGGGGCGACGTGTGGAGCCGGACCAGGGCGTCAGGCTCAGGGTGCCGTCCACTGGTTGCGGCGCACTTGAGGGCGGCTTGCGTCCTCTCGGACGCGGGGTCGAGGATACCAGACGCAGCATATAGGTCGTGCTCGACGAGCATGACAGCGAGGGCGAGGTGGGCGTCTGCGTAGAGGAGGTAGCGCGCGGCCTGTTGGGGAGTGAGGCACCCGAAGTACCTCACCAAGAACCTGACGAGAGAATGGCATGATAACCTGCTGATATAGGACCAGACGTAGTCCTCCGGCCGCCTCTTGGGCTTGCGCGGCCGCGGGATGTAGGGGTACGGCTGCGCCGCGCCGGCCAGCAGCCTCTTGGACCTCCGGGGAGGGGATTGTTGAGCTGGCCGGTAGTCGCGCGGGAGGACGGAGATGGTGTTGAGGATGATGTTGGAGACGGGGTCCATGAGACCGACGCAGACGCCACCTGTGCACATGGCCGTGAGAAGCTTTTCGGCGTCCGCGGCTTGCAAGCCCTCGAAGGGAAGCCGGTCGAACGCCGCCCCATAGATTCCGACGAGGAGGTCGTGGAGAAGCTCGGTAACGTCTTTGCCACTGCCATGGGCATCGTCGCACTTGCTGTGCAAGCACGAGAAGAGGCCCCTGCGACTTGGCGGGGACGCGGCCATGGGCATCAGCTGCGAGCAGATCTAGGGCGTGGGGGGAGTCCGGGAGAGGGTGGGGAATTTTTCTATTTTTAGTCTCCTGGAGGGGAACCAACGATGGGTATGAGCGAGCGGAACAAACACGACGTGTCTGTTATTTGTACTCCTAAGTTGGGATAAATAAACTGGCCAGGATCCAAGTAAGGCTTCCAACTTGGGCTCTGTCCTCTTCTTTTTTCCGATTCGGGCCCTATCTTCGGAAAAGCCTCAGTGTCGCCCGAGCGATTCCTGGCTCGAATTGCTTGCGGCCAGACTACACGATTCCGGCCCAAGAAGGCAAAGGGTGGCTAGACGATCAAGGCGAGTAGTGAGGGAGCAACGAAGATCAAGAATGCTCTGCGGAAATATTGCAATGCTTCGGGACAGAGGATCAATGCAGACAAGTCTTCTATATTTTTTAGCAAAGGTTGTCCTACAGTGATAAAGGAGGCTGTTAAATTGGAACTTGAGTTCCAGAAGGAAACTCTTATTGAGAAATATCTTGGGATGTCGTCAGATGTTGGTAGATCCAAGAGTGGAGCCTTTAAATATCTAAAGGACAGGGTGTGGAAGAAGGTACTCGGATGGCTGGAACAATTGTTGTCTGTCGGCGGCAAGGAAATTCTGATCAAATCAGTGGCACAAGAAGTCCCAACTTTCTCCATGTCATGTTTCAAGCTACCACGAGGTTTATGCCAGCATTATTACTTCTATGATCCGAAAGTTCTGGTGGGGAGGGTAACCGCCGTACGTGTTGGGTATATTGGGACACAACCTAAATATGCGGGCGGTCTTGGGTTCCGAGATATTGAACTTTTTAACATTGCTTTGCTAGCTCGACAGGCCTGTCGCTTACTACAGGAGCCTTCGTCGTTGAGCGCCAGAGTGTTGAAATCGGTATACTATCCGACTTCAGACATTCTCACAGCTGAGCTCAGCTCCCATCCGTCGCAAGTCTGGCGGGCGGTTATGGAGGGACGAGAGGCTCTAAAATTGGGTCTCATAAGGCGGATTAGTCGAGCCGAGCACTGCCACTGTCGCGTCCACGCCACGACCCGACGCATCGTACGCACTCGCCAGCCACGCACAGCGCAAGGTCCACACCACGCCCCCGGCGCACCTCACCGGACGCGCGCCTCGTACGCGCCGCGTTCGCTGGCCGCGTGTCGCGCATATGCGAGCGTCACGCCCCTTTCCTTGTCCGCGCCGCGTTCGCCCGCCGCGCAACGTTCGCTGCGCGTGCTAGCTAGGTAGCTGGGATACGAGGCGTGCGTGCGCTCGTGTTAGCTGCCCGTGCGGGCTAGCTAGCTAAGCTAGGATTAGCTTAGGATTTGAGGCGTGCGTGTTAGCTAGCTAGATATGGGTACGTACGTGCGGTGCGGCCCGTGCGTGCACTGCTGCCATGGCCTCCATCATGTAGAGAGGAAGGAGACGATCCGAGTTTTCCTGCTCAGGATTGTTGCTTTCCCGGTTTACCAGACAGTTACAGGGTCTGATTTAGACCGGGATTTATAAGTTCATTGAAGTTCGGTGTTTATTTCGCCCGACCATTACTAGACTTCTTTCATCGCCATGTGTCCGTGTGCGGTTGTCCAACCCCCCTCCCCCAGAGGGTTTTAAACTTCCTGTAACTTTTTGCAACAATTAGATTAAATAAAGAGTAGGAAGAGTTCTAGAAAAAAAGGTATCACTAGGGAAAGGGTACCTTTCGAAAGGAAACTCGAGCGAGCGTACAGAAACACGTGGACACGGCATGAGGATTAGTGAGAAGCAGAATCCCAAAAAAAACTCTGGTGTTGCCACTTGTCACACATGTAAGCACCCATGGAAACCGCGTGGAGGAAGAAACTGATACTTGTCGCGACCACAATGTGTGCAGTTTTCCTTTGTAAAGGGAACCTTTTATTAGTTATTTCGATCGTAGTCAATCAGTTTAGACAATATACAACTTATCGATGCCCGCCTCTCTCCATCGAGGGATCTACGCGCAGGGGATTTCGCTAAGGGGAGTTGAGGTCGGTATGCAACATACGTCGCCTACTCCCCCGTATCAGCGGTGTTTTTTCGACGTTTGTTTGGTATCATTTCCTGACAGGGCCGGTCCCACTGTGGTGTCAATTGTGTCGTCGGCACAGGGCCCACGAATTTTTCGGGCCCCAAATATTTATATGCCTATATATATTTGTATAGCATCTTAACAGAATTGGGCTATATCCTGGGGCGCCGGGCCGCATGGCGCGCTGCGCCGCTGGTCCGTCTCCGCGTGATGGCGTGCGATAGGAAGCAGGCCCTGCTCTCGTGGCGCTGGCGCGTCCATCTCTCCTCGCGTGGGCTCCTGTGCGAGGTGAATACGAAACATCATCGTCCTATCACATCCATCGATCTGCTCATGTGCTCAAAGCACTCACGATTCGATTCCACGCACGCACAAAGCACTCATGGGCCGACGCACGCACAAAGCCAGTCAGCCACGAACAGACACACATCGGTTGATCGATCGCGTTGCCCGGTCCGACGTTCCCCCGTCGCCCGGCAGCTCCGCCCTCCCCTAACCCTAGCGGGAGAGTAGGGAAGCCAACGGCGCCCCACGGCGCAGTTCCAAGCTCTCGCCCCCATCGCCTGTAGCGTGGAGAAGGCTAGCGGCAGTCAGCACCCAACAGGCAACTAGCAGGTATGCAGTTCGTTCCTTCTCAGGTGAGCTAGGTAGAACCGTACATTTCCACCTCCAATGAATTTTCATACTTTACGACTTGTTACAGGCTTCAACTGATTGACTATTTAGGCTTGATGGCTAATGCATTGTAGCCAGACTAAAATAGATTGCACATTTTTGTTGTAGAATTGCTGAAGAGAGGGCAGGAGACAAGACGTAGCCTAAACAATCATTTTTTAGCAAAATTCAAAATTCACGGTGAATTATAGTTATGCAAATAAGACCATAGTGCTATTGTTAAACCGTATCCTAGTACGTCGGGAATATGTTATTTGTGTTAAGAAAAAGTACTATGAGATAGGGCCCCAATTCGGAATTTGGCACAGGGCCTCGATTTTGCCGGCCCGGCTCTGTTTCTTGACTCGAATCCTTTGGTACGTCCCATCATCGATCGGTAAAAAAACAGGCAAAAAAAAGGAGCGCGTATAGCCGCTCGAGTGCACGCCAATGGGCCAGGCAATAGAGTTCGAGTCCAATTAGAGTACGTTTCCGAGTCGCCCTTGCTACTGGCATTGTGTCCCAACACGCGAGACGTGCTTTCTCCTTGCGTTTTTTTTGCGAATCGTGCTTTCTCCTTGTTCAACGTGTATATCTGCGAATTATGACCTTCGCCTGCAATGTGAGCAAATATATCATGTCGATTGCTCAACCGTACTTTTGCTATCTTACGCCTAAAAATCATTCAGGGAACCTACTCTTGGTATCCTTTACCACATTCACTTTCCATATTCCCTTTCTTTCGTTCAGACGCTATCGTACCTCAGGGAAAATCCAAATTTCTATCAACGATTCCCACCCAACTCTGGAATGACTCTCCCCTCTCTCCCTTAACATATCGAAGGCCTCTTATCCGTCAACCGCACCTTAATAGCTCAGACTTCCGAGCCTTGCTGGATGATGCAGAAGGGCCAACATCAGAGGATCAATTGAATAACCAACTCTCCCGCCCCGCTGCCGCTACTGCTCGAAAGCCAACAAATGCACTTGCTCATCCCAAGCATCACTTTCCACAAATAGTAATCCACATGTCAGGGCTGCAACATTAAAACCAAGAGTTTAAGCAAAATAAGAAAATAAAAAATACTAACCCTGACCCGACCGTAAATAAGGTCTTGTGAGAATATATACTAGATCATGTAGGCGCGTGTTGCCGCGCCCTCCATTAGGTAAATAGATTCTTATGAAAATATATTTTGATTGTTAACGATGAAGGACAAAAAATTTAGTTACTCTTGAGATTTGTGTAGCTTGATTTTCTATCAACTTATCTTATGCGGTATCATGAAACATCTTAGAGCAACTGTTTGGTTGGGTAGAATGTCAAAACAAAACATGGAAGTACCCAAAATCTTGAATGCATATTGCATTTTGTTGGACAAAATGACAAGATAAATCAAAGCATATGCATAGCAATTTACACAATAATATAATAATGGATTAATTCTATTTTTATTTTTTGAGACGGGGATTTGAAACATGGGAAAGAAGTACCACTCAGGTAATATTTCCAAAGGAGCCCAGTAGAACGCCCATGAATTTTCTCATCAACTTGATGAATTAATTTTAAGATATAGGACTTCCCTATTAGAACAGGTTGTAAGGAAGCGGGTTTTGGTCCTGTTACTCGGAGTTTCGAATCCTTCCGTCCTTACTTTCAGGATGAACGTGAAATTCTTTTTCCTTAAATGGAATTTTAAATCGCCTAAGTAGAGAACTGTTACAAATAAAGAGGAAACTAATAAATTTAGGTAAGAAACAAGTATGAGAAGGCAACAATCCAACTCCAACCTCAGCAATTTTCTCTTTCTCCTAAACAAGTGCAATCCAAGCATCGAAGTCTAAGCAAATGTGCAGTACGTAACAACCTCAGACAACATAGCCTCTTCCCGCTGAGGCCACGGCTGCATAAAAGTGAGCAACAAATTAACAACAAAATCAATAGGCGAACTGGAAGAGGCAACAACAGCAACCTGTAGATTTGCAGACTCTGAAGTAGCAACGCTTTGTGTGCCCGAATTGTACAAGTGGACTTTCGCAACCTACCAAGCCCTGGAGAAAGGGAACAGAGGCAAGATTAACACGTGATTCAGCATGAGTTTGAATCTATAAGCATATGATAATCCAACATTCAGCATGAATCGGCTTACAAAACAAACAGGCAGACTATGACAACTAATCTTTAAACAGACTAAGTAGACCAATGCGTCCCTAATAATGGTTAGTTACACGCATATGGTGAATTCTCAGTAGAGATTGGTGAAATAAATGATATCATGCTTATGCTTCTCAATGGCCAATCAGAAGAATCGGCACATCCGTGACTTTCTACTACTGTTTGGCCCGGCTTCAAAGTGTATTTTTTTCACCAGTACGTGGACCAAAAGAATTGGCAGCCAAATCCCCTGCTGTTATTTCTCTGGTTCTCCCCTGTCTTTCTTTCCTCGTATCTCAGAACTGAATCTCCTGCGTTGGCAAGTGAATACGCATAGAGTTGCCTACATGCAAGGATTTGGAGTGATCCAAAACTGTTATACGGTCTCACCTCCTATCAAGTACACACAAAGTTAACGACGTCAAGTTTGCCTCACCAAATGCAGAGCTAGTACCGAATTGAGCTGTGGCACGTCGTTGAAATCGCAGTTGTAGGTCGGACGAACAAAATTCACCGGATTTCCCCAATCAAAAATCACATATCCCACGAAATGGGAGATGACTGAATTCTTTCTTTAGATTCCATCATCGAGACTACTTGGTATGCAACAAACGCAAAAATATTCTGAAATTGCTGCATAGAATTGAATAGAACATTCAGAACAGGATTTGCAAAGAAAACTTGAACACTAATCAAAGATCTTCTGAGGAGAAGCTGGAACGATAAAGAACAAAAAAGACAAGACGGTTTATGATACACAAAAATCAACCAGGTGGAAACCATCTCCAAACCTTGATGCCACACACCCGGAAACTGACCGAATTCCATCCAGCAATTTTCGTGATGCTTCCTGAAAAGATAATGAAAAGAAGAACATGTATCGGCACTTACGCAATAAGAGCAAAAAGGGGAAGGAGAAATATACCGAAGAAGCAAAAGGAAGAGGAAAGATCTAATTAAGAGAGCAAAGTATAAGGAGGCCGATAGGCTAGTGGCTAGAATCGGCCTCGCACTACCACCCTTATTAGTGAGAGAACGGAAGAGCGACTCCTTTTATTCCCCTGTCGAAGAAACGACCGACGCACCACCATGCCCTCCCTCTCCAGTTGCTGCTCGGTGCCCCGTGCGGCTCTGCCTCTTCGTGTCGTTGACTCGTCAAATCCGTCATCTGGTTTCAGATGGCTTTTTCGAGTTATGGACCAAAGTAACCACAGTGGTCCAATTTGACACCCAGAGTAGCCCCTAGGGACTTTGACACCCAATTTGGTTAACACAACAATTAACGGGAGCTCCTATACCACGCCCTAAGGCGATGCAACTTCGCTCCGTCGCCTGAGGCAGAAGCTTCATGGGCCACAATTGGAGCGGCCCAATAATAAACATTTTTTTCTCTTTTTGTGTTTATAAATTCTTTTTATACAAACACTTTTATATCGTACAAATTTGAAATCTGCACGTTTTTCAAAATCTGAACTATTTTCAAATTTGATTAATTTTTAAAATGAACCATTTCAAATCTTAGCAGTTGTCAAATTTAAATAAATTATCTGATTCTTTTAAAAATCAAAATCTGAACTTTTCTCGAAATTTGAACATTTTTCAAATCCGAACAAATTTCGATGTGAACATTTTTTCGAATCTGAACAAATTTCAATTTAGAATTTGAATCCAAACAAATTTCAAATCCGAATGAATTTCAAATCCGAACAAATTTAAAATCTGAAAAATTCAAACATGAACATTTTCTGAATCTGAACAAATTTCAAATTCGAATTCGAATCCAAACAAATTTCAAATCTGAAATATTTCATATATGAACATTTTTCTGAATCTGAACAAATTTCAAATTAGAATTTGAATCCGAACAAATTTCGAATCTCGACATTTTTTGAAGTGAACAAATTTCAAATTCGAATTTGAGTCCCAACAAATTTTGAATCTCAATATGTTTCAAAAATTGAAAACCTTTTTGAAATCCGATACTTTTCCAAAAAACCGAAACGATGAAAAAGAAAACAATAGGAAAAAAGAAAACGAAACCAAGAATAAAAAAGCGGAAATAATCTCGCCAAAATGGGCTGGCCCATCAATGTGAGCCTTCAGGCGACGCTGCCACCTCACGTCGCCGCGGGGCGATATATAGGTTTGCCCAATTAACGGACAAGATTGACAGGGAGAGAGTGATCTGATGGTTCAAAAGGCTGATGCGCTGAGATTGATCTCTCTTGTCTCAGTTTTAATGTCCCTAGTTTGTGTTCAAAACAGATCGACATGGTGACACCTACGAATTTGAGAAAATCCTAGCCGTTCACATAGAGAGGCCTCCGATCAGAAAACTTATTGTGTCAGATCAAAGACAACAATTGCAGACTTTTTTTTACATAGAAATCAAACGAGCAATGGGAGAAGACTAATGCGCGTAGAAGAGGTGGGGGGTAGTCAGGTACTCCCTCCGTTCTAATTTAATTGATTGCTATTCACCATATCACGCTGGGCATTCGGGATTTTTCGAAATTTCGGGACGGGAAATTCAGGAAAATAGAAGTTCGGGATCCACAAATGAGTCCCGATTTTACATGAAATTTTTTGATTCCCGACAATTCGGGATCGGGATTGGGAAATCCCGGATTACCCGAATTTCAGCAAAACAGGACGAAATTACATCAAAATGGAGGCGGCCAGTACGGCACTGCGAGCAGCAAGAGGAAGAAGCGCGTCGTCGGCAACACAGCACGCCGTCGAGTGAGGACGTCGGCACGGCGCGACATCGCAGCAGGCCGTCAGCGTCGAGGGAGAAGGCTGGCGCGGCGCGGCACCGCAGCACGCCATCGACGGAGGCGGCCAGCGCGGCACTGCACCGCATCACGCCGTCGACGGGGCGAGGTGGCGGGATGCGTGGGAGCCGCGACGTCGAGGGAGCTGTCGGACCGCGTCGCAGGCGGTGGCCAGGTTGAGGGAGGCGTCAAGGAGGCGGCGTAGTAGAGGGAGTCACGGATGCGTCGTAGGCGGTGGCGCTTGGCGGCGGCCGGCCAGGTTGGGTCTGCAGCTGCAGGGGTTAGGGTTAGGGATCGAGTAGCCCCGGGGTGGAGGCAGGCTTGTACGCACGATCGAGTAGCTCCTTGGCATAGCATGGTGATGGGCTAAGATGTGGTGATGGGCTTTTGGGCTTCTGGGACGTGAGGGAGTGTGTGGTGGGCTACAATTTCGTATCTACTTCGGGATTTTCGGGTTGTTCGGGTTTCAGCAGTAGAATCCCGAATTTCCCGCATATATTTCGGGATTCCTGATCTGACTCCCGAATAGGTGCTCAGGATTTTTGGGTTCGGGTAATTCGGGTTTGGGATCGGGAAATTCGGGTTTCGGGATTCGGGATTGGGAAATATGCCCACCGTGAGCACCATATGTGGATGTATCTAGGCATGTAACATGTCTAAATACATACGCATGTGGTGCATAGCAAGTCAATTAAATTGGAACGGAGGGAGTAAATGTGAACGTGATATGCTCGACGAAATAGTTTGACATCTGAGGAAAAATAGAAGATTAATGCAGGTGAACGAGTAGCTCGGCAATGCACATCTATGCGCAGAAATGAAGAGGAGAGAGCTGCACTGCTTGCTAAGCATAGGCGGGGCTACTGTTCCGGTCAGGAGGAACACGACTGATACCTCTCCAACGTATCCATAATTTCTGCTGTTCCATGCTTATATTATACCATTTGCTACATGTTTTATATACACTTCATATCACTTTTATGCATTTTCTGGGACTAACCTATTAACAAGATGCCACAGTGCCAGTTCCCTGTTTTCTGCTGTTTTTGGTTTCAGAAAGTTACTTCTGGAAATATTCTCGGAATTGCACGAAACAAAAGGCCAAGTCCCTATTTTTCCAGCACGTACACGGAGTCCGAAGGAGAGACGAAGAGCCACGAGGTGGCCAAACCAGGCGGCGCGGCAGTGGGCCCAGCCGCGCCGCCTGTGGTTTGGGCCCCTCGGGGTCCGCCGACATCGCCCCTTCGCCTATTTATTCCCCGAGCGTGAAAACCCTAAAAACCGAGCCTTTCATCCAGAACATATTCGCTGCCGCCGCCGTCGTCAACCCTAACTCGGGGGGTTTCTGAAGCTCTTCCCGGCACCCTGCCGGAGAGGGGAATCATCACCGGAGGGCTCTACATCGCCATGCCCGCCTCCGGAGTGATGCGTGAGTAGTTCATCCTTGGACTATGGGTCCATAGCAGTAGCTAGATGGTTGTCTTCTCCACTTGTGCCATCATGTTTAGATCTTGTGAGCTGCCTATCATGATCAAGATCATCTTATTGTAATGCTACATGTTGTGTTTGCTGGGATCTGACTTATATTGATACCTATGTGGAGCTGAATATTATATTATCATGTCTATGTCATTTGTGATCTTGCATGCTCTCCGTTACTTGTTGAAGCCTTGGCCAAGTGAATACTTGTAACTCCAAGAGGGGTATTTATGCATGATAGTTGGGTTCAACCTCTATTTAACCTGGGATAGTGACAGCAAGTTCTAAGGTTGTAGATGTGTTGTTGCCACTAGGGGTAAAACAGCAATGCTTTATTCAAGGATGAATGTATTGTTTACATTACGCACATTACTTAATGCAATTGTCTGTTGCTTGCAACTTAATACTGGAAGGGGTACGGATGTTAACCGGAAAGTGGACTATTTAGGCATAGATGCATGCTGGATAGCGGTCTATGTACTTTGTCGTAATGCCCAAATGAATCTCATAGTAGACACCACAGCTCACACATGCATGTTATATGCACTTATCAATTGTCAATTGCCCAGCTGTAATTTGTTTACCCAGCATGTTAGTTATCTTATTGGAGAGACACCACTAGTGAACTGTGGACCCCGGTCCATTCTTTTACATCTGAAATACAATCTACTGCAATCATTGTTCTCTACTGTTTTATGCAAACAAACATCATTTCCATTCGATACGTTTAACCCTTTGTTTTCAGCAAGCCGGTGAGATTGACAACCTCACTGTTAAGTTGGGGCAAAGTAATTTGATTGTGTTGTGCAGGTTCCACGTTGGCACCGGAATCCCTGGTGTTGCGCCGCACTACACTCCTTCACCAACACCTTCGAAGCAAACCTCGTTTTCCTACTGGTTCGATTAAACCTTGGTTTCATACTGAGGGAAAACTTACTGCTGCACTCATCATACCTTCCTCTTGGGGTTCCCAACTGACGTGTGACGTACAAGCATTGTTTCTGGCACTGTTGCCGGGGAGATATTCCCTCGTCAACTAGACCAACACGTTTTCTGGCGCCGTTGCCGGGGAAAACCGAATTGCTTCTGCAAGGGGAGTCTCTCACACCCAATCTCTTTACTTTGTTATTTGTCTTGCTTAGTTTATTTTTATTTAGTCTTGTTTGCTCTCTTTATCAAAAACAAAAAAAATTAGTTCCTTTTTATTTCGAATTACTATTATGACTAGTTGTTTTCAATGTCTTATCTCTATGAAACTGGGTCTCGTTATAAGAATTACCGCTTCTCCAAAAGGAAAACATCTATGGGAACAAATAAGAAGATTGAATGGTTTTGCTAAGAACTTGTGTTCTACATATGATGAATCCTACTGCTTTAATGAATCTCTTTGCTATAGAAGGCACAAACATCTCCCTTTCCAATGTGAGTATACTGATAATGAAACCTTGGCTGCCTATGCTAAAGGAAACTATGATTTTGGTAATCTTGAACAAATTGAAGAGTTTATTGTTTTTAAGGGTGCCCTTGAAATTAGTTCTTATCTTGAACATAAAACTGATGCCCCTTATAAATCTGAATGTATTGCCATACTTAAATATTGTTGTGATACCTACAAGGATAATAATTCTTACATTACTGAACATCTTGAGAGGATGTTTCCTCAAAAAGATGAAACTTGTGCCTTGCAGGAACCTGAGGAAGAGGAAATTGCTGAAACTGTGATCTCATTGGATGAAAAAGAGGAGGAGAGTGAAGAACAAAAGGAGGATCTACCTTCTAATGACAGTAACTCTTCAACTCTTACACTATTTAATTGCCCTCCATGCCTACCTAAGGAGGAAGAGTGTTATATTGTTGAATGCCATGATTCTTTTGAAATATCTCCTTTTGATAAATTTTACGTAACAAGCTCCTTGACTCAAGAAAACGAAATTTCAGAAATAAAACAATGGCTCCCTAATGCTATATATGATAATGCTCTTGATGATGGTCCTATATTGCCTAATGATATTTATTATACTACTATTGTCAAAAGTGGGTTTAATGACCCCACTGTTTTTGAACTTAATAAAAATTATGTGTTTGTAGATCATGAAAAGCATGCTTTATGTGATAGTTATATAGTTGAGTTTGTTCATGATGCTACTGAAAGTTATTATGAGAGAGGAAAATATGGTTAAAAGTTTTCAAGTCACTAAAACACCTCTCTTTATGTTGAAAGTTTTGAAGTTGTACTTGTTTCATCTTTCTATGCTAGTTGCTTTATGCTTCAATAATTTATTTTGTTACAAGGTTCCCTTGCATAGAAAGTGGGTTAGACTTAAATGCGTTTGATATTTGCTCTTGATGCTCATTAAAATTTTAGCCTAGCTAAAGGCATTAAAGAAAGCGCTTTAGGGAGGCAACCCTTTATCTTTTATTTTAGTTTTTCTCAAGGAGTTTTGTTACTTCTGTAGCAACTCCTTTGTATCTTTATTTTATCGCAATGTTGTGCCAAGTAAAGTTCTATATTGAAAGTTGATGCAAGATTTGGATTTCTGCGCAGTGACAGATTTTTAGCTGTCACGGATTTGAGCTTATCTCCCTGTAGAAAATTCAAAAAATTCTGAAAAAATCACGCATATTCCTGAGATATGTACGCAACTTTCATTATTTTAGGCCAGATCCATCTGAGCAACTTAAGTGCCTCGAAAAAATTCGTCATTCCAGACTGTTCTGTTTTTGACAGATTCTGCCTTTTGTTTTGCATTCGCTCTTTTACTGTGTTTGTGTGGATTTCTTTGCTCCACAAAGCATTGGTGGCTGTAGCTAATGTCCAGAAGCTTTGGGATTGATTGTATCATTACAGAATATGAGAATTTTTGATTATGCACTAACCCTCTAATGAGAACTGTCTTGAGTTTGGTGTGAAGGAAGTTTTCAAGGATCAAGCGAGAAGGGTGATATTATGTGATCAAGAAGAGTGAAAAGCCTAAGCTTGGGGATGCCCCCGTGGTTCATCCCAACCATATTCAGAGAGACTCAAGCGTCTAAGCTTGGGGATGCCCAAGGCATCCCCTTCTTCATCAACAAACTTATCAGGTCATCTCTAGTGAAACTATATTTTAATTCTTTCACATCTTATGCGCTTTACTTGGAGCGTCTGTGTGTTTTTTTTTGTTTTTGTTTGAATAAATTCGGATCCTAGCAATCCTTGTGTGGGAGAGAGACACGCTCCGCTTTTTCATGTGAATACTCATGTTCTTCACTTATATTTGTTGAGTATTCTTAACTAGCTACTGCAGTGCTTTTAGCTCCTGTTTTTCATGCATCTCTTCGAGCTGTTAGCACTTGTTTATAAATACTCTCTTGCTGCATTATATTATCATTTGGAGAGTTTATGTTTAATAAATTGATTGGTGTTTGTTTGGAAGAAAGAAAATGCTACATGTAGTAGTTGGTATTGGAAAAGACATATGCATTCTTGTAGATCATTGTCTTGTTTGATTTGATGCTTTGCAATTGTTTTGAGCTCTCAAGTAGATCATGTTTAAGCTCTTGCATCATGTAGTTAAAGCCTAGTAGTGGAGAACTACCGTAGAGCTTGTTGAGACTTGGGATGCATATTTGTTCTCTCTAAGGTCTAGATATTTTCTGGTAAAATGTTTGAGCAACAAGGAAGACAGTGTAGAGTCTTATAATACTTGCAATATGTTTTTATGTGATTCTTGCTGTACCGGTTTATACTTGTGTTTGCTTCAAACAACCTTGCTAGCCTAAACTCTGTACTGAGAGGGAATGCTTCTCGTGCATCCAAAACTTGAGCCAAAACCCATGCCATTTGTGTCCACCATACCTACCTACTATGTGGTATTTCCTGCCATTCCAAGTAAATATTTCATGTGCTACCTTTAAACTATTCAAAACTTTATTACTCCTTATTTGTGTCAATGTTTTATAGCTCATGAGGAAGTATGTGGTGTTTTATCTTTCAATCTTGTCATTTACTTCTGACAGACTTTCACCTGGACTAGTGGCATATACATCCGCTTATCCAATAATTTGCAAAAAGAGCTGGCAACGGGGTGCCCAGCCCCAATTAATTACAACTTTCATTAATAATTCTCTTCACATGTTTTGCCCTGATTTATCAGTAAGCAACTTAATTTGCAATAGACACTCCTCCATGGTATGTGAATGTTGGAAGGCACCCGAGGATTCGGTTAGCCATGGCTTGTGTAAGCAAAAGGTTGGGAGGAGTGTCATCTATAAAGAAACTAAAATACATGTGTAAACAAAAGAGAAGAGGGATGATCTACCTTGCTGGTAGAGATAACGTCCTTCATGGGAGCCGCTCTTGAAAGTCTGGTTGACAAGGGGGTTAGAGTGCCCACTACCATTCGTTGACAACAACAAACACCTCTCAAATACTTATTTTGTGCTCTCTATATGCTTTCGAAAACTTAAAAAGCTCTAGCACATGATTTAATCCCTGCTTCCCTCTGCGAAGGGCCTATCTTTTACTTTATGTTGAGTCAGTTTACCTACTCCTTTCTATCTTAGAAGCAAACACTTGTGTCAACTTTGTGTGCATTGATTCTTACATTTTACTTATTGCACTTGTTATATTGCTTTATGTTGACAACTATCCATGAGATATACATGTTACAAGTTGAAAGCAAATGCTGAAACTTAATCATCCTTTGTGTTGCTTCAATGCCTTTTACTTTGAATCTATTGCTTTATGAGTTACCTCTTATGCAAAACTTTTTGATGCTTGTCTTGAAAGTACTATTCATGAAAAGTTTTTGCTTATATGATTCATTGTTTACTCTTTATCTATTTGTTAGCAAACTATAGATCATTGCTTTGAGTCACTTCATTCATGACATGAGCCTTGCAATATATTGATCAAGATTGTGTGAAAGCATGTCTCCTCAGAAATTATTTGTTGTTATCGTTTTACCTACTCGAGGACGAGTAGAACTAAGCTTGGGGATGCTTGATACGTCTCCAACGTATCCATAATTTCTGCTGTTCCATGCTTATATTATACCATTTGCTACATGTTTTATATACACTTCGTATCACTTTTATGCATTTTCTGGGACTAACCTATTAACAAGATGCCACAGTGCCAGTTCCCTGTTTTCTGCTGTTTTTGGTTTCAGAAAGTTACTTCTGGAAATATTCTCGGAATTGCACGAAACAAAAGGCCAAGTCCCTATTTTTCCAGCACGTACACGGAGTCCGAAGGAGAGACGAAGAGCCACGAGGTGGCCAAACCACCTGGCGGCGCGGCAGTGGGCCCACCGCGCCGCCTTGGTTTGGGCCCCTCGGGGGTCCGCCGACATCGCCCCTTCGCCTATTTATTCCCCGAGACGTGAAAACCCTAAAACACCGAGCCTTTCATCCAGAACATATTCGCTGCCGCCGCCGTCGTCAACCCTAACTCGGGGGGTTCTGAAGCTCTTCCCGGCACCCTGCCGGAGAGGGGAATCATCACCGGAGGGCTCTACATCGCCATGCCCGCCTCCGGAGTGATGCGTGAGTAGTTCATCCTTGGACTATGGGTCCATAGCAGTAGCTAGATGGTTGTCTTCTCCACTTGTGCCATCATGTTTAGATCTTGTGAGCTGCCTATCATGATCAAGATCATCTTATTGTAATGCTACATGTTGTGTTTGCTGGGATCTGACTTATATTGATACCTATGTGGAGCTGAATATTATATTATCATGTCTATGTCATTTGTGATCTTGCATGCTCTCCGTTACTTGTTGAAGCCTTGGCCAAGTGAATACTTGTAACTCCAAGAGGGGGTATTTATGCATGATAGTTGGGTTCAACCTCTATTTAACCTGGGATAGTGACAGCAAGTTCTAAGGTTGTAGATGTGTTGTTGCCACTAGGGGTAAAACAGCAATGCTTTATTCAAGGATGAATGTATTGTTTACATTACGCACATTACTTAATGCAATTGTCTGTTGCTTGCAACTTAATACTGGAAGGGGTACGGATGTTAACCGGAAAGTGGACTATTTAGGCATAGATGCATGCTGGATAGCGGTCTATGTACTTTGTCGTAATGCCCAAATGAATCTCATAGTAGACACCACAGCTCACACATGCATGTTATATGCACTTATCAATTGTCAATTGCCCAGCTGTAATTTGTTTACCCAGCATGTTAGTTATCTTATTGGAGAGACACCACTAGTGAACTGTGGACCCCGGTCCATTCTTTTACATCTGAAATACAATCTACTGCAATCATTGTTCTCTACTGTTTTATGCAAACAAACATCATTTCCATTCGATACGTTTAACCCTTTGTTTTCAGCAAGCCGGTGAGATTGACAACCTCACTGTTAAGTTGGGGCAAAGTAATTTGATTGTGTTGTGCAGGTTCCACGTTGGCACCGGAATCCCTGGTGTTGCGCCGCACTACACTCCTTCACCAACACCTTCGAAGCAACCTCGTTTTCCTACTGGTTCGATTAAACCTTGGTTTCATACTGAGGGAAAACTTACTGCTGCACTCATCATACCTTCCTCTTGGGGTTCCCAACTGACGTGTGACGTACAAGCATTGTTTCTGCACTGTTGGGGGAGATATTCCCTCGTAAACTTAGAGCCACCCACGACATGCAATGAATCTCACCATGGCTTATGGGCGATGCCTTATGATCCGATTTCCATCGAACCATTTTTTAGCGAGATATCTCTCTATTTATATACTCCCTCCATACACAAAAGGATGTCTCAAACTATTCTAAATTTGTATGTATCTGACATAATTTAGTGTGTAGATACATGCAAATTTGGGATAAGTTTAGACTTCTTTTTGTATAGGAGGAGTACGATTTCTTAACCCATTGCAACGAGACTTCTTTTTGATACGGAGGGGGTACGATTTCTTAACCATTGCGTTGCAATGGGTATTATGCTAGTCGTATTAAAGATAAGCCCATGGCCCGCCTCTCTACATCGAGGGAGTTGCGTGCAGGGGATTTCGCCGCGCGAGGTTCTGAGAGGAGCGGGCACACTACCCCTCGTCCCCGACTTCAACACGAGCGTGCCTATCTTCTCCCTGGTCTCCGTCCTTGGGCCGGAGTTGCTGAAATCGCCGCGCCCAGTTTACAGCTGAGTGTCAGGGGATAGCGGACGCGGTCGTGCCAGATGTGATCGGAGGTGGCAGAGTGGGAGATGCACATCGCAGAGCTCGTGCGGCGCAGAGCGGGAGAGGTGCATGCGCGGTGCACCGGGACGGTGTTGTTAGAGATACGAGGCGGTCCAGCGATACGCGTGAACGGGGAGAAAACTCTGCTGGTCGAGATCATATGAATTGACGGCGAATCAACAGCAAGAACAACCGATTTTCCCGACACGAAGTTCTTTACGAAGTAGGAACTTCAAAAGAACACAGCAAAGATCTGTAAGTAAAATTTGTTAGAGAGTCCAAAAAGAACGTAAAAGAAAGTAAATAAACATAATAGAACATGCGAGGACCAACAACAACACGAATAAACACAAATCAAAACGAAAAGTCTAAGTAAAAGCAACGAAATACCGTGAATCGACGGCAGGAAAATCAATTTTCCAAACACGAAGATCTTCAGCAAGCGACAACCTACAAAAGGACAAAGCAAAGAATCGAAGGAAATTATGTAAGAGGACGAAAAGCAAACAGAGCACGAGTATAGAATTAAAAAGAACGACGACTTAAGATAGACAAAGATACGGTTGAGATGCGGCACCCAAACCAAAGGGCGGCGGACATAGAGGCAACGAAAGACGACAAGAACAGTGGAGGAAGCAAAAACCGAGGAGGAAGAAGAAACAAAAGAAAACAGGGAACACAAGAAAATGGGACTGGCGGAAGCATCCTCCCCATCGCGTGAAGGTATACACCCTCGCCGCATAGTAACTGGTACCCACCGAGCAACAGAAGAGCCATCGAGACGGCAAATAAGGTCAGTATCGATGGGGCTGAGGTGTTTCTAGTACAAACACAATGAGGAGACGCCACCGGGTCGCCGAGAAACGTTTGGGCTGGCACGCTGACGAGGGGTACACTCATCAAATCCCATGGTTAAGGACCTAGGGTTGAGATGTGGGGAGGGAGAACATGGTGTACTGGTAGTTTCGTCGGTGATCAAGCAGAGGCAAAGATTTACCAGGTTCAGGCCCCTCGGGTGGAGGTTAAAGACCCTACTTCCTGCTTGTCTGTTATTGATCGTGTGAGATTATGAGGTTACAAGGTGGCTCCGGCGAGATGTCGATTCTTGCTAGAGCTTTGGTGGTTTGAGTATGGCTTGTCCCTAGATCGGCACCCTCCCAGCCTTTAAATAGGCTGGGTCTCGGGAGTCGTAACCGCTAGTTTACACGTAAGGAAAGTCTAAACCTACTATGCCTATGTCTAATCCTGGAGGGTACTCCATCTTCTTGGGCCTCTGTCTTGGGGCTTCGAGTGGCTCTTCGCTATTGGGCCTTAGTCGTCACGTGCCCAGGTACCCTTACGGTAGGGTACCCGAGATGTATACCCTTGTCAACGCGATGGGAAATCCCGTGGTACCCTGCCGAATAGTAAAAGCTAAGGAGTTTAAACACATCGAGCAGAAACCAACTTGAACGTCCACAAGGAAAATCGGTCCCACGTCAGCGAGAGAGGGCGATGGGAAATCGAGCACGAAATCGCGAGGGACGCAAGAAACGTTAGCACGGTAAGAGAACAAAATGAGCCAATGGGATGAATGCGCTGTGAATTCGCCCCTCGCCACAGATTAGATGCGTAGCGTGACGCTGACGTGTGGGCCCTTGGATTCCAGAGGCATCGGGAGAGGGCTGTCAGCGATAGTGGGTGCACGAAGGTTGGTACTCGCGGAAGTATAGCGAATAGTTGTTCATGCGACTCGAGGGATTCAACATGATCATACGGAGCGGAGGTGCGGGGCGTATCGGACGAACAGAAAATTAAATTGATGTAATACGTCTGAACGCTCTCACCGTTTATATTTTATATACACTCCAAAAAACATGCAGGTTATCCATAGAGCTATAATCTGGTACAAATGTGTTCTACTCCTCTCTTTTGGAGCAGCTCGAACCTCTCAATTCTGAGTGCAAATTGACTCATGGAGGTTGTACGGTTTATCTGCAATCAGGGTGGCTGGCTACATTGTAAAGATTACAAGATGCATAGAGCCTTTTTGTGTTTTATATTTAGTTGGTTGATTCAAGTGCTAGTTTGAGTGACCATTGAGATGCAAACTTTGTGACCTAAGCTCTACATAAAATCAAGACTGTGTGCATTGTTTAGATGCAACGGACGGGACGATTGTCCCTTTCGAAAAAAAAATCAATATCTCTCTCAAAAAGAAATCAATATCACATATACTATGGTGTCAGCATGCATTCACAATTTCCCTACAACAATTGCATATAGTTCATGGCACTAGCTAGTTATGACATCATATCGGTAGCAGACAAGTACTTCACCCGGGTAAAGTAGGAGTAGTACTGATCTGGTTTGCTTACAATAGTACTTGGTTCAAATTAAGCTTGAATGGCAGTTACATAGTTCACGCCTCCACGCCGCAGCGAGATCATTCAATACGGTACAGAGTTCACGATACAATAATCTTGGCACAGTGGATTACCAAGTCAGAATAAGATAAGACGAATGAATAGTCTCTTTTCTAGGGCATAAAGTC